>JAWZYT010002769.1:50000-175000 GCA_034508575.1 Petrolisthes manimaculis | reverse complement strand
CTCAACCTCACGAAACGAACCTATATATCATATACTTTATCTATCTTCCAACTATTTTCTATTCATTTAACCTCATTCCAAAACAGAGTCTTTGGTCATTCTCTCTTGAATTAGGTTAGATAATGACACTTCGACCTTGAGGCTACTGATTCCTCCAAACTGTGCCACGAAACATAACACTGGATACAGAGTCGTTCTGTTGGCTGGCACAGTGTGGAGGAACCTGTAACTTCCAACTTGCTGACAACATCATCTGCACCTCAACCTCATGCTCTGCCTCTTGTTCGTCCTAAAACTAATAAGGCCCTATTCTCAGTACTCCCCAAAAAAATTTGAATACCTATAAACATATGCAAATATACATATATATATATATATATACATAATTAATCATGAATAAATAAATAAATGTATTAAAAAACTGAAAGAAATTATATAAATTCAGTCTAATATAAAATTTCTAAAACTAAACTTAAAGTTCATGAGCCCCAGACTTCACCCTCCCTTCACCCCAGTCCACTCCACCATCCCCAAAGCAAAGATCAACCTTTCTCCACCTCTTACGAGCCCCCTAAAACAAAGAACACACCACATTATGTACTCTGGGAGTCGAGAGCGTCCATGATTTCTGTTACCTTGCTTTGCCGAGGCTTCCGTAAAAGGAGTCAACATTTTTTACGGAATTTTTATCCCGTGGCGTGAGTATGCTTCTTGGTCACCTGCCTGGACGGACTGTACTCTACACTCGACCGTGATAAAAGGTTCTAAAGCCCCGCCATAAAGAAGGAGATATCTAAATACACTTCGGATACTACGGGAAAAAAACGTTCACTGTTAATCTAAAATCCAGAATTATGTGAACTTTTATTGTGTGTGTGTGTGTGGGTGGTGGAGAGGCATTTAGTCGTGCACAGACTCAGTGCCGAAGGTATGGAACTCTTTATTTACATAATTCTGACAACTGTATAAAATTTTAACTTTGAAATCAATGACACTGGTGTATAGGCGTATGTTATTGCAATGTACAGTACAGTCAAGAGTCGAGACGCACATTAAATACGACATTATTACTCTCTATCCAACCTAGTGACGGCCGACTGCATGTCCTTGGGTCTTGTATTGGGTAGTGGTGTGTGCGTTCCTGACTGTACTGTAACTTTCGAGGGCGTGAGTAAGATGTAGACATGTGTTTATACCCTGGGCCTAAGATCATCATCATATCGGCGACTCATCACACCATCGTCGTCGTCGGTAAAACTGTAGCGTCAGATATGCAAGAGGAGGAGAGGCCTAATTACACACCGAGCCGTCTGAAGGAGCGGCTCACCCACCTCCTTCAGACACTGGAGGAGGAGGGGAAAGAGAGGAAGAGGGAGGAGGAGGGGAAAGAGAGGAAGAGGGAGGATGAGAGGGATGAGGAGGAAGAGGAGACGGAGGAGGA
Organism: Petrolisthes manimaculis; assembly: GCA_034508575.1. Taxonomy (NCBI): domain Eukaryota; kingdom Metazoa; phylum Arthropoda; class Malacostraca; order Decapoda; family Porcellanidae; genus Petrolisthes; species Petrolisthes manimaculis. Next base: position 173,559 of record JAWZYT010002769.1, on the reverse strand, counting down.
GATGCAGCAAGGTAAGGTGAGATGGTAAGGAAGGAGGAAGGCAACTGTCCTGGCTTGCTTAAAATAATAGTGTCGATAATTACTGTCTTCCCTCTGTGTCAATAAACCATAACAGCTGCAAGTGTAGGATCTCCCGTCACCAGCCAGACCTTCCCCTTTACCCTTGTGTCTCCTTTCCTTTTATTCTCCTCACTTTATCACAGTCTGAATCACACCAATATTGGAGATGAAAGACAGGAATCATAGCAGAGGTAGTGGTGAAGAGGTAGTGGTGAAGAGGTAGTGGTGAAGAGGTAGTGGTGTGAGTGGTGCTGAAGAGGTAGTGGTGTGAAGGTAGTACTGACTTGCAAATGGTAGTGGTGATAATAAACTGGTGGTGGTGATGGTATAATGTGGGTGTAATGACATATGTTGTGCTCAGAGTGGTGACAATTGTGAATGATGGTGATGGTGAAGATAATGGTTGTAGTGGTAGTGATAGTGTTAGTGAAAGTAATAGTAGTAGTGGTATTGATAGTGTTAGTGAAGGTAATAGCACTAATGGTAGTGATAATGGCAGTGATGGTGGTGGTGATAGTGATAGTGGTGGGTTTACACAAGTGGTAGTATAAGTGGTAACATAAGTGGCCTCACACAGTCTACTCCTCCACACAGGCTAAGCAAGGGTCCTACAGCCTCCCTACACACACACACACAAATCTTCTCTCTCTCTCTCTCTCTCTCTCTCTCTCTCTCTCTCTCTCTCTCTCTCTCTCTCTCTCTCTCTCTCTCCATTACTTGCATGCTCCCTCATCATCCTCTATTAACGCTCTTCTTTCTTTTCCCTTTTCAATGTCTGTCTCCTTTCTTCTCCTTTCATTCTGGAGTGCTGTTTGGCCTTTCACTGTTTGAGGCTAAAGTGTCTTAGTTCAGATCTTAAGTGACGTCTTTTGTTCCTTTTTTACCTTCACTTTTTCATTGTCCTCTCATTGTTTACTTTATTTTCTTGCTCTTCCATTTTCCTTCATTTTCTCTCTTCTCCAGTGCTTTTTTCCTGCTTTTCAAGAGTTTTGTAAAGTTTCACGATGGTGTACCAAACAATTGCATTCTCAGAAATGCAAATTACTTGATAAATAATATAAAGCCTATTTAAATACGTAAACAAATTCATATTAAGCAAACTTCTGTAAGCGCCATTAACTGGGCAAACTGAACTTATAAAAATACTAATGATTCGGATATCATATATTTCAAATACATTCAGAACTATAAATCTGTTACATATTTCATTTTATGTAATGTTGCATAAAAAATTCTACAATGGTTACTATACAGAAAGTTAGTACAGAAACTATGAAAGCCAAAAATACCTTTATACAGTATGTCAACTCTTATACTAAAAGCTGTTGCATTGATAAATCTGTACCAAAATTACTTTGTGAAGATCAAATGAAGTATCATCAGTCAGTCAGTCAAGCATTTCTTCACCTCACTCCATCCTTTATCCTTTATTTTGCTTCACTTATTCTTCTCTGGGTTACTTCACTTCTCTCCTTCATTCTTCTTCTCTTCCCCTCTCTCTCTATACCTCTTACCATCTACTCAAATTATGTATCTTGTCTTTCCCTCAACTCTGTCTCTCTTATTTTCCCCTATTTCTCTTTATTCATGTCTATTAATGTCTAAATTTCATTGTTTCCCTCATCTATCAAATCCTCCTTCATTTTCTTATACTTCTTCCCTCTGTCCTTCACTCCCTCACTCCAACGTACTCTGCCTGTCCCTGTCTGCCACTCTGTCACTCCTCCCTTCCTATATTATTTTTCTGGCCACCTTCAGCCGTCTCTCCAACCCTCTCCTCCCTCTCTCACCATCATTCTCCCTCCCTCTCACCATCATTCTCACTCTCCCTCTCTCTCCATCACTCTCCCCCTACTCTCTCTATCCCTGGCAGTCACCTAACGCCACACCGGCACACACCTTCCTCTCCTCACACCTGTCTTTCACGTCAGTCAAACTCATGTGTTTTTGTTTCTGTTCGCTCACGGAGGTCAGACACATTTTTTTTTGTTCCTTTCTGGACGCTTTTGGAGTCGGTAAGCACGCACGCACGCAACACACACTCTCACCCACACTCACAATCACAATCTCTCTCTCTCTCTCTCTCTCTCTCTCTCTCTCTCTCTCTCTCTCTCTCTCTCTCTCTCTCTCTCTCTCTCTCCACTTATCCTATTGTCTAAATAATCTATACCCCCTGCATATTATTCAATACTCCCACATGAACAGACAGGACGGGGTAGAATAGATTCCATTTTTAAATTTATTCAAGGAAAAGTATATTCCTGTCAAAGCAAAGAAAGAAATAGATAGTGAAACAAAAAATTATTTTTTCCAGTCTCCATTAACTGCCCAGCGATATGATTGGATGGAATTGTGGACTGGTAAGCAATAGAGGGTAGATCATTTTGAAGGAAGAGCCGTTCTCATGAAAACCAAAGTTTAGAGTTCAGATTGGATGTATGTACTGTACAATATAGCATCATTTAACCAGACATTGCTACCTTCACCGGTACTACCATTCTTTGTTAACTGGCTAACGATATTGTTTCTATTGTTTACAGCGACCGAGAGAAAACATATTAGTAATGGTTTAGTAAGAAGCCTAAACAAGGTGAAAATAGTAGAGTAGCCTATTCTACCGAGGTGTAAACCTTTGTAAACAAGTAAATCCTACAGCCGAAAATGACCTTAATTATTTCACCCTTATTAATTTCCAATGAAATGACAAAATTATAAAGTTATATCTATTCCTGATTTTTTCATCACACAGATTCCGTAGGGTCCTAGACACAGGTGGAAAAAATTGAAGGAGATTGTTGAGTCGGGTGGTCCCCTTCTTAGGCCAGCAACTGCTCTTGTACACCCAAATTAGGAGCTGGAAATGGCCTGTTCACTCCAGCAGATGGAGCTCCCATCCCAAACTCTTCAAATAAACAGTTAACTGAACAAATTCTTCACGTCAAGAATATTTATGTTAATGACATATAAAGATTGAATGCTGATATATACACGTGTAATTTGTAATTGATATGAAAGTTAATATCTACATATGCAGTTTGATAAAATATATAAATAATATTCAAGTACTTAAGTCACTCTAGTACTTTGTGATGTAGCTTGTGGTGTTGTTCAAACATCAACACACAACATGTATTACAAACTCGATGTGAGAGATTTAAATATAAGGATGGGTGAGAAAATAACAAGTTGGGTTATGGGAAATTAATCTGAGCATTGGCCAAAAGAATAACAAATAAATAGCAGATAATTTGAGTGAACATACACATGAAAGCAAGTAGGAATGGTAGAATACATAATTATATGTAAAGGGTAATAAACAGTGTGTATAATCCACCAAGGAAGGAATGGGCCACGCCAGCCAGGAGAGGGCAGGAGGGGTGAGGAGGCCAATATTACCTGAGTGAAGAAACGCAATAAAAAATAAGTAAAGAAAAATGGACTGGAACGAGGATATAGTGAGAAGTGCAGACAAGTAAGGTGGGAAGGGCCGTGTTGGTGGAAGGGATTGGAGTGTTGGGGCAGTGGAGTGTGGAGGACTAGTGGAGAGGACTGGAGGGCGTTCTGGGGTCGGCCACAAAGCAACACCTTCCACCACCAACACTCAATGAGGGTAATCTTATGCAACACAACAACACCACCACCACCAGTATGGCAGAGTGGAAGGATTATCTCCACTCGCTTACTCGATCACTCACCCTTCCTTTGTACTCGCCTAGCCTACTCACTCCCTCACCAAACCAAACCGTCCATCCGTCCGTCCACTCATTCTATATCGGGGGTCTGCTGTCTCCCTGTTCTGTCCGCATTATATTTGTTCGTCTGTCACTCTGTCTGTTTGTCTCTGTCACTGTCTATTGTCTGTCTCCTAGCTAGATGTCTGGTTTGTCTATCTGTCTCTTTGCCTGTCTGTCTGTTTGTCTGTCTGTCTTACGTCTGTCTGTCTGTGAACAAACGGGCGAGTGAATGAGTGAATGAGTGAGAAATAAGGTGAACTAGGGAAAGATGGAAGTGAGGAAGGGAGAAGTAGAATGAAGAGGAGGAAGGAGTAAGATAAACACAAGAGAGGAGTCACTCAATGATTGCCCCTCCTCCAACAACATCAACACAGTCCCTCCTTCAAATGTCCCTCTTTCCTTGCATCTCTCCCTCTCTTCTTTCCATTATTCCTGTCTGTTTCTCCTTCTATCTTATCATTCATCTATTAACTCGCCCTACTTTCATTTCACTTTATTTTCTTTCTCTTTTCATCAACATTATCCTGACCACAGTGACATCACAACAATTTTCGAGGCTCGAGATTCAGTAAGTCTGGGAAACAATAATTAGGCCTAACTTCTTCCTGGCCTGCTTTGAAAGTTGTCATTATGTCTCTTAGTAAAAAAGCAAACAAGCAAACCCCAGATCGTTATCAGTCGGCTAGATGATCGTTTATGATAATAATAGCGTTTTTTGTTCATCTATTTTCCGCTTACTTGGTTCAGTCCCACGCTAAATTCCCTCGAACGTTCTGAGTAAGAAAAATGACGCTTGTGTTGACGTGAAAGATATTAGTAACAACACTTTTGTGGTTGTGGAACCAAGTCCAACTTATAAATAACTGTTTCTTTACATATACTATCAGCCAAATAAAGAGTAAATATATATATTCCGCCATCACTCTGCATGAATGATATGAAAAGATGATATCACTGATCATGTTTCACAGCCGCTTAATAGTTAATAGTTGTTCCTTTTCATACAGTGATAATCTTACACAACCATAATTGTTCTCGTGTTGTCAGTATGAATTGGGTCATTTCAAATATAGACTACTTTCTTCTGAGGGCAATGCACAATGTGTAATTGTAAAGTTCTCTCGTGTCAGTGTGATGCTCATTACAGTGTCCTGTCGTCAGTGTAATGAGAGAACCTGTTGGCTGTTCGTTACTGCTGGTCCTTTGCTAAACGTATTCGCGACGGACCATTTACAGAGCACCGAGACAAAGCTAACCAAACGCCAACTCTCGTTACCTTTATGTTGCTCAAGTCATTCCCGTTTGCTATTACTTTTGACATGGACTAGGTGATATATGATCACTTAAAATAATTCCTCAGAATTGTATTCTGACATAAGTTTTAGTGAAATGATCAAGTCTGCAAACATACAGCCGTTTATGTAGTAGTAATCCTTCTGGCGTTTGGTGAGTTTATCCAAGACTCTCCCTTCTGAGGTAGGCCATGGAACCTTGGTGTGTGGTCGGTCTGCTGCTTGTGTAACTCCTCCCTGACACTCTCCCTCATCCCTCATCCCTGATACCCTTCCCAGCCCCTCTAGCGATCATTACCTCCTTAGCACCGTGCATAATGAGGACCTCTCTATGGTGCTTAGGCAGGCTAATGAGAGTATTGTGTTGGGTGTTGAGAGGTGGTGGAAGCAGGAGCGGCTAAAGCTACGAGGAGGTCTGGTAAGATGGACTGTACGTGGCGGGGGTGGAGATGGGATTGTAGTGGTAGTGAAGTAGTGACAAGGGAAGGGATGGCAGGGTGCACAAGGAAGGGGATTAACATGGAACAGGGGTCGCAATGTGAAGCTATGACCAGGGTGTTGATTGAAAAGTAAGGCAGTGTGTTGATAGAAAGATGTGGTAGAGTTATTGATAGAAAGGCGACAGAAGTGTTGATAAAAAGGTGACAAGGGTGTTGATAGAAAGATGAGACAGAGTGGTTGATTAAAAGGTGACAGGGATGTTGATAGAGTAGGAGTAGCCAAAGGGACTGTAGCTGGATGGTAAGGTGTGGAAAGGGTAATTACAGCAGGGGATGATGGGCAATGGTAGATAGAAATGGTAGGTAGCAAGAAGCAGACTGGTAGCATGTGAGTGACAGGATTAGTGGTGATGGTAGGTTATAATCAGTGATGGTTGATTAAAATGGTAGCAGGGAGGGAGAAATTGGCTGGCTGATAATATGTAGGTAAGGGAGGTGGTTAATGTGTGGGTGAGGGAGGTGGTGACGGTAGTGAGGGAGGTGGGTGGTGTGTGGGTAAGGGGATGTGGTGTGGGTAAGGGAGGTGGTGACGGTAGTGAGGGAGGTAGGTGGGGTGTGTGTGAGTAAGGGAGATGGTGATGGTAGTGAGGGTGTGGTCAGAGGGCGGAACAACACAACACCCGCTGCTAACTGTCTTCTACTACACTGATACTCAGACATACACACACAAACACACACAAAAGGAATATATATATATATATATATATATATATATATATATATATATATATATATATATAGAGAGAGAGAGAGAGAGAGAGAGAGAGAGAGAGAGAGAGAGAGAGAGAGTGTGTCCAGTGAGCGGCTGAAAGGGAGGGATGAAATGAGAGTAATGACAGGGGAGGATGTAGAGAAAGGGGAGGGTCATAAAGAGATCAGGAATGGTGGGGTGATGGAGATGTTGGGGTTGTAAGGCGTCCATTAGGAGGGAACAGGGTAGAGATTGAGTAAGTGGAGGACTACGTGGGGGGGATTGGTAAAAGGGATGTGCTGTAGTGGGTAAGTAAGGGAAATGGAAGAGAAATGGGAGTATGGGACAAGTAAAGTGGGTTGAGGTGGAGAAGAGAGGAAGAAAAAGACCAGATGAGTTAGACAGTTAAGTAGTGGGGGCAGGGGGCTGACAGCTTGAGATGGGAGGGGGGGGGGAGGGAGTCATATTAAGCATTTTGAGGACGTGCAGGTGTTAGGTGCTTAGGTGGCCAGGTGTTAGGTGGTTAGGTGGTTAGGTGGCCTCGTGAGTCGCTTCCTTTCTCACTTCACTCCAACTCAATTCTTTCTTTTTCTCCAATCAGTCTTACATCTTTGATAGGGAAGGTATTAGAACTTTAGAAGGCATAGTTTCAGACAGAATTGTAGGTCATCCAGAATCAAATAAGTTACAGGATGACACAACATTGCTTTGGGCGGCACCGTTCATATTTGACCAAACTGATTGAAGCTTTCCAAGGCATTATTTCTAACTATGACCGGTGCCAGACAATAAACATTCTGTATAGTGATTTCGTTATTGTAGTACAGTAGGTAATTTTATTATAAAAAACAGTGTGTAATAACACCTTGCAACTCTCTCTCCTTATCTTGAATCAATCCAACATGTGAACCAAATTTGTTAAAAGGATCCCTGATATTAAAGGATCGTAAAATCGTTTGTGGATACAAAAAAACTAAGGAAGTTTAACACGGGCACCTGCTGGAAGGCAACACTAGGACACGTGCTGGAAGGATAAAAACTAGGACACGTGCTGGGAGGTTACACTAGGACACGTGCTGGGAGGCTTCATTAGGACACGTGTTGGGAGGCTTCATTAGGACACGTGCTGGGAGGCTTCATTAGGACACGTGCTGGGAGGCTTCACTAGGACACGTGCCGGGGTAAGTAATATTTGGGCACGTGTTTGGAGTAACTGAACTCACCAAGACTAACATAACGGTAATCCCCGGGGTCACTAGACAAACATGCAAATTATCAGACAACAAATGGGGAAAGTTGAATTAATAGCGACCGAGTTAAGAGTTACTGGTGCATTAAACAATAGAAAAAAATACAGCAAAATATCCAGACATAAAAGTAGCCAGAGAGAAAACGTTATGATGAGAGAGGTGATTATCTTTTACATCCACAAAACAAATTGTATAATAAGAGAACTGATAAACGGAAGGTCTTAATTCTTAACCGGTTAGTATATCTGATGATAATAAATTGTATAAAAAGAGGTGATGTGGGCAGGTGCGAGTACTAATCAGAGCGACATAAGGAAATTACATATAACTGTGAGGCTACAACCCACGTCACGCTCCACTGACGTGCCAAAGGTTACTACTACTGCTACTACTATTATTACTACTACTACTACTACTACTATGCAGGTGTTGGTGTTGTGTAGTGGTGGTGGCAAAGTGATGCTTCTTGTAGCCTGTATAATTATGAACTCTAAAAATCATCCAAGAAATAAATGTACTTAAGTACTACATTATTAATAAAGCTATAAAGATAAGGATTAAATAGAATAATATCTGAAGTATTTTACTCGGGTCGGGTTTACTCAGAAACTCTCCATCGTTCGTAGGTTACAATGTTAACGACATCAACTTTTATAGCTGGTTGCTGTTGTGTATTGTTGAGGTTTGTGTGATTTAGTGTCTCCATTATACAATAACTATAAACAATGATGTCTATAAAAATGACATTGTGTATCCTCTACGCGTTTGGCATTAAAAATAAATTAGTGACCTGTGTACGACTGGGCGTTAACAAGTCGTCAAGTTTATGATCACGATATTAGTTCTTTAATACTTTTCACAACTATATATCACTACGAGGAAGGAGAAACAGCCAGAAACTCACACCGGGGAAGCAGAGCCAGTAAATAACAGCACCGTAACAACCTTTAGTAATGCTGACAAATAATATGGCTAAAGGGGAGATTATCTTTTTGGTATATTGGAAGGCTACTGATTACTTCTAACTATAACAGAATACAGACGCCTTCAATGGTATATTTTTGGTATATTGGAAAGATACTGATTCCTTCTAACTATACCAGAATACAGACGCTATCAATGTTACTTATAGAGGATATGTTTTGTGGCATAGATCGGAGGAAATAGAGACCTTCCAATTCACCAGCAAGATAAGAGTAAACTGTATTCGATGGCAATAATCCGGCAGTTTTATACAAATGTTTACAATTCTAACCAACTGGTACCACAGGTGATAAAACTACAAGTTGGGACATTGTATATGAAAAATTATTGTCTGGGCAACGACAATGGCTGATAAATTTCCTCTCTTTAACGGGGATGATCTGTGTTCAGGGAATGGAGGAGTATTGATTCCTTCAACCTATACTACAAAACAGACTCTGTGTTCCTAAAATGGGGTACTAGCGTCTTTAATAGCACAGTTTGGAGAATTCGCCATCCCACCAATTAATCCACAACAACTCTTTAAAATCTTGAAAGTGAGCACCGGAATGTTTGACCTCGACCTGGTGGAGTAAAGGGTCAGATGTACTGTATCTGTGCTGTTTATTTTCTTCAACGTTAATCAAGTGTACTTACCGTGGGACCAGATGTAAGAGCTGAGAGAGGCCTGGGGAAGAAAAAAAGAGAGAGACCGGTGTTAGTTTACGCATCACTAAATTCTTATGAAGAAAAAAAGATGGAGAATGTGAGTGAAATCAATCTTATCTTAAGCTAGTAGTAATAATACTGGTCGTAAGTTGATGACCCGCTGAGTCGTAGTTCTTATCTGATATCCGTAAAATTTGGTCTTTATATTACTTGTGTTATTGGTTCACTTCAGCCATATCCTGATACTCCTCTCTAGCCCTGAGAATCGTTTATGGTTCACTGTAAGGCGCGGCTTGTTGTGAAGTTGGGTTGTAAAGACGTAAAAACCTTCCACACACTTGGCTTGGTAGAGTTTGGAAGGGGCGTAAGGGAAATATGTGATGGATCAGTAAACACTTATATATCCCCTTTAGTTTAATCCCTTCTCGTACTCTTGATTCATTAGCGCTCGTTCAAACTCTTTGTACGAAACAGATAGCAAATATTTGCACGAATATATCATACTTTGTCACCCTCCCACACAACTCTTAACAACAACACAAAAATAACAGCTGGTCCTACACACTCTAAACACTAGAAAATCTATCCAAATACCTGTACAGGACATACTCACCCAACACTACACACAGAGGCTGAATGTGAAGAGATATAAAGCTGTAGTTACCTCTAGTACCTCTTTCAAAGTTCTCCCCATGGTCTGGAGAAATGAGGGAATTGGTCATATGTGAATTTTCTTTCTATTTCAGAAAATAATGGAGAAAGGAGCAAAGAGAGAAAAGTCGATGAAATACAGTGACAATCCCATACCTTTAATACCGTATTCCAAAGTAGTACTCTTTTTAAATACACTCATAAGTACTCATTAATCTGTCCCTGAAGAAGCATACAGTTCACCATAACACAGACTGTATTATTACCTCTCCACACATACACAAAACAAACTACCAGCACCTTTTCACGCATATTCAAACCAATGCCAGTCATAAACCACACAATGTCTGTCAGTAGCCTACCTCTCCAACCCAACCCCACCCACACACACACACACAGTCTGCCATTACCATTCTTACCCCACACAACGTCTGTCTACTGGTTTCGTAGAACTCGTCTGGTGTGTGGCGATCTCAAAAGTGTGGCCGACCAGAGCCTTTACCTCGGAACAAAAACAGAGCAATGCCTGGATCCCCGCCTCACCTGGTCACTGCCACCACCACGACCACCACCAACACCACCCCAGTGAAGAACTCCCCTGGACCTCATAAAGACCTTCCCTAGGGGCCTCCTCCACCTCAGTTGCTTGCTGCGGCCAATGATGTAGAACGCCCGAGAGGTGAAACATTTGCCGGGCGGTGTATCGGTAAAAGAGTTAGGGTGGGGTGGGGTGGGGTGATCTTCTTATCGGCACGACACATAACACCTCCAGCTGCCCCTCACTGGCCCAGGCTTGTCATTAGGCTTCAGGTAACGGCGCCGACAGATTACACTCCGCTCACCCGTGTCATGAGGTAGAGAGAACTTACATCATGACGGAAGTGGTGCAGGGAGGAAGGGGCAGAGATTCCACCTCTAGCCGCCAGGGAGATGTGATAAACAAATGCAGAAGGATATTGTCGGGAAAACTAAATCTGTTGGGATGGATGGATCAGCAAGAATGTAAACAATGCGTGAAGTTTAGGTGTCCCTTTGAATCGTCTCCAAGAATTTCTTAATCAGATACAGAGACTAGAGTAAGTGGAGCTAGAATAAGAAAAAATGTTTGAAATCATACTCAAAAAATATCTACATTTATTTCCCCCTCTCGTCCTCACGTATACTTTCCTTTACAATAAATTTTCCTCTTCTATTCTTCCTCTTTTCTTTTTTCTCTCCGTATATCCCCTGTCCAACTGCCCTTCATTCTTCCTCCATCCCTATTCTTCCATTCCGTTCTCTCTTTTTTTTCATCTGTCAATTTCCCCCTCCTATTTCTTCCCTCTTCTACTCCCCACGTTCTGCCAACCCCAACAGTTCTCTCGTTAACTTCTCAACTTATAGTAATTACAGCTAACCTCGGTAATTGGGATCAAGGTGGGTGTTGGGGCTTCCATCGATAAAATGTTTGAAGGAGTAGACAACAACGCCATCATTACCACAACAACAACTACCACTAAAATAATATCTAGCAACAACTACCACCACCACCACCACCAGCACCACTAAAATTTTGTCTAAAACCATTTCTAATAACATAACGATCATTACTCTCTCTCTCTCTCTCTCTCTCTCTCTCTCTCTCTCTCTCTCTCTCTCTCTCTCTCTCTCTCTCTCTCTCTCTCTCTCTCTCTCTCTCTCTCTCTCTCTCTCTCTCTCTCTTTCTCTCTCTCTCTTTCTCTCTTTCTCTCTCTCTCTCTCTCTCTCTCTCTCTCTCTCTCTCTCTCCAATTTCCCCCGTTTCTCCTCCACCTCCTCTCTCTCTCTGTTTCCCCATTTCATTCCATCGTCTTGCCACTCTGTTTACCTCCTCCACGAGTCCCCTCACCTCCCCTCACCCCAGCGTGCCTCATTGAGGGGGATGGGTGAAGGGGTCAAGAAGCAGGTTCAGAGAAGTGAGGGGCAGGTGTGAGGCAGGCTGGCAGGCAGGCAGGCAGGCAGGTGTGAGGTAGGCAGGCAGAGGACAGGCAGGCAGAGGGCAGGCAGGCAGAGGGCAGTCTTGAGATGAATACCCAGTGGAATCAGTGGCGTTTGTCGTAATGGTCGTTCTTATATTGTATTATGGTTGTGATGATTGGTCTTGTATCATAATAGTTACTCTGGTAGTCGTTCTTTCAGTATAGTAGTAGTGTTCGTTTTATAGTACTTGTTGCTACTGTTTTTGACGCGTTGTTGTAATCGTTCTGGTTTTTGATGTAGTTGGAGAGTTTGTTCTGTAGTAGTAGTTGTGATGGTTATTGTCGTATAGATGTGGTTGTTTGTTATTCTTGCTTTTGGTGTTGTGAAAATGGTTGTTCTTGCTTCGCCTTATTTGTGTTGGTTAGTTGTCCATGTAGTTGTGGTAAAAGCGGACATACGGTGGTTGCTCTTATGGATAGAAAAGTATAAGTGTGACTATTACTAATGTTCCTGCAGTTGTTATTTCTCTATCAGACTAACCCTTAATACCCCACATCACTCTGCCTCATCTCTAACAAACCATCCCATCCCACTACCACAATTGTACCCCCACTACCACACACCCCTACCACATGACTCTGCCTCATCTCTAACACACCATCCCATCCCACTACCACAATTGTACCCCCACTACCAGACCCCTCCCTCCCTATACCCTCACGCCTCCTCAGCCAATATTGACTCAGCATCCTGAGTCTAGGTATAACAGATCTCTCTCTCTCTCTCTCTCTCTCTCTCTCTCTCTCTCTCTCTCTCTCTCTCTCTCTCTCTTTGTGCTTTTACTCACTACCCTCCTCATCGACTTCCCCTCTCATTCTTCTGTATTCACGTATCATGACTTTTCTCACTTCCTTTCCTTTTCCATTCCAGTCTTTCTTTACCTTTACTCTTATCGCGTCGTCCTCATCATCATATTTTCCTTTTCCCTTCTTCTTTTCTCTTTTCCTCGCTCTTCCAATCTCAACACTATCTTTTCATCCCTCGCTATACTCTCGCTTCCAGTTCCCCTTTCGTATAAACTTCCCATGACTGCCAAACCCACTCTCCTTCACCACCTCTAAGGGAAGAAGAAACACTGAAAGAGAAGTGTTTGCGAGTGAGTGAGTGAGTAGGTGTGCGTGTAGGAAGCAGTTACTGACACCACCACGACACTTCCCCAACATTACGACGACCACCAACCAACCAACCAACCAACCAGCCTGCCTCAACCAACTTCAACACCACTACCACTACTGTGCCTCCAACTCCACCACTATCACTGTGTTCATCGCCACCACTACTACCCTGCCTGCACCACCACTCAACCTTTTCAACCACCATCTTGTCCAGTTCAACACCACCATCACCACCATTGCCTCCAGGCCCCCCAACACCACCTTTGTTACCACTATTCCAGCGAAGGGTTAAGAGCTCAACAGCACATACACAGACACGCAGAAACTCCACCACGTATACCTATTTACTTACTTGAATTCGTACAATGAGAGACAAACTTCGTGTCCAGAGAACTGGTGAAAAACGGAAGGTAAAAATAGAACCAACTGAATACTCCAACCTGTGAGAGAAAAGTGGGATGCGATTGTGTATGACCAGAGCAGGGGACCGACATGTTTTGTATCATTGATATAAGAACTCAGTAGCTCTATCATTCAGTGACAACAGATTACCCACATAATGTGGTGCGATTCTAGAATATTTCCCACCCTTCCTCTGAGTTATTGGCTGTCCAGGTGTAGGTATAAGACTTGGCGCACCACATGACTACATATGTGTATTGTGTATGTTGACAACTGTTGTTCCTTTAATTTATTACAATTCACTTTGGTTATGGACAAAATATTTTCCATTATAACCCCTTAACTACCTTAATCAACTTTCATATGCCAGTAAAAATCATACTGTGGCAAACGTACGATGATTGTACTGGTCACAGAGAGGTAACACACACAGAAAGTGTTAATAATACAATATACTAATTCACTCTTCGAACACAGTGGCAGGTAAACATTTATTTTGTAAACATCATACCTGGGCTGTTGTGGTTCAATAATTTCTTCACTGAAGTTTACAGTTCCAGTGTTATCAAGATTCCTCTCAAATATTGATAAACATGTATATATGTATGTTTTCCCAATGCAGGTAATAATTTAAACATTTAACACCACACCTTATAGTAGAGTGTGAAGACATATATTGTGCCTTACCTTTGAGTGGCGCCAATTATAGATTTATCAAAGGTGTATTATTTTACCTTTTCTATATAAGTCCGTAGTCTCTCTAATCACGCGGTAAAAAAATATTAGAAGAAAATCGGTATCGGTAAGCAGGGTCCATTAGACGTAATAATGTACTCGAGAGGAACAGGTTAATATAGAGAAAATGTGTGGTCTTTGTCTCTTCTTTATGGCAGTGTTGTTTGTTAGCCGGACATTCTCACCTCCACCACACACACTCTCACAAACACTACCGAGTTCATGCTAAAATAGACGGTGCTATAAACCTCATGCTAAAACAGACGATGCTACAAACTTCATGCTAAAACGGACGGTGCTAAAATGATAGATATGCAGGTAAAAACTTATTGTAGCAGTCCAATATTATCGTCATGGAATCAAATTGCACTAAATACCATACTAAGAGGAAACGCACCAAGAAGGGGAGATACAAATCAGTGAAATAGATTTGGCGAAGACTTAGATTGACGTCTCAAGATAAAAGTTCACAGAAGAATTATTGAAGATTAGCCATCTCCCCCCCACGCCCCCCACCCCACTAGAACTCCAATACACGGCCCTCTTCAACATGCCTGTACAGTAAATAACAAAATATTTGACTCCGGGTTAGATCAATATAAAAAAATAAGAGAATGTCTCCTCAAACAGATACCGTATTTGTAATAGGTTGATAGGCCTCCTTTACAATCAGCTTCGACAACTGAAATACATTCTGGGTGTATCTATGTTCCTAAAACCGAGAAATCCAGCATAATATTCAACAACTTATGGAAGGTCTCAATGATAATATTACGATGCGTCGGGAGGTCGGCATCCTTTTTTTTTGACAGTGACTGTACACCTGATTGGCGCTATATAATTATAACGCCTGGGCTGACCGACTTCCTGACTGGCTGATAGACTGGTGTGATAAGTCGCTCTGACCGTCTACTTAGCCGATCATAGACACAATAATCAGATAGAGTGATCACCAGTCTACCTGAAAAAAAACCCAACAACTCTTACTACTCGTCATATTTTACTCGCTTGTAAAACCTGCCCCATAAGATATAGTGTAACGCTAATTACCCTCAGACTGGTTCAGACAAACTTGTATCCTTGTTGATGGCTACTTAATTGGTCGGCATACTTTAATAATATAATGATTTATACACAAATAATATGTGCTTTCTGTTGCTAGTTAGTTGCATTATTGTTACAGTGATGGAAAATTGGACGGTGGTGGTGGTGGTGGTAGTAGTAGTAGATTAGTGGTGGTGGTGGTGGAGTGGTGGTGGTGGTGGTGGTAGGATATGGTGGTGGTGGAGTGGTAGTGGTGGTGATGTAGTGGTGGTAGTGGTGATGTAGTGGTTAGAATGGAATGGTAGTGATGTTGATACTGGGGGTGGTGGTGGTGGTGGTGTAGCGATCACAATTAGGGGACAATCAGCAGGGTTGGATCAAATACAATTGTATTTGTATTTGACTTGTATTTAAATACAATTTTAATGTATTTGTATTTATATTTGTATTTTAGCATCTAGAGAAAAAAATATTTTGTATTTGTATTTGTATCATGGCACCCAGAAAAAAAGTATTTTATATTTATATTTGATATTTCGAGTTCAAATCATTTGAGGAGGATATGCAGAGAGAGAGAGAGAGTCAGACTATGACGGGTCACGTACACATACACGTCGCGTACGAGTATCATCCCTGTCCCACTCCCAGCCACACTCACATGGTAAAGCTACAGTCAAGAAACAAAATAGTATACTTGTTGTTGTTGTTTTTGTTGTTGCTGGAGTTTGGATTCGTCTGACATAATACCAATGAACCAATTACGACACAACTATTATCCTGTTTTTTCTTGTCTCATATGTTTGCTGGAACTCGTTTAATACTCCATCAATTGGCTACTTGAAGAAGCACACCTGGACACTTATTATGGTTTAGGACTGTATACTACACACCGAGAGTCACAAGCGTTTACAGAAGTTAATAATTAATCTGGCTGCATCACAAGCCCAATATAACTCCAGCTAAAACATTACATCCAGTCTGTGTATGTGTGGTTGGGGTTGGTTGTGTGTGTGTGTGTATGTATGTATGTGTGTGTGTGTGTGTGGGTGGGTGGGTGTATGTATGTGTATGTGTGTGTGTGTGTGTATGTTGTGTAAACGTTGTGCAGGGCTGTGTGTGTGTGTGTGTTGTATAGAGCAGAGTAGAGCTATGTATAGGGCTGTGTGGTGTAGTGTCAGGTGAAACAAAAGAGAGAGAGAGAGAGAGAGAGAGAGAGAGAGAGAGAGAGAGAGAGAAGGGGAGGAGGCAGCAGTTTAACAGATTATCCTCTCGTCTGAATTATTGTTGGTAATGAAAGGGTCAAGCGGGTATCTGGGGCGTGAGGTGGGCGGGAAGAGGCGTGAGGTGGTAGGCACTGAGGCGGGAGGACACGTGAGCTGAGAGGAAAGCGGGAGATGATGATGTGTGTGTGTGTGTGTGTGCAAGAGTGTGTTAACGCGTGAGTGAACTGGTATTGTTTGTGTGTGTGTGTGTGTGTGTGTGTGTGTGTGTGAGGCTGGTGTTTAGAATGGCTGGCGAATGCTGGTGTGTTTTGTGTAGGTGTGTGTAGGTGTATGTGTGCTTGGGACCGTGAGTGTGTGAATTTGTGTTTGAGTGTGAACGAGTGTAGGTGGCTGGTGTTTCAAATGACTGACGTGAGCTGCATGGGGAACAATCAGATCAACCTTTGCCCCCTCAGAGAAGCATCAGTACGACAGCCAATCACTACTACACTACTATACCTCCACCATCTCAACTACTACGTGTCCTCGGGTTGAGCTGCTGGTGGTGGTGGTGGTGGGGGTGGTGGTTACGGTACATGGTTAGGTAATGGTGGGAGGTGTGTTGTTAGAAATGTTGGTTGGTTGGAAATGTTGTTTGTTTGGAAATGTTGGTTGGAAGCAAATGTTGGTTAGAAGCAAATGTTGGTTAGTTGAAATGTTGGTTGGTTGGAGATGTTGGTTAGTTGAAATGTTGGGGGCTTGGAAATGTTGGTTAATTGAAATGTTGGTTGGAAGCAAATGTTGGTTAGTTGAAATATTGGGGGGTTGCAAATGTTGGTTGGATCTGGTGCTGGTTATAAAAGTTTAGGGGACGGTGTTTACAAGTACTCGTAGTTACTGATGGTTGTCGAGGTGATAGTGTTATATTCTCGTTATTGATGACGGTGCGTATGATGGTAAGTAGTTTGTAGTTTTTGGTGGCTACAGTGGTGGTAGTGTTTTGGTACAGTCACGTTCAATTGTCCTGTCAACACCATCGATTGAAAGGGTCTCGATAAATTATGTGAAACTAGGCCCTATAGCTGTTGATCTCAGTAATATTGGTTCATAAGATTCGCTCAAATTGTTCACTTTCATTCACCAGAGACAGGACTTTTGATCGTGTCTGAACAGTACATACATGTGGCTCAAATGGTAAGTGGTTATGAAACACGTACGATTCCCTTGGCGTCTCTTCTTTCCATAGCAGTTCACTCAGATACATCTTGTACTAAGCCACATTCGCTTCCATTTCCTTATCAACATGCAGTAAGTACCTCGCTATATTCTCCTTCTCTCCTTTGTGTTACTCTCCAGTCCATCCTGTTCCTGTGTTTTTTCCCCTTTGTTACTCTGCACACTCACACTCTGTCATTCTTCTCTTCCTCCCAGCTCTTCTGCACCTTCCCTCACATGCTCGTCTCCCTCCTCCACCTCTCCCTCCTGAGTTCCTTTCCACTCCTCATCTGAATGCCTCCCTCCAACCATGGCCTACCCCAGCACAACATATATATCAATAAATTTAAACATAACATCAATATTTTGTTTGTTATGAAGGAGAGTGCAACGTGCTACATCAATACTGCACGTAAAAATCACCAAACCTATATATTTACACTGCAGCTGCAACATGAAACCTTCGTGACTGTGGGTTTGCAAAAAAATAGATGTAATCCAATTTTCTCTCGTTTCGTTTCAATAATTCTTACTATTTATATATGAAATTTTGCCAGATTATTTTTTTTTACTGATAAGCGTTTTTAATCTTGTTCCGTCAATAAGAGCATTAAATATTTCCACGGTGGATTTGTCTATTCAGCTGAGTGGATGTTGAGAGAGCGTGGCCAACCACACCTTACCCCTCTACCTGCCTGGTCTCTCGCTACCTCTTCCCTACACACACACACACACACACACACACACACACACACACACACACACACACACTTTTTCTCTCTCTCTTGCTGCTACACTTACTTGTCCATCCACTCACACGCTCCCCACAACACACACAGATTCCCAGCTTGACACATTTTCTCTGTCGAATAATATACTCCCTATACCTCACACACCCTCTTAACTACAGTCATTGCTTCCTATACCGACTACTCTTCCTACCATAACTTTACTCCTAATTTTGCACGTACACTTGGTATATCGGTGGACGGGGGATTGAGATAAGTACGGAAAATATTAGAACAAGTTAGTGCTGATTATGGACACTAATAATTCGGTGACCTTTGTTCTGTGGTTCAAATTACTTCACGCATAATGTACACTGATATTTTTGTTTTCTTTGCCGGGTGTACACAGCTTTCTCCTGCCTCAGGGTTGTGCCTCAGTGACAGCACCTGGGAGTCTTGTTCTCGAGGTACTGCAAAGAATAATCAAAGAAATAATAACGTTAAGGGTGAGTGGCATAAGGCAACAAACGATAAACTACCGTGATGGGACGAGGAAGTAGCAATAGGGTCGGGGTTTGCAAGAGAAAGAAAGGAGTGAGCCAGCTGAAGTAATGTTGAGATAGAGGAAAGTGAATGAGTGGGCATGGGAGGATGGACGTGGAAGAGTGGGCGTGGAAGGTTGGGCGTGGAAGAGTGGGCGTGGAGAGATAGACGTAGAAGAGTGGTAGTGGAGGGATAGACGTGGAAGAGTGGGCGTGGAGGGATAGACGTGGAAGAGTGGGCGTGGAGGGATATACGTGGAAGAGTGGGCGTGGAAGGTTGGGCGTGGAAGGTTGGGCGTGGAAGTAGGGACGTGGCGTGGCAGAAACGGTATTAGGCAAGAAGATCAGGCCCTCAGCGGTTTATTGTTGTGGTGACGGAGATGCAAGATAAGCCATCAAGTGGTGTGGTGACGGCTCTTAATGGGTTGGGGAGTAGGGAGAGACACACAAAGGGAGGGAGGAAGGAAGGAAGGATGGATAGAACATTATATGAACTACGAAGAGTTATGAAAGGAAAGTGAATAGAGTCATGGATAGAGATTGGAGACACAGTGAGAGGGAAGGGTGATAGAAACATGGAGGGGAACTGGAGAGACTCACATAGGAAGAGTGAAAGAGACCTAGAGAGCAAAGGGGTTGAGAGAAGCTTTACACCTGAGAGGGAGAGTAGCATTAGGGGGCTTTACACCAGAGAGAAAGTAGTATGGACCACACACCTGAGAGAATGTATATAGTAGAGACCACACACCTGAGTGGGGAGGAGGGGGGAGGACCACTAAGGGTGACTGGGAGGGGAGGGGAGAGGACCACTAAGGGTGACTGGGAGGGGAGGGGAGAGGACCACTATAAGGGTGACTGGGAGGGGCCACACACCTGAGAGCAGACGGGAGGGAGGGAGGGATGGGTGTTAATGTGGTCATTGTGTGAGCTGTCAATTACTACGACGCGAGGGCCGGTGGGGACTGTGGGCCTGGGGGTGGTAGGGGTAACTCTGGGTGGGATGGAGGAATGGGGGCAAGTGGTGGTCTGGGGCTCCATGGTCTGGGGTCACATGTGTGGTGGAGGAGACTGAGGGGGGGGGGGGATCTGTCGAGGAGTGTGCGATGGAAGAAAGTAAAAGGTACTTTTCGTCAACAAGTAGAGGTCTTTGGGTGACCTTGTCGCATTTTCCAGAACCAGGACAAAGTCAATGCCTCCTTCGATGTCGGTGGGAAACAAACCGGATTCTCAAACAAGGAAAATTAATACTAGGAATTTGAATAGTCTCCCCATTACAGCTGAGTACACTATCCAGTCCATTAAAAAAAAATCAAACTGAAGGTGTAAACATAATTTTTTTATACTCACCCAACATCCAGTTTGAGAAGGAATACAGACTTATAAAATCATTTAAAGTCTCATTTTGCTGTTCACTCTGTCGTTACACGGAGTCTGAATTCCGACAATTTTCTGAGTTCAAGCATAATCAACACGCCATAATTTTCTCTACTTAAGCATCGCATATCTCAAATCAATAATATAGTGTGGATGGACTCTTTTAAATGACCTGAGGCAACAGTTACTAGTAGGTAGACATACTCATATATTGACATAGAGACAATACCACACACATTTACTCATACAATGCATACAGACTAATACAAGATCACTTTCAAAGTTTAAAAATCGAGAAAAATAAGTGTTAGAGGTCACAGAACACTTTACATACCAAATCCAATATTGTGCTTGTCTGCCTTCGTACCTTCCGTGCACTAGTTGACTGGCATCATTTCATTTCCACCCAGTAAAACATAGTAACTAACATTCAGGCAGGCGGTCCAACCAAAACAGACTCTATGATAAGCTCTGCAAATACTCGGGGGTGATAACCTAACACGAGAAATGACTGTGCAAAGATGTCTATTATTAAGCCTTCATCGAGTGACTCCATAACATACATTTCTTGGGCTCAATATGCACACCGTCAGGAGAGATGAAAGGAAGGGGCGGAGGGAGACTTGACTACCTACTACCTGCCTTACCTCTTGTCCTCATTCCAATACTCGGTACCTGGTGGTTGTCTTGCCTTAATGATCCCTGTGGTGGCCATTACGCAACCAGATTGGCATTCCAAGCAGAAGGTTATAATCAATTAAATCCACCACAACCATTAGGAGGGAGAAATTACAAAGGGAACTGTATCAAGCACTGATTCCATGGGTCAGGCTGTGATCATGGAGGCATAGTAAGAGTCATTGTTAGATTTATTATTATCACTGCTACTGCCACTACTATTAATCATCGTAATGACACACAGTCCCTGCCACTTCTAAACTTTTACTACCACACCAGCAATCACTGTCACTAACTACCACAATCATTGTCACTACTATAATCACTACCACAACAAAAGTCACAGACACAAACACCACTATAACCCGTAATCCCTTCCACAAACACCAGGATTGGACTACCATAATCTCTATACCCACAACCCCTTATCCCTGCCACCACTACAACCCCTAATCCCTGCTACCAACACCAGGACTTGGACTACCACAATTTCTATACCCACAACCCTTATACCTATTACTGTCACTACCCCAGTCATCATTGCTATATATCGGTACTACTAATATTGCCAATACTACCATTACTGCTACATCCCCTTTGATTTACACTAAAGTAATCACCACCCCAATCACACCGACTGAAACTAAAGCACTCATTATCACCATTACAACCACTGTTACTGCCAGAACCCTTGATGCCATTATAGCCACCGTCACAACCACTATGACTGCCTATAGCATATAACCACTACAAGTCACTACTACCATTTCCAAATAACTACCAGTCACTACTACCATTTCCAAATAACTACTCCTGCTACAGTCATTTCCACACTCACTAACATTATACCACTCCAATAATTTACCAAACCTACTGGAACAACCACAACCACGGCTATTACCACTACCACAACCACGGCTATTACCACTACCACAACCACGGCTATAACCACAACCACAGAAAATACCACCATCACCAACAATTTAAAAAAAAACTGTATGAAAGCATGGACCAATTAGATGCAGTACATAACATTACATCAGGTACATTATCATACAAATTAGGTCCTATCTGTTGTTAGCCAAGAGAGACACATAATACTTCAAAATTTACTAAAAGACAATGTTTGCTTCTTAGCATATCAGGAGGAATGACGACCACTTCAGTCCGGCCACAAGACAATAACAATTTACATTATTTTTCATACGAAGGTCAGGGAAATATACAACACTTGTACATGAACAAAAATTTCAGGGAATAGTGTGATGTCGTTAATCACTCCATCCCATGTCACGTTCTATGATATCGTTTTTTTATGTTTGGTAGAGTCCTGTTGGTCAGAAATTAACCAGATGAAAACATTACAATGGACTATTATTACATCGGTTATATTTCGCAAAATCATTGTAAACATATTTTTCGACTTACCGTGCAAACACACACACACACACACACACACACACACACACACACACACACACACACACACAAATCCAAACTCTCACCACGACACTAATTGCCCGGCAAAGGGAGACGAACGCAAGGAAAACTATTTGTTCTCGTGCCTCTGTATGATCCCACACAAAAACACAAAGAGTGGAGATTACAACTAACTAATTCACAAAGCCACATATTGAAAAGGTAAACCCGCCTGCGTGTCGTCGAGTGAGGCGCTATCTCTCCATCTTAATGTCCTAATGACTGGTATTACCGGTGTGGCTCTCGTCCTCGCTCTATCAGCCCACAGACCCTCAGCACTGTGGCACTAAACTATCTCATGGTACGGGGAACGCCATCATTTTCTTGGAGAGGTTGACTCGCTACAGTATCTAGATTATGGTAAAGTTTTGTTAGATTCAGTCAGGTTGGGTCAGATGAGGTTAGATCATGTTAGATTCGTTTAGGCTGGGTTAGATTAGGTTAGGTTAGGTTAGGTTAGGTCATAATAGATTAGGTTAGGTCTGGTAAGATATGCTTAGTTACTTTCAAATTAAGGACGAGAGAATATGTAGGTGAGGTGAGGTGAGGTGAGGTTAGGTTAGGTTACGTATGCTTCCGATTGGTTAAGTTAGGACCTACAAGCTTAAGTTGGATCAGGCAAGAGTTGTTTAGTTACATTCAATTTAAGGGACGAGATAGAAAGGTAGACTGATTGACAGATAATAAAGATGAATAAACATGAGTAAATAGGATGTGCTAGGTTGAATGTGAACTTCAATAAACGTCCTGTAGAGAGCAGACAGAGTTATATTGAAGGAAAAGTAAAGATGGGGAAACGACGATGACTGGGACACGATGAATGACTCCATAGAAACGACACAGAGCCATCGTAAAACTCATGTTATATACTGTCTAACCTCATTACTTTCTCTTGCATACGATCCCCTGAACCATAGTATATTTAGGAATATTGTAACCAAGTGTGTTCCCCTCATGGCTCCCTGTACCATAGCAGACTTGGTATTATTGCGACCTGGAGAGTTTCCCAGCACGTTATCCAGGACTCAGACACTACAGCTGATAACATCGCTCCTCGTACAATAATGAGAGCACAAGATAAGAAAGGAAGGTTAGGGGAGAGTAGGGAGGGTTAGGTAGACTATATTGGTGGTGGTTTGGTGGTGATGGTGGTGGTGCAGGGGAGGATGACGGGAATAGTGGTTGTATTGGTGGTTGTGATGCAGGGATAGTGGTGGTGGTGGTGGTGACGCACTGAGGAGGATGCTAGTGGTAGTGGTAGTGGTGGGAATGCATGTATAATGATGGTGACTATGGGAGTATAATATATGGAAAGTATGTTAGTAGTGATTATGTTTTCTATATAGAAATTGGAAGAATTCAGTCTCTGAGAAATTTATTATTGTATCTCTAACCTTTTTTTCTTCGTGTCAAGTTACCCTGTGGATCAAGTTTTAGCCCCACGTGTTCAACCATTCAGCCTTGCATAGTCGGACAGACGAACAGACAGATGGCCAGTTGGACAGGCATAAGCATTGCATAGTAATATAGATAAGAAAGTAACTATGAATCTTTGTCTTAACAGTTTCCTCTTTAATATTACATCAGGATCAACTTTTTATTCAACTGAAGAAAATCTCGTGGTACTCATGACCTTAACTAAGTAAATAGTTGTCCACCAATATCTGTAATATGAACATAACCAATTTATTAAAATATTTAATACAGCCTGTGAATCGGATTGAGGAACACGTAATACTGTATACACCCAAAAGACTTTGGCATGAAAACATGGTATCAGGTCAGAGTATATTATAATTTTATCGTTATGTTTCTCTGGACAAGTGCTTTATAGACCACGGTGTATTCTAAGAAAACATACAGAAAATTAAATTGTTTTTCGTTGTTGTGCGTCTTTACTTAAGGTTCAACTCTTGAGGCATTTTCTATTGCCAAGTGAACCTTACTATTAATATAAATTTTCCCTGCGACTTTTAAACATTAAAAGTGGCATTTATTGGTAAAATACAAAATATCATGACCTTGAATTATATTTGCACGACCCTCAATTCTTATATTCTTTTCCTAAGGTTTAATCGACCTCTTATGACTTACAGTATATATTTTACTCCGGATAACACCAACAGGATTTCACTCGTCACAGGCAACAAACCCCCAACTCCCCTCCCCCCCCTCCTCCTCCTTACCCCGTGCCCATGAGTTAATGACTTTTGGTGGGTCAGGTAGTGATGGGGTGGAGGGGGGGTGGCAGGAGGTGGCTGGGTGGAGGGGGCGTGGCAGGTAGTGATGGGGTGGAGGGGGCGTGGCAGGAGGTGGATGGGTGGTAGTGGAGTGGTTGGGTGGGTATTGGTAAGGATTTGGTAAGAATGCAGAGTTGCTTGGATAGTTGGGTGGTTGTGGTGTGGTGGTTGCATAGAATTCTTTTACAAATTCACATGGTAGGATGGATACTGATATTGGTAGGGATGTGGTAGCATAATAGGATAACAGCACAACCTGTGGTAGTGTAACACAATGGTAGAGTGGTACAGTACTGCTTATAGTAATGGTAGGAGGGTCGTATTGAGGTGCAGTGTAGGTGTAGTACTCGTAGAGGTAGTGGTAATGGTGGTGGGACAGGATAGGGTAGGTAGTAGTCAGGTGAAATGGGCAGCAAATGGAGAGTAGGATGGCGTCAAATGGATATGTTCTGGGAAAGGTGGAGATAAGTAACAGAAAGGGCTCGGGAAGGTGATCGGGGCTTGGAGTTGATGCAGTAGCTGGGAGGTCATGGCAGAAGGGTGGAAGTGGACGGGACAGATAGAGGAGAAGGAGGAGTGAAGGAGTGGAAGTGGACGGGACACGAGATGGAGGGACAGGAGAAGGATGGAGGGAGGGAACGGGAACGGGGTTGGAAGGGAGGGTGGACGGGGCCGTGTGGGGTTGGGGTGGGGCAGCGGCTCTAGTCGTCTGATGATGAACAAGATAACCCCAGTATCTAAACAACACCTCCACCACCACTATCACTACACAATCTATTTTATTTTAGATACCGTGTGCGTGCAACAAGTTGGTGTGCCAGTGTGTAAGCATGTGTGTGCTTGCGTGTGCTTGTTTGTGTGCTTCCACATGTGTGCGTCAGTATGTGTGATTATTTATGTGTGCTGTTGTATGTGTGCGTGCCTGTTTCTGTATGCTTTTGTATGTGTGTGTAAATATGTATGTACTGTATACATGTCTGTATTATGTATGTATAGTATGCATGAATGCATGTATGTGTGTTTGTTTGTTTGTTTATGTGTGCTCTGATGCTTATTTGTGTCTGTTCATATGCGCTTTCGTGTGTGTGTGTGTGTGTTTTCATGTGCGGTGTATGTGGTTTCCAATTTATTCTGACGGTGCTTGTATGTATGCGTGCCTGTATACATATACTTCCAACAATGTGTACACTCGGCCTCAGGAATTCATATACACCACTGTGACATCAGAGGTTCGTAATAACTAGAAAACGTGTACATTAATTTCCCAACACCTAACATTTTTAGCAATTATATTTGTCTAATAATTGAATCAGTCAGCAGAGCAATCTCTACAGTAAGTTTAGAATAGAGACATATTTTAACTAATGCTCTCGTGTACGAACAAGTATAAAAAATGTAACATCCACAACACTTTCAATTTAAATATAATTCATAACACTACCACAAATACCAACAAAGCAAACACTACTTACATGAACAACACTCAAACGAAAAGTCTATATCATTAGCAATGTCCATATTACTAAAAATAAAACACCCTTAATAGGTACTACAAACAGGACTTCCACTAACAAACCAAGTTCAGGCTACCAAAACAAATACACTACAAACTATCCAGCTAATACCAAAAGGAGAACAACCACCAACCTAACTAGCTACCTGCCTAAGAATAACAAGACCTTCCCTGCATCATCAGTATTCATCCCATGTGCCACCTCGTCTCTCACACTCTCCCGTCCCACCTCCATTCTTCATACACCAGCTCGGCCTCCTCACCCCACCTCACAAGCTTTCTGTGCCTCCCTCACACAACCTCATACGGTTTCTTCCTTCGCAGCTCCTCACAATTTATATTATTCTGACCTTTTCACTGCCTTGTTTCGCGGCCCTACCCCCACATCCATAACCCAGTGATTGATATATATTATGATTTGGCCTTGCTACCATACGTCTCTCGCGACCCTTCATTACAATATTATCTTATGGTCCTTCTCTAACAATAATTTCTCCCTCACAACCCATCACAGCCTACACCCTCACAGTCTCCCTTTCCCCGAGGCCTCCCCTTTCCCTCACAGCACCTCACAGCCTCCCTAGCCTCACAGTACCTCTCAGCCTCCCTCCATCTCACAACACCTCTCATCCTACATCCCCTCACAGTACCTCACAACCTCCTTCCCTCTCACAGCACCTCAGAGCCTAATCACCACTCCACAGCAATTACGAATGACTGAGACGATGAACTTCCAAGACTCCCTTCGGCCCCCCACCCTCCATCCCGCTTCTCATCTTGGAAGAGGGTGGGAGGGATGGGAGGGGGATGAGATTAGGGAGATAAGATGTGGCGGTGTGATAAGAATGAGGAGGAGGGAAGGGAGTGGAAGGGGAAGAGGTGATGGGTGGGTGGAGGAGTGAGGAGAGAGAGTGGGGAGGGAAGTAGTGATTTTGCAGATGTTAGAGAAGAGGAGGAAGGGGATAGGAAACGAGGTGAGGGTAGAGCCGAGAGGGAGAAAAGAGACAAGAAGGTAAGGAAGGGGACAAACGGGGAGAAACACGTGGACAAAAATATAGTGAGTGAATGACAACACTACATACACAGAGGAAAATAATTTGTAGGACTGACATATCTGATAAAAAAAAATCACCTGTAAAATAATATAAAACGAATATTCAAAATTCTATGAGAGGATATGAGAACAGAAAACTGAAGTACACACACTAATACTCAACAAAATATTATGGGAGTCCGAAGGTCTATGTTTGTTTTCCTCTTAATTTCAATGGTATATATTATTATACTTGTTTCTTTCTTTTTATCTCTCTCTTTTCCTTTCTCTTCTCTCTCTCTTTCTCTTTCTCTTTCTTTTTTTTCTCTCTCTCATCTCGCTTGATATTCCTCTCTCTCCCACATTCTTTGTTTCTTTTTCCAAGTTCACGCTTTCTTGTAATTAAACCGAAAGTTCCCAAAGCTTCACGAGTGGGTGAGTCGATATGAGTGAGGGAGTGAGGTGACAGGGGAGGAGTGGGGAGATGCAAGTTGGAATGAATGAGGGAGTGAGGTGACAGAGAAGGAGTGGGTAGATGCAAGATGGAGTGAATGAGGGAGTGAGGTAACAGTGGAGGAGAGAGGAAATGCACGATGGAGTGAATGAGGGAGTGAGGTGACAGGGGAGAAGTGGGTAGATGCATGATGGAGTGAATGAGGGTTGTGAGGAGATTTAATTCTTTTTTTGTTTTTTTTTGGGGGGGAGTGACTCGATGCCGGGGGAGTACATGAATACAATCTTGCGGTAGAAGGAATTAGGGAGGGCGGGGCGGGGTGCACATTTATTCCGGTCCTTAACAGCGTAGACTTTGAGGGTCCATAAACATCAGACGACCCCTGGGTTTAACTACGAAATGTGGGGCTAAATTGCACAGTTAGTCTGGCCTTGTATAATAGTTTGAGGAGAACAAAGCAAAAACTGTGCAAACCAATTAGAGGTGACACACACAAGAGGGTTTCATAAGGGGAATTAAAAGGTAGTTTGGGTACACCACAGCCAACAACCCTTGATTTACTTAACAATTAAACCGGTAATAATTTATGCCACCCGTCTGTGTTCGTAAATAAAGGTTGATTCCGGCTTGGTTCCAGTCCAGACAGAATTAAGGGACAACAAAGAGACTATATATTTTTATTAAGCCCTTCTGGAAAAAAAAAAAAAATAATCTCACCTCTTAAGAGTGATTTACAACTTCAAGAAAATTCTCAAATTATGGGGGATAATAATTATAATGCCTCTGAATAGGACTTTCGTTCATACCTCACATAACTACTCTCGTATCATAAAAAATATTGGGAAAGGAGAGCATCATGTGTTTAGGTGTTAATATTAAGGACAACAGTACAAGATTCTCCATTGAAATTGTGGATGATAACGAGTAGCATTATCAAATAGGAAGCATTAACCCTTGGACCGTCATCACTTTTCTTCTAAGATAATCAAGAACATCTGTATAATGTCTTGATGTACGTTAAAGACAATACAGTTTAGGAAAGAGTAAACCCAGATGCATTTTATATATATATGTCAAATTATATTGTGACTTAATATAAATGTCTGGAATGTCAGAATACAATTTAAAAATATGAGAATAACACTCCAATGGATAAGTAATATTATTATATTCAATCCGTCCTGACTGTTGAAGCCAAATTTAACTCCAAGATACAGGAGGGTAAGAGATGTGAGAGAGACGTGAGAATGATGTGGAAGTGAGAGAGAGATTCTAAAGACAGTGAAGGAGGAGTGAATTGAGGGATAGTAAAGGTAGGGAAGAAGGGAAGGAGATGTGAGAGGGAAAGGAGGCAAGTCATGAGATATGGGAGAAAGGGAGGCATGCAGGGCAGGAGATGTGGTAAGGAGGGAGGGAGATGTGAGAGGAATGGAAGAAGGAAGGAAGATGTGGAAGGGAGAGAGGGAGATGCGAGAGGAATGGAAGCAAGGAGGGAGATGTGGAAGGAAAGGAGGGAAGGAAACAGGGAGAAAGATGTGGAAGGGAAGGAGGGATGCAAAGAGCAGGACGGGACACAAAGGGAATAGGCAACCAGCAACAACAGCCTCGGTAAATACTTCCACAAGAAACATAATATTGAGACGAAAGAAATAGCAGAAGTGGCTGTTGAAGAAGGAGGAGGAGGAGGAGGAGGAGATTGAGAATGAAGATGAGGAGGAGGAGGAAGAAAAGGAAGAGGAAGAAAAGGAGGTTGAGGTTGAGGAGGAGGAGGAGGAAGAAAAGGAGAAGGAAGAGGATGAAAAAAAGAAAGATGATGAAGAAGAGGAGGAGGAGGAAGATGAAAAGGAGGATGAAGAAGAAAATGAGGATAAAGAAGAAAAGGAGGCGGAAGAAAAGGAGGCGGAAGAAAATGAGGAGGAAGAGAAGGAAGATGATGAGGAGGAAGAGGATGAGGAGAAACAAGAGGATGATGATGATGATGATGATGAGGAGGAGGAGGAAGAGAAAGAGAAGGAGAAGAAGAAGGAGGAGGCGTTATATGAGTAGAAGGAAGGGGATGATGGCGGTGGTGATGGAGATTAGGAAAAAGAAGAGGAAATGAGGAGAGGCATTACACATTCACATACACACGCACATACACAAATGATGACTGTGATGATGATGATGGTGATGGCGACTAAGACAAAAGGAGAGAAAAGGAGGAATGACACTTCAAACACACAGACAGACAGACAGACAGACAGACAGACAGACAGACAGACAGACAGACAGACAGACAGACAGACAGACAGACAGACAGACAGACAGACAGACAGACAGACAGACAGACAGACAGACAGACAGACAGACAGACAGACAGACAGACAGACAGACAGACAGACAGACAGACAGACAGACAGACAGACAGACAGACAGACAGAGAGAGAGAGAGAGAGAGAGAGAGAGAGAGAGAGAGAGAGAGAGAGAGAGAGAGAGAGAGAGAGAGAGAGAGAGAGAGAGAGAGAGAGAGAGTGAGCAATTAAACTTCCTATTCACCAGGGACAAACAACAGACGTACATTTCCATCCAAGGCAGTGAATGGACCAACTAATGCCCACACCACCACCATTATCATCATTATCATCATTACTATCATCTTCATCATCATTATCACAGTCGTCATCAACAATGATCAACATCATTTTCAACCTCCCCTTCCTTTCTATCAATAGTGAGGCACCACTAATGAATAGGAATGCCAGAATTATAATCAATATAACAATTAATATATCGTTTACTTTGGTCTTCATAAGTTTTATTGCAGAAAGGAATTACAAACTGAATTGCCTCAATTGTTGCAATAATTGTACACACAACACTTTATAAATGTATACACTTGTTGATAACAACCCAATTTCCTTATGGTTTGAGATTATACTTAAAAAGAAGTGGGAAACATATGATTTATAGGTTTATGATGTGTAAAAATATTTTTACTCTCATCAATCTGAATACAATCAAAGTACAGTCACCCCCGTGTATCTGCATCTTGGTTAGGTGTAGAAAACATGTGTATTTCTCGAATCCATGAACACTGCGTGTTTAGGTGAAGCAGGTGACTTCTGCCCTTGACTGTACAGTCGGCAGTATTAGTTCGCCTTTTTCCACCTCCGTAAGTATGAGCTATATTAATGATGTAACACAAATGATAGCTATACTTCACATTTGGTAAATTACATACATGAGATGGACGCAAATTTATGCTGTCGGCTGTACATCACACATATACAAACTGGCAAGTATTCTCAAGCGGTAAAAATATATTAATAAAAATTCTGAACGCAGATCCTGGTCCGGATATCTCCCAAAAACTAGTCACCCGTTCCCATGCACGATGTCCCCGGGGGATTTTGTAAAGATTTCGTAATTATCCATACATAATTTTTTTTTATTCTGCTTACAAAAAGATGTACAAAATGACACAAACGAAGAACAAACAAATCGAACCCATAACCATATATCTTTCTGATGGAAGCAATAAAATAAGCACCAATCTATAACAAAGTAAACATAAATATGAAGGTAATAATCACCAACCTTTACATATCCTGACTTCTAGTAACTGAGTCCATCACCATGCAACCTACACATGCACATACCAACGTGTAATGATAACAGTGAGTCCATCTGCTGCATCACGCTTCACTTCCCTTCACTTCCCTTCCTTTTCACAATTGTTACAAAAATCTGGGAATATTCTTATTTTCTTGGTTAACGACATATTTAAATGGTTATAACATAGACTTAGTTCACCTGGGTTAACAATAGTATGTAAATATGTTTCTTACACATTGCATACACATACAATCATACACACATACATACAAACACAAAACCACAGACAAACTCACCCCGCCTTATTCACACTCATCCAGCCAGAAAAATATTTGGTGTGTTTGTACAGCCTTCTGCGTTTTATATCAGGTGGGTTTTAAGAAAGGTTGGAAATGCACACCGAACACAGCTTGGACTAACACGATACACCTCACTGCTCTTTTGTTGCTTCTGTTGCTGTTGTTGCTGCTGCTGCTGCTGCTGTTATTATTACTGATGTTACGCTCAAATGCTGTTATTATGTGTGATGTTGTTCCTTGCTGCTGCTGCTACTGCTGCTGTGAATAGTGTTGTTGTTGTTGTTGTTGTTGTTATTGTTGTTTTTGTTGTTGTTGTTGTTGTACCATCGTCTTATATTAATGGTTGAAATGCATAGTAAATATTATGCAAATAGGGCTGGTGATGTAATGTGAATATATGAGGGAAAACTTATTAAAGGCATTTTTTTTTTGTACAGTAGATGTCTGAAGTTCTACTATTTTGGTGTGACAGATCTGGAGTACAGAGTGGGCACCAATTATTGTCACAGGCGAACAACAGGGAGGAAATCACACGTCAGAGATATAGAGTGAAAGAGAAAAACACATGTTCTCTTTCTTTCTCTCTCTCTCTCTCTCTCTCTCTCTCTCTCTCTCTCTCTCTCTCTCTCTCTCTCTCTCTCTCTCTCTCTCTCTCTCTCTCTCACGCACACACACACACACACACACACACGCACACAGCGGCGGCCTCCACACAACAAATCCCCTCACCAGAACGAGATATACATACATCCGAATCAAATATAACCAAGCGATAAAAAAAAAAAAAAAGGAGAAGCCAGACACAATCAATAAGAGGCATCAGAAAGGATCGGTCACACTCCAATAGCCACGTTCACCCCCTGAGAAAATAGCCCCGACAACACACCTCATATAAAGGAAGATGTAATACCCCAACGCCCTCGCCCCGGCAACGTGTACACAGGGAGGCAAGAATCGTCGACTAATTGCCATGACATTTTTATTTGTCCAATCGATTACCGAGTTGCTCGTCATTTTATTCATTCTTCATTTATTTATTCATTCGCGTATGCTGAAAAGTACAATAAAATGTGCTACACACTATTTAAGTTTCATGTATTCATTCAATTATTAATAGATGTGCTTCATTTATTAATTGATTTAGTTATTAGCTAGAGAGAGGTTCTGATTATTCTCCTGCCTGCCTGCCTGCTTGTCAGTCTCTTGGCAAGTATACACGTAACCTTTAACAGGATTGATATATTTTATAGGAGAGGTTCGTTATACCTCAATGCAAACTATAATGGTATTGCTTGGTAGAGTACTGGGTGTAAATAATAAAGTACCGGTACTATTCATACTTCGTTGTAGATAGGAGCAAGGGGAGGAAGGAGGCTTATGCTCTACTCAACCAATTAGTAGTCGGGGGAGATGGTCAGTCTGGAATGGGTATAGGAGATGAAGGACTGCATATAGCTTGATCATTATAGCCTGAAAAAAATATTAGAGGGATAAATTTAAAGTATATGGGCTTCATGGTGAAATTTTGAGTGGGAGGGAAAGAAGGAAGGAGCTGGGAACAAAAAGGAAAGAAGGAAAGGAGAAAGACAGTGAAACAAGAGGAATACTACGGTTGTCAAGATGTAATAAACGGACGAATGAAGGAAGGAAGCTGCATGAAATGAGTTAAAGGCAGAAGGGAAAACTAAGGAAGGAGTAGGTAGAAGGGAAGGAAAAAGCAGAAGGGAAGGAAACACTGGAGAAGGAAGGGATGAACACTGATGAATGAAGAAGAAAGGTATGGAAGGAGACGTAAGAATGGAAGGGAGTGAAAAGTGAAGAAAGAGAAGGAGGAGGAAGAGGAGGAGGAAATAGACAGCTGTTGATCAAGAAGCGAGGAGAAAGAGGGGTTGCTAAATAAGGGGGGGGGGGTAGGAGGGGTATAAAGTGAAGGGTGATGGGTGTTAAGAGAGAGGATGGGGGACACGTGGTAAGGGTGAGTAATGTGCCAGGTGGGGTCTTACTTGGGGGGGGGGGAGAGGAGGAGGAGGAGGAGGAGGAGGAGAAGGAGGAGGAGGAGGAGGAGGAGGGGAAAAGGGGAGGAAGAAGGAGGGGAATGGGGAAAGGAGAAGAATGAGGAAAATGTGGATTGAGGTGAAAATGAAAGAATATTGGGAAGGGCAGTAGGGAAAGGGTGGTGAAAGGATATGAGGCAGGGAGTGAAGAGGAAGTAAAGAGAACAAAAAATGTGTTAAGTGGAAGAGAAGGTAAATAAGGACTGAGAGTAAGGTATTCTAAAACGAACCCAAAATAGAAGGGAATTGGAGGAAACAACACTGAGAAGAAAAAAACAAAAAAACGACTAGCATAGAGAAAAGGGAGGAAAGGTAGGAGAGGAAAGGTAGGAGAAAAAAAATAGGAGAAAAAAAAATTGGGAAAAAATTAAAGCATTCACTACCAGAGAAAAACAGAGATAACAATGAACAATGGTGCATAAACAATTACACAAGAAAAGGGAGAGAGGATGAACGATTAACTAACGTATGAATGAAATGGTATACAGTAAGAGAATGAGAAGTAAAAAAGAGAACGAAAAAAATGGAAGGGATCGAAGAAGGTGAAGATGAAATTAGGAAGTATGTGAGGATGAGAAGAGGAGGAAGGTGAGGAGGAGAAGAGGAGGAAGGTGAGGATGAGAAGAGGAGAGAAGGAGGCAGGTGAAGAGGAAGGAGGAGAGGAGGAGGAGGCGGGTGAAGAGGACGGAAGAGGAAGGCGAATACAAGAAGAGGAAAAAGAAGAGGAAGGAGGAGGAAGAAGGAGGAGAGAAGAAGGAAGAAGGAGGAGAGAATAAGGAGAGAAGGAGGAGGAGAGAAGGAGAGAAGGAGGAGGAGAGAAGGAGGTAGAAGGAGGAAAGAAAGAGGCAGAAGGAGATAATTAAGGGATGACTGAGGGTGGGCAGGAGTGATCAGTGGGTGTGAAGGAGCACAATTAGGCAGGTGGGGGAAAGGTGAGAATAAGGCAAGGTAGGTAGAAGAGGGAGGGAAGGAAGGGAAAGGAAAGAATAAGGCAAGGAAGGTAGATAAGGGAGGGAAGGAAGGGAAAGGAGAGAATAAGGCAAGGAAGGTAGAAGAGGGAGGGAAGGAGAGAAAGGAGAGAATAAGGCAAGGAAGGTAGAAAAGGGAGGGAAGGAAGGGAAAGAGAGAAAAAAGGCAAGAGAAAATAGAACAATGAAAGGAAAGGAAAGACGTGATATGGAAAAGCAAGACCAAACAAGGAAGGACAAAACAAGCAAGACAAAACAAGGAAAGACATTTATAGGAAAGGCAAAGTAAGAAAATGATAAACAAAAATAAAAGGAGAACAGAAGAGGAAATAAAAGATAAAACAAGAGAAGGAACAAAATGAAAACAAAACAAAACAAAGAAAATATAAGAACAGAAAAGAGAAGAAAGGATAGAAAGGGTAAATAATAGTGACCAGGGAAAAAGAGACGTGAACGTATGAATATGTGCTTAAGTATGAACTAACCAACCGGGAAGCTACTGTACAAATAAAGGCCAACCAACTCATGAAGGATAATGCCTTTGGAGCCAGTTGAAATCTCCGCCGACTTTACTGTGACATCAGAAAAATAATTAAAAGAAAAGAAAAGAAAAAAAAATCCATTAAGGTGAGACGACACACAGACTTATTCAATGTACAGTCACGAGCACTAATAAGTATCCAGGTGGGCTTCGAATTCAGTATATGCACAATAGGCTCTCCATTAGAATGACTGCGTTGGTGAATTTGGACTGTTCGAAGCTTCAACCAAAGCCGTATACTCATTAGTGCTCTCATGACTGTACAATGGTGATTAATCAACAACATACTTCACTGCTGTTAATACATTGTCTTCTTCCTTACTCTCTCCCTGATATCATAAATTTACCATCACTTTCAATTCCATCCACTGCATTTGTTATTATCTCTGGTCCCTATTTACTAATCATATTCGCATTCCTCACACACTTTTTTTTTTTTTTTCACGTCACCTTTCCATACGATGTTTTGCACTCACATATCATTATATAACACATGTCTTTCTTACCATCCACCGATAATAATCATACATACAGCATAATGCACTCTTAACCAATCAGTGATCAAAAATTTCTATCTATATTTCCCTCCCATTCCCTTATTTTGGATGGTTTGCCTTGCCTGATCTTCCATTCTATATCCTTGCCTTGCCTTACACATTGCTTTGTTTTTATTGTTGTTTTCATTCCCTGTGTGTTCTTTTGTCTTGTTTCCAATCCCACAAGACCTTCCTTCCCAAAACCTCCCCTCCCCCTTCCCTTATATTCGCTGTGTCACACTCCCTTGCCTTTCCCCTCTCTAATGTAACACCTCATTTGATTTCTACCCCCCCCCCCCCCCTACCTCTATGGCCATCTTTATTGACCACCTATTCTTTATTTTATCTGGTCACCCTCTATTCATCCCTCCCTCCCTCCCTCCTTTCATATCCCTCTATTCTATTTCTCACTACCTCGTCTTCATCCCTATTTCCCTCCCCCTCCCTCTCTCTCTCTCACTCTCTCTCTCTCTCTCTCACACACACACACACACACACACACACACACACACACACACACACACACCTCCTTCGACTCCTTCCTCCACCATCACACACCTGAGCCAACACCATCTCTGTGTGGGTATATTTTTTCTAGCTTCCTGTGCCCTTGGTCGTGTACCCAGAGATGTCGACACCTAATTTACCTGCCACTTTCTTTACCTTTCACTTTTATTACCTCAAATTATTCCTATAGAGAACACTAATTAACTAGTACTTAAGTCAGCCATCACTAAACATTTTAGATGGCGGAATTTCTTGGCATTTCTAACACTTGAGTCACTCCCTGTAGCGACTGGTCACCCGACTCATTCACACGCGAACACGTATATAGCCTATATCAGGATCCTGGCCTATACTAACACAAAACGCACATTCATAGACGAAATTTGCTAGATACTGGTATGATATCTAGCATCATTAAATTATATGAAGAGTTTGTAAGCACAATTTGATATACACTTATGAACTGTGTCCAGAGATCTCATTCCTTGATATTTCCTCATTAAATTTGGCAAGGAGAACAATGAGATGAATATGATAATCCTCCGGGTATTTGCCCAACCGTATACATAAATCTAGGGTCCCGCCTTCCCAACTTCTAACAACAAAACATAACTTATCAGCTCCAGGTTTGATTACCAGCCAGGTCTCATCATCAGTTTTGATTTTGACAAGAAATGGAGGTGCTTCAGTAACTTTAATAATATTATATCTCACTAGATGCGTTATCAAAAGTCACCATATTTGGAGTGCTTTAATTAATGTAGCTTGTAAATAGTAGATTGAAAATGTTCAATAACCTTATCTTTAATATGTTTGTAGATCCGTTTTGCATGGCCTTGCATCTTAGCTATGCACAGGTTCCTAGCAAAAATACATAATTAAAAAAGTTTACTCCATTGGTGATATAACCCTGTAAATAACCCAGTGTGGAGTATTACCAACATCATACTGCTATAATATAAACGTAAACCGTAAAAAAACACCTCTAAATTTTCTAATCTGGAGTATGAGCGACACTTTACTTCCACACTAAACACTTGAACTGTGAGATTAACCTCTTAATCTTTCAGTGTGGAGTATGAGCGACACTTTACTTCCCTAACAGACACACGTACTGTAATCATCCTCTGTTGACCCCAGCCACTTAAAGGTCGAATGTGGAGGGTCCAGTGAACTACACCCTAAGGGGTCAAATTCAATTAACAGTTTCTCTCTCTCTCTCTCTCTCTCTCTCTCTCTCTCTCTCTCTCTCTCTCTCTCTCTCTCTCTCTCTCTCTCTCTCTCTCTCTCTCTACCGTATCTATCTATCTATCTATTTGTCTCTTCTTTCTTTCTCCATCTCTCTACCTGACACAGTTTTCCTGCGTGTAAAAAGAGAAGTTTCTCTGTGTTGGTTCAGCTGTGGCCTCCCCCCTCCCTCCCTCCCTCATTCCTCCCTCCCTCCCTCCCTACTCACCCTCATTCCTCCCTCCCTCCCTCCCTACTCACGTGTTGGGGGGTCGGGGTAGGAAGGAGGCAGAGAGGAAGAGAGAGAGAGGTTGGGGAGGAAGGGAGAGAAGGGGAAGCAGGTTTGTATGTGTGTGTATGTTTGTATTTGTGGGTGTGTGTGTATGTGTGTATGTTTGTATTTGTGGGTGTGTGTGTGTATGTGTGTATGTTTGTATTTGTG
The DNA here is from genome assembly GCA_034508575.1 of Petrolisthes manimaculis. Classification (NCBI taxonomy): domain Eukaryota; kingdom Metazoa; phylum Arthropoda; class Malacostraca; order Decapoda; family Porcellanidae; genus Petrolisthes; species Petrolisthes manimaculis. The sequence goes on along the minus strand of JAWZYT010002769.1, from coordinate 135,830 downwards.
GGTGTGTATGTATGTTTGTGTGTGTCAGTTTCTTAGTAAGTGAGTAGCGCATTAACACTATCCACAACATACTTCACACACACACCATCCACACTATAATAGACCCACACCATACATTACACACCATCCACACCACAAGGCATCCATCCATACACCATGACTTAAAAGAGAAACAGACAACCTCTAATATATTTTTCAATGTACCCATATTCCTAAATTCCTCCCTAGATTCCTCCAAAGTAAGCCAGGAAACAGGACCAAATTAACAAAAATAATGGTGTCCTGTTGCTGGGATTAGTTTGGAGGAATCATTATCTCCAAAAAAGGTCATTACTATTATACCCTCACCTTAACACTCCCGTCACAGATTTAAGGTTTCCCCCACCCCTGGTTTCTTTCACCTTGAGGTCTGTAAACTGTTTATGTTGTGCATCATCTGTTGGTTACGTCAGTTGAGTTTTGCCTGTTCCTTCGATCGATGGCCATTTTCCCGTTTTCGATCTATTGGTTTATGCTGCATGTTTATATTATCTCTTTCCTTCTGTTTTATTCAACCTCTAAGCTCTCTGTTGATTTATCTGTCTGTTACTCTGATCGATATATATCTGGTTTGTTATTTGTTTATCATTGCTATTATCTTTCTGTTTGTCCTTTTGTTAGTCCTATCACAACTGGTTTTTATATTTATCTTGTTTTCTACCTCTGCCTACCTGTTTTCTATCTTTATATCTTTCTCTGTTGGTGTCTGCTGTTTTGCTTGCGTATTTGCCTGTAATTTCATTCTCTTGGGTTCTAGCTGTTATTTTCCTGTCTGTTATTTCCTCTTTGTCTATGTGTATTATCTTTATCGTTGGTTACTGCCTGTGATTTTTGGCATTTTTGCTGGCTTTCGGCTGTAATCTCTGTCTCTGTAAACCTCTGCCTGTTATCATTCCACCTCCTTTTACTTACAAGTCGGTCTCTTCACCCCGGGGTCCGACAACACTCCACTCCGCCACACTACACCTGCCCAAACACCCACCACCTACATTACCTGCTCTACCTCCGCCTTCCACCCTCACTCCATTTACACACACTGCCTCCACCCCTTGTCCTAATTAAGACAACTTTTCCTCCTTTATGAATCTAATTGTGGTTACAGTAATCCAGCAAAAATCAACTCGTTTCAATCCACGTACCACCAACCCAATATCTAATATATTTGTGTACCATATTGCTTTTATATTTTCATAAAATAGCATACACAACAAACATTGTGGCTTGATGATATTTTCTACAAACTGAATTTTGATAAAATACTGTATTTTGTATTATCAACAGCTAATATTTACTTAACTATCTTTCTTACCAAATTTCATGAACGTCTTATAGACCATCAACAAAATCAATAAGGAACACCACTTGAGAACCACTACAAAAAATGAAAGAGAGAAACTATAAAAATAGAACATATAGGAATAATAGCAAAACTGATTTGGATATTGCAGTTGATAAATTATTATTAACTTGCAAACATAGTACTTTCCAGACGAAGTAACCTATAGGAAAATGTTGGGGAAAGACACGACGACTGTTTTATGTGGTGATAAAATCAATATTAATAAATATTGTTAAAGTTGTTGTGAAGAGTTGTGAAAAAACGAAGGGTTAGTTTTGCCAGGAATTGTAGTAACGATATTACAGTCTCATAATGTAACTAATGTAGACCTGTGAAAGTTAGATTACATATAACCAAGGAAAATATTATACAAAGGAGAAATTTACACAGAAATCAGAACTTGGCAGGTACCGGTGATAAATAAACTTCGGAAATTGCACGTATGAAAGCAAAGTAGATATATTCAGGATTGATCCGTGTGACTATGAATAAGAACTCGTGAAGGGAGAGATATTGATGGATGGGTAAAATTTTTGTTACCTTGCCATTTATTAAAAAACATACTTAGCGATAACACAAAGTCTCTCAACTCACTCGATCTCAGGACCCAGACAGACCCTTTCATTCTCTTATACTTATAACATTCGGGAAGAGCTAAAAATCAGAGGACGGTGAAGAGTCAGGATTTAGAAAACATAGAAAGACAAGATCAAGATTTTTGTTTAGTGGTGAAATAAACTTATTCTTTACTCGCTGTACTGTAGTTATTAATGTGAGGTATGCTGGTGTGGTGAGCAGATGTATATATTCATCCCTTGTGCAGTTGTCGTCTTGTTGTCGAGTCAGAGTTCACATATTTTATAAACTATGATCAACTGCCAGCACTGTCATCTCAACATGCCAACACAGAGAGGCAAGGGAGCAACGCAGCAAATTAATCAAATCACTGGAGTGTGTGGAAACGGGAATCAGAGTTGGCTTAGTGATACCATGGTCAAGAAGATAAACTCAACTTATCCATCAATTGTTTGAGTTTTCTTATACATTACTGCTGTACCTCTTTTTCTCTCCTTCTGTGTTTCCTCCATATCCCATCATCATGCTGCTCCCATTTCTTCTTCCTGTATCTCTTCTTACAAAAATCCTTTCGTGTTGTGGCGATTCTTCTCGTGGTCCCCCTCCTCTTCTCCCTCTCTTCTCCTCCTTGTTCTCTTCTCATCTCTCCCAGCTCTAGTTGTCCTGCTGTTTTTCTCCACCTACTCCCTCCCTTCCCCACTTGCCAGCATAACCGGTATCATACAGAAAAGTCTTGAAGACTGGCTTTCAAATCATAAACAACTAGTCGTAAAAGCAACCGCCTTACTGTGCGATGCCAGTGAAGGGGAAGCCCAGCAGGGTCCCTCTAGAGCTCGGGGAAGAGAGGGACTGTTTGTGAATTTTTAATAAAAGTACTTTGGTGAACAACCGTTGCACAACAACTGGTTTTATCACAAGCGAAATATTTGACCTAATAACTAGTAACAATGCGGCAAGTGTCAGAGCTATAACAAGGAAAACCCATGATCGCTGAAACACACTGTAGGTAAGTTCCTAAACATAACTGCCATATGCACATATAAACGACAGTCCTCATGGGCAGAGTACACATCATTTTAAGTTTTTCTTTTCATTTTTTTTTTAATGTTTCTATTCCTATATCGTCATCAAAGTTGGACTCTGGGATATCCCTTAATCATATCATGTAATAGCTTTCCATTGACTGATACATTACTTATGTCGATAAGTTGGGCATGGAATACGTAGCATCTCAAATATTTCTATTTAATTCATCTTGTTTATTAATGATACTTAGTATATCGTTTTTTCTCCCCTATTTAAGCTGAATGGATTAGAAAGTGGGGAGGAGCCTTCTGCCATGCTGCACTTTCTATCTCGCTTCCAGTTTCGTTGGGGAAGTTTAATCAAATAACCTTGTTAGGACTAATAGCTGTGTTTCTGTTTGAAATTCCAGTGCATTCATTCTTATGTAAATTATAACACTCCCACTCCTCCTTGTCTATTGTTTCATATCTTCCTCTCCTCTCACTCCCCTCTTCTTCTTCTCTTACTTCCCTCCTCCACTGCTACTCCCCTCCTCTTCTTCTACTTCTCTTCTCCTACTTCCCTCTTCCCCTCCTCCCCGGCTACTCCCCCCTCTTCTCTCATCTTCTACTTCTCTCCTCCCCTGTATCTCCCCTCCTCTTCCCCTGCTTCCCTCCTCCCCCTGTATCTCCCCTCCTCTTCCCCTGCTTCTCTCCTCCCCCTGTATCTCCCCTCCTCTTCCCCTGCTTCCCTCCCCCCCTGCCCCTACACCCCCACCTCCTTCCTTTTGCCGTCTACCCTGGATTCTTCAAGCGAGACGGCCAGGTGGGTTGCCGCTTCCCCCCCCCCCCTCCCTATTCTCCTTCCCTTGCTGCTTCCCTCTTCCTTAATACTTCTCTATGTTTTCTTTGTTTTCTTTTTCTCCTCTTCTCCACATTTCCTTAATACTTCTCTACATCTTCTTTGTTTCTTTTTCTCCTCCTCTTTTTCTTCCTCCTCCTCCTCCTTCTCTTCCTATTTTTAATACGACGAAAATATCCACCCACTTACAGTTTGGCTAATAAACATTGCAACTTCATTAATAAAATAACCCTAATCTCGCTCTCCTTACTCATGGCCTATCAGTAACTCATAGCCTCGATCCACCTACGAGTATTATAATCTAGCCTTGCCTAACCTAACCAAATTTTACCAAATCTAACTCAGCATTAGGATTGAGTTGGGAATGACCATAGAGTGATTAGAGTTGGTGGTGGGACTGTGTGATGATATTTGTGGAGGAGTGGCATGCAGGGGTTTATGCAATTCATTTTACAGTGTCAATTTCGAAAGTAAGCCTCGTGTGTGCAAAGTCACCCTGACAAATAACACACTGCCACAGGATGCATATTTAAGAGCATAATTTGATATTGAATTTTGCATTTTACTAATTATTCGATCCCATCTGAGAAATAAAAAAAGAATAGCTAACTAACTAACACATACACTAATAACATACATAGCTTAGCATTCATGCATTAACGCACATACAAAAACTCAGGAACTAATACAATTAATATCAATGTCATAATCAGAAACAGACAGACAGACAAACAGACACACACACACACACACACATTTACAGTAGTTAAGTTGGGATGAGGGAATAACTGAGTGAGTGAGTGAACGAGTGAGTCAGTCAATACGTAAGGTCTCCAGGTCTCTCTCTCTCTCTCTCTCTCTCTCAAACGATGGTCATCCTGGACACGTGATCTTTCGTTGTATCAACAACATTCTCTGCTTTGCTTATTGCTTTCTCCTCTTTGGTCACACCCACGCCTCCAGTGACAATGTAAGCAATACAAGGCACGCAAGCCAAAACACATACACACACACACACACACACACACACACACACACACACACACACACACACACACACACACACACACACACACACACACAAACACACACACGAAACATACATATTCCCACATACTGTATATCGCACATAGAAAGTACACAATTACACACACAGATATGTACATACACACACACACACACACATAAAAACACAGATTCAAACAGTTTACTACCCTACATTAATATTATTATACAACATCATACTGCTTGTCGTACACATATACAGTTTATACATACATAATACGTACAGGACATTGCACTTACAATAAACGCTTCCTGCACGCACTTGCATACACTAAATAAAAGATAATTACCCAACAGATTTCACATTGCCTTTGACAAACTCTCATCCATAAAACTACTAAACACAAAACCACGAGCAAGTTCTCAGTATAATTTCACACATATGAACATAATTACGCACGCATGAACATTTTTTTTTTATAACCTTTTAAAGTAATTGCACTGTTCATATTCCACTCACATGTGCGGCCGTTAATGCACAACAACACATACACATTCATATTCATCCTATAAAATATCATAATCCTTTACTAGGTACTCACAAGAGAATGGATTATTGTGCATTGGACTGGCAAATTGATGATGATAAGCTCAAATCAGTACAGGTGATTTTAACGCAATATACTCACTTGTAAATATGACTAAGCACTAATTCATGAAGCCTTATATATGTAACATCCTCTCTCCCGTCAGTACAATATTACAATGTGACGTGACGTTGGACGTGACGTATTTAGAGTGAGGACACCAAAGTTAAATCAAACACACAACAATATTTTGTTTATAAATTTACATTAATCATTAATTATTGTACGACTCGGGAGGTAAGGGTCACAAAGTTCTTCCTTCTTTAATGTAAGCCTCTGGATGGTATCCATGTAAAAATAAAATAGTCCATAATATTATATTGCGAAATTTTCTTTGTAATAATTAATATTGTATCCAAACTAATCGTAGTGATGGTATTACCGTATTAGAAAGTCTTAATGAACCTTTGGCATTCTAAAGGCTTATATAAACCAGTCCTAACAAATTAAGCCAATGCAACTGAACGGCTGGGTAGACAAAGTCACGGCAGTCGAGTGCAGGTAAAGAGACTGTTCCTGCCTGTTGACTCCACGTGTTGATCAAGTGGGTGTTTGCCTGGAGGCTTGTGTGGTCTCGTGTCTTGTTAAGGGGGCCATATGGTGGGCCCGAACCGGATCCTAATGAGTCTTCCAAACAATGTCGTGAAACAGAATTCCTCACAGTCCAAGCTGTCTTGTGGTATACTGTGGAGGAATCAATAGCCTCCATCCAATTTGCCAACTAATTTATGACTCTTTAAGTTCTAGTGCTCAGCTGGTGACATTGTACTTAAGCGTGTGTTTGTGTTTGTCAGCATGTGACAGTGTATGATTTTGTGACTGTGTGTATCTGTGTGCGAATGTGTGAGTATGTATCTGTATGTGTTTGTGAGTTAGCCTGTATGAGCAGGTGACGGCTGTGAATGTGTGTGTGTGTGTGTGTGTGTGTGTGTGTGTGTGTGTGCGTGTGTGTGTGTGTGTGTGTGTGTGTGTGTGTGTGTGTGTGTGTATGTGTGTGTGTTTGTGTGTGTGTGTACCTGATAAGTCCTTGTGCATACCTACATGTGCTTGGATGATGATGGAGCGTGTGTGTGCAAGTAGATATATGTGTATATGTGTTAGTGTGTACGTGTGTCTGTGTGCGCGTCAGGTGGTCAGTGTGAGTGCATATGTGAGAGTCCATGATGGAGTGTGTTTGTATTGTGTTCATGTTGGCCAGAGTGTGTGGCGAGTGTGCTGAGGAGACACAGAGTAGGAGCAGAGGGTTTAGAAGAGGGAGGGATGATGGGAGAGAAGGAGAGAGGTGGGGGGTAAGTAGAGAGACAAAAAGAGAGAGGAGGAAGGAGGAAAGAAAGGAAGCGGAAAAGAAAGGAAGGAGGAAATGATGTGTGGAAAGAAAAGGTACAGAAGGTTTGGGGAGTGAAAGGGAACAGGAACTTTGAAGGGAGGTTGGATGTGGGTGGAAGGTGGGTTCGGGGTTGATCTGGAATGAAATGAAAGAGTCTGGCGAAACTTAAGTCAATGAAACATGAAGGAAATGAAGCTGATGGGGTGTAGAATATGGGGAAGGAAGAGAGTAGAGGGAAGGTGGTGGAGGATGTAATGGGGAGAGGTAGCAGAATAAGTTGATACAGGGGAAGGTGATGGAGAAAGTGGTGGGGAAGTAAAAATGTTCTTAGAGGGGGAGGGAGAACTACTTGTTATAATACTGAAGAAGAGATCTAAAAGAGAAAGTAATTGATTTATACACCGACTGATTCTCGTATTCGCTGGGCGTCACAAATGTCAAGGTCAGAGACGTGAGAATCAGAGACACACACTGGTGCAAAAATATACACGAAATATGGTGCAAATAAGAACTCCCATACCGGTACTCATTAACATAAACAAACCCCCTTAAGATGATACTGGAGATGCACAAACGCAAAATACATAATAAACCTAATATATATCTAGAATAAAAGAGACGAAACAACAGCAGGTTGAAAAAATACGATAATACGATATTAAAAGTAGTAAATGAAAGTCACCTCCTTTGACGTTTACTTCGTCTGACAGTAAGGCAGAGTGATTATTTATTTATTTATCAGATGAACACGCCTCGCATTTCACTTTACACAAGTCAGGCAAGGCAATAATTAACGGAACATTAACAATACCATTTTTACCTCTCCACAATTAATGAATAAACACACAGGGAAATAATTTGGCCCTACCGAAGCTGCTTACTATTACTACGTGCTGATGAAGTGATTAGATAAAGAATGAAGGACTTGGACTTTAACGGGAGACGGTAAGAAATAAAAGAGAAAATGTTGTGGAATGAGGAATTTAGTGCTAAGATAAAGAAGACGACCAGGAAAATAGAGAGGACATTTGTTTATAGGAGGAATGTGAAGGAGGAAAATCATGATACACAAACCACAACTATTATAAGTAAGTATGAAAGATGGATGTCAAATAAAATGAAGTAATACCGTAATGTGGAAATGAGGAAATTCGTTTGAGACATTAAGAATAAACTGTATGATTTTTTTCAGGGGACATACTATTATGCCTCGTATGTTCTTCAGCTGTTTTCATCGGGAAGTAGAATAAAACTAAAGTGCATAGCAACAGAATAGAGCCACACGTTCGTATTAATCGTACATACATACATATTAGTTACTGTATAAAAGGTTTAATCCCATTGCTGAGGTCCAGGTCATCGACAACCTCACCTACCAACTATAAGATCCAGATACACCTAGAGGAAGGCTTTTGATTCCTGCAAACTATGCTGAAAAATCCTCTCTAATCTTATACTGGAGTGGTCTCTTTCCTGGCGTTGCTGGGAGCCATCAGTATCCCTTCGTTCTGACCTCAAGAGATTACCCACTTAAAAGGTTGCTTCATGTTCCAGTTGATATGGTACAATGTATAAACCTAGAGGTCGTCTCACCCTTCCTGCTACCGTCCACTGAATGTGTGTGTCTAATTTGTAATACCACCACAGGACGATTAAAACATTTTCTGGCTCGAATAGCAATATGACCGTGTAGGCGGGGAGAGGAAGTAGAGGGTAAGATAACAGAAGTCAATCCCTGATACGCTTCTGGTAACTGAGGGGGTGATATATATATATATATATATATATATATATATATATATATATATAAAGAGAGAGAGAGAGAGAGAGAGAGAGAGAGAGAGAGAGAGAGAGAGAGAGAGAGAGAGAGAGAGAGAGAGAGAGAGAGAGAGAGAGAGAGAGAGAGAGAGAGAAAGAGAGAGAGAGCAAGGAGGGTGGGACTTGTTCTGCATCATGTACTTCTGTGTAAGTGAAAATTTGCACAAGTATGAGAGTCAGATTTTGCAAGAGGAAAGGGAGAGGCATTCATAAACTTTAATTAACGGCGAAGAGTTCTTTCCATTTTCAGTCCAATCTTTAAATATATTATGGACCTTTTGACCTTCTCGCCACCAGAGCCTCACTAACAAGACGTTCCAAGGTTCACAGATCAATGGAAGGATCACACTTCTCAACGAATCAGATACCTTTCTCTATATTCTATCTAAAACCCTTAATTTCACAAAGTCTATATCATGTGCAGCACTCTATGAATGACCTTACATTAATTAAACCAGATATTCATATAAACAGTAACTTTTTCTAAGAAATCTTAAAAAAATACTTCAATGCCTGGATCAAGACATATAGTTTTTAATACTTGTTGTAGCTCAGTTTCTCTCGTGAAATATGATTATCTTCTCGTAAAATTCGTTTGTGAGAACTAAAGTGTTCGCTCATAATTGTTTGTCTGTTGGTTGGTGACTAGAACTAAATATCTTACCTACCGGTATGTATTTTGATCAAACTTTACCGGAAGACTAACTTTTATGAAGATAAATCATTATAACATATTAGTGGATCCCAATCAGACCTCAAGGACAGAAAGGAAATTAATTTACATTCAATTAATTTGCACGAATGAAAGTGAATTATAATTTGGGCTGGTTTGGTCCGTAGAGTATATTATTTTGGAATTTGCTAAGGGGTGCAATCGATCGAATGCCCTCCTCCTCTTAATCTCCTTATGTCTCTTTCGCTATTCTTTATCCACTCTTTCTTTCCGCATGTTTTTTTTTTTTTTTTTTTTTTTTATTGAGTTCGTACTTTCTTCTTCTTTCCCTCACGTTGTCTGGATTTTTCCGGGGTTTGGTGAATAGAGTGAATATGGAGTGGAGTAAATAAATGTGGTTGATGAATAAGGTGTGAGAGGTGAGGAGATGTATGTACAGTGGATGAGTATAGTGTGTGACAAGTGAGGAGGGAGTAAAGGGCGAGACAGGTGAGGAAGGAGGAGTGAGACAGGTGAGTGGGAAGGTGGATGAATAGTGTGTGACAGGTGAGGAGGAAGGTGGATGAGTAGAGTTAGACGGGTGAGGGGGCGAATGAGGGGGGAGTGAGAGGGGGGAGTGAGGGGGCGAATGAGGGGGGGAGGGGTGAGTGAGGGGGGAGTGAGGGGGTGGGGCAGGTGTAGGTTATTCACGCGAGAGGAGCACCACCCAACCGTGGCTCCTGACCTCCTACCTCCTCCTCCTCCTCCTCATTCCTCCTCCTCCTCCTCCTTCGCCTCCTCCTCCTTCCTTGTTGCTCCTTCGACTTCTCCTCCTCATCCTCATTCTTTCTCCTCCTAGTCCTCCTCCTCCTACTCCTAATTCTGCCTCCTCCTTCTTCTCCTCCTTCTTTTTTGCTCCTCCTCCTTCTCCTCTTCCTTCTCATTCTTCCTCCTTTTTCTTCTTCCTCCTCTTTCCTTTTTCTTATTCCTCCTCCTCCTCCTTCTCTTACTCTTCCTCTTTCTCCTCCATCTCCTCCCTCCTCTATTCTTCTTCTCTCTTCAAATTAACGTATTCTCTCGTTCTGTCTCTTTCTCACCTCCATCTTTCTTCTCTCCTTCTAACTATTCATTTTCAATTTCAATTTTCTATATTTTAATTCACTCCTCGTTCAGTCTCTTACCTCTCTCGTTCCCCTGCTCTCTTCTCACTTCAAGTCTGGTGGCTCGTACCCTTCTTAAAACATTCATACCTTAACATCTCCCACTTCAAAGTTATCAATCCTGAACTTTTCCTTTCACACTCAGGCTCGTTCCTCAGCATTCGGACGTGTGAAGAGTGTCCAGTGCATATGATAAGTATCCCCACGATCTTATATCATAATAACTGGTATGTCCGGCCAGAAAGACGATGATGTTGTACCTGAAAAATGACGACGCCTGAACGAACCAACCCTTTACTATTATTACTAAGACAACAACAACAATTCGGCTTTTTAAGTGGAGGTTCTCTTGTTGGTAAATTGGAATGTTACTGATTTCTCCAAACTATGCCAGAAAACAGACGCCCTCAATGGTGCTCATAGGGGATCTTCTGTTTCGTAGCAAAGTTAGGAGGAATCAGAGACCTTCCAATTAATCAAAAAGAGAACCTCACCTTAATTATATATCCATCTAATCCTTCACTAAGTAGTTATAATCTTATGCATTGGACTTCATCGAGTTTTTGGACACGGGATCCTTAATCGTTTTTTTTTTCTGTGTCTAGAAATGGAAAACAGGTTTCTTCTCAATTTTTTTTTTAAGCAGAGGGAATCAAAGGTCAATGAGGGTATTACCAATGCAACTTTGCATAAATCCTCTTAAACACACTGCAGTAAATAATGATATGTTTAGATTTCTCTCCTTCACAGACTGATTTATCTTCATTCACAGTCCAACACGTCTTCTATCTCTCCTTTCATTCTCCTCTACACATGTCCTTTCCCTCATGCCAGTAAGATCATTAGCATAGTTTAATCAAAGTTCGTAATCCTTGGTGATTCTCCTTCTTCTTCGCCTTCCCTCCTTCATCCTCATTTTCATTTTCATTTTTTCCTCCTTTTCTTTCCCTTCCTCTTCCTCGTTCTCTTCTCTGCCACAGTTTTTTTTTCTCTGGAGATGTTGTCACTCGAGTGATTATATTCTCATTATGCAGATTTCTTTTAAACTTTTTACACTCAACACTATGATACTATGATGAGAACTTGTACACACTTACTTTTCTACCAAGCAGTTGCTATATATATTTCTCTTGGTGAAAGGTAATATAAACATACTATTTTCTTGCGTGAAGTTATCTGAGAAGTTTTAGAAATAGTGTGTCGAGTTACTGCATCTTGTTCATTTTTGCAAGTTTCATTATATTTGTGAATAATTATAATCTTATAAAATCGGTTCTTTCATCTTATAATTATTTTTTCGGTAAGTGTGACGTAACCCAAAGGAAAGTATTCCACACCTTCTCTCAACAAAGTATTTTTCTATACACCGGAATCTACTCTAAAGGAATATGAAAAAAACGGAAACCAAAGCATACAGTATATATAGACTAACGATATATGCATTATTTCTCAGGTGCTCAAATAATTCTATGGCGAAAGATTGAAATATTAAGTTTATTTGTTGCATCTTTATTTGCAACATCATCAATATTTTGCAAATTTCCGAAATATCTTAATCACGGTTCCACATCTTGCCTTGCATTGCATTGCCTTTCCTCCTCTCCCTTCCCCTTCTCTCTCCACATCTTATATCTCTATCTCTTCACATCACCTTTTCCCAACAGGTCACACCCTTATCTTTCCTAATCTCTTTCCCCTTCTAAAATATTTACTTTTACTTCGTTATATCAGTTCACTCTTTCCAATCCCAGTTCTCCATTTTGATAAATCTGTATTAATCTATTTCAGCCTTGTATCATATTCTCTTCTTACAAATGAGTAAAATGTACAACAAAGAATATTATAGGTTATTATTAATATTGTTATTTCAATTTTTATAGCTATACTCACGCAATACTTACAAATACGTATAATCTATTCACCATACCGAAGCATCATATAAAGCAACATCAAAACACGAGACATACAGCCAGCACCATGATAACATCAAGACACACGTGGCACAAGGAGAGAAGAGATGCTTAGGACGATTTTCCTCGGAAGGATTACCAGTCCAAGGCAAGGAGGCAATAATAATACTCCCCTCCTATACCCGTGGGGAAGGCGGTGTGGCTTATTGATCAGGGAGCGATTGTCTACATCACATAAACCAACAAGAACGCCTTCACAGATGTATACCTCCGCCGCCAAGGATCATCTGCCGCCGCTAAAGGTTATGAAAGTCTACAGCTTTAGTAGCTTTAGTCAATAATACTGAACTTTTAGTGCTAAAAATAGAGGTAAGGCATGTACAAGAAAAAAGAAAGAAAAGAATCCTGCATCCCAATCCAGATCCGGATCTCTCCAAGATTATAATCCCTTGTTGCCTGAGGTATAGGTTTGGTACAAATGTCATATATCTATTTGCGGATACACAAACAAAAACACAAAACAAACAGAAGCAAAATTAGACTGTCTTTGGCGGGGTTATCAAGGCACCAAGCAGTGTTTATGAAGGACAATCAGCTGGCCACAGCCTTATACCATGTCAATATAAATAGATAAAATACATAGTAAAAAAGATATACACGTTAACCGATAATTAATATAAATAGAATAAGAAAGACAAATAACATAAACAGGTACATAAATATGGGAATAATTATTTACTAATTAAATATTAATTATATGAGTGGCTTCTCTTTAATATTCTCATGCCTCCTTCTCAACCCGGAACTCTCGTCCCTTACACCTCCCCCCCCCAATCACCCCAAGCCCCGCCCCCTCCCACACTCCATCTTCCTCTATTCACCTCTCCCCATTTTTTATCCTTAACCCCCACCCTTACCGCTACATCCCCCCTCCTCCCTCCCCCCTCATCCCCCGACTCGCACTGCATCTTCCTCTCCCCCTTCTTCTCCCCTCATCCCCCTCCTCTCCCCCTTCTTCACACTCCTCCAATACTCCCCCCTTCCCCCAGCCCCTACTTTCCTCCTCAGAGCTTCTTGGCATCTCCTGTGTTGAGTTTATCGTAACCATAAACATTGAATATTTATCAGTGGTCAATCTAACCACTATTACTGTCTCTCTCTCGCCTTTCCTGCTGTCTCTGCTCTCTGCTCTGCTCTCTCTTTCTCTCTCTCTCTCTCTCTCTCTCTCTCTCTCTCTCTCTCTCTCTCTCTCTCTCTCTCTCTCTCTCGTCTACATATTATTTTCTCCCTATTCTTCCCTCTCTTCCGTTATCCTTATCTCTGCTCTGCCGATTCATTACTCAGTCCTCTTACATGTTATCTTCTCCTTATCACTACATTTTCTCCTCATTTTCCCCTTCACCGTCCCTCGACACCCTCTCCTCAGTGCAGAGATAAGAATTTCACAGGTATTATGCTTCCTTCTTTAAAAATATTTAAAATTGTATAAAAATGAACCGAGGGAAAGCTGAGAATACTGCAGCTACCCATACCAAAGACCCAAAGGAAGAAAAAAACATTACTTACGTGTGCACTGTACCAATAGTTTTGTACAATCAATTTTAGACCATACGAGAAATAAATATTTGCTTGTCTCTTTACATTTGAAAATATAAAACAAATAAGACTACAGTAAAAGGCAAGAGTATATTTGATGTTTATAGATATGAAGGGCAGACGAGGGAAGGGAGAGAATACTCAAAGCATAAATGGTTTTACCCAACACAACTACACTTTATGCTAAATGGGTCTATATTCTTTTATGAATCTGGACTGATAAGAGAATCTTTATGTGTGTGGTACGGTATGCCAATTTTATAAATTTATGAGCTAAGTTACAACCAAGCGAAAATTTGCATTTGTGTGCCCTTTCGCTTGTACAGTTTAAATGAAACTATCCAGACCCAATGTTAATACTAAGTTTAAGTGAACTTTTAAATGGAACGTAGATGAAGCTAATGGAGACTGTTGCTATTAGATTCTAAAGTCGTGTTTATTACCTCCAAAAGTCACTGTAATCATATGTCTTGTTTATGGAGTCTTTGTTTACTTATCACAAAAGAATCATCGTCTCGTGGGATTTATAGAGGGTCTCATTTCCTTTAGTTCTGTAAGAATTATGAACATTTCGCGTTTACTATATCCCAGACCAAGTGTTGTGGCGTGTGTAGGTCCTGTTGTGAGCTGGTTCCTACAAAAATAGGTCCACTTCCATATGACGGGACAAAATTATCCATGAAGTTATAAATTGACAATAAATGCTTCAAATGAGGTTAGGGGGTCAGGGTATTATGTAACCCCGTTATGGGATAGGTCCCTCTCCTTGAACATTCCACACAAATCATCATCAGGTTCTCAGAAAGTAGAGTTATAAATATAAAATGGTCCCCATATAGTTAATGCGATTATTCACATTATTCCCATGGCTTCACGCATATATACACACACACAGGGTTATAGAATATTATAATGGACATGCGGCACCATTAACAGAGTTTGATTAAACACAAACACACACACACACGCACACGAGCGCGCTGTTCTCACTATAGCAGCTTATTAAGGCGAACAGTCACAGACACTTTCCCACAAACAACCAAATCCCTTAAATCACTTTGGCCACATCCCGATTCACCGAATACATCATACCACAAAACTATTTTCTGGTACTGACAACAACCAACACGGTTATGCTTTAGGAGTAACTGTTTACACTTTCTGACGATAGTCATTAATACATTTATTGATAGAATTCTTAAAAGTAAAAGTGCTCACGTCAACACATACAATATTGTCAAGCTAACAATCAGTACTTATATGGGCCACTCTGTATAATATTATATACATACATGCATACATATATACATACATATATACATACATACATACATATGAGTGTGCGTGTGTTTCCAGGCACAAAAATTGAGAACGGAAATGGAATAATTGTATATATATTTACAAGGAAATTAAATTGAATAACAAATAATCAATAGTACATTATACTGATGGAATATTTGCATATAGAGAAGCGCTGAATAGGCTATTATTAGAAACAGTTAACTTATTACAAAGGGCAGATGCGTGTAAACACCTCACCCCCCCCCCATCACCGCCAACACACACACACACATACACACACACACACTCTTAACAATGATATACGGTAAACAAGTCGGGCTAGCTAAGCTCTCTGGCCCCACACCTGCACAGCTTATCAGAGCGTATCCATCTCCCTCTCTCATTCTTTCTCTCTTGTCTTTCTACTTTCCACTCACTCATTTTCTCTCTTTTTATCTCTCTATCCATCGATCTCTATATGTCTGTCTATCTACCTCTCTTTCATCTTATACTCATCTAGTCTTTTCTAATCCCCTTCTCACACATATCAGTGCATATTATTATTTTACTTCGAATTCTTAGAACCTTTCCTCACCCATTTTCCATCTTCTCCTACAACTCAGATCAATCTTCTTAGTCCCAATGTAACACTTTTTCTTCACCTTTATTTCCACCCTGTCTCCTTTTTACCCTCTTTTACCCCTTTCTTCCGATTAAAGTAATCCGTTTCTTCCCACCCTGAGTCTTTTTCCCTTCCACTCTGTCCCCACCTACCATCTATCCCCCCCCCCCACCACCACCACCACAACCCACACTCATTTTATCTACAGTACTTATGTCTCCACTGTCCTCCACCCACAATTATAGATTTCATGGACGCGCATCACCCCTGACACACCCACACCCTCAGGAAGACACACCCACTCCAAGCACGCCCACGCATATTTACGTTGACACACCCACTCCAACTACACTCCTTATAATCAACCAGTCACACCTTCACTCTCAGCCAGGCAGATCCACTCCAAAGACAATCACTTTAACTGAGCGTTTCCACTCCACCTTGCTCTCATTAATTGACACGCCCTCTTAAAGCACGCCTCCCATTTCAATCAGACACACTCATTTCAAGCCCACCCACACCTTATCTCCACCACACCCACTAATGATTTTGAAAGTACTCACTCTCCTTCGAACAAACCAACCCACACATCACCAAGACACATCCACAGGAGTTTGCAGGTCTTATTACCCGCTTTTACAAACAGAGGAGGAAATTTTGTGTGAAAGGATTTAATTAGAACATTATTACACTCATAGAAAGGGACACGGATTGAATAAAAACTTGCATTAGATAACATTACAACTGGGTTGGCGAGATTAATGACACTAGAGTAAGTATTAATGAAAATAAAAGAGTCTCAGCGAAGTAACACCGTATAATCGTCAACCTCAACAACAAGAAAAACTCCAAACTCTGAGAATACATATCAGTATATATTGTTAATGTATTTATATATATGTGTATATTCTCCTGCTAGTGTGTTTGCTTAAGTGTTCTGTAGAGTACTGATGCGTATGTGTGTGTGTGTGCATCCAACCAGAGGACGTTACACCAATATCTTGTACTCGTGTCTATAACTCCCCGCCAGGTGTCTCCCACATGTCGCCGGGCACGCGCACTTCACCTCACTTTATTTTTCTTTCATTTAGCGCGGTTGAGTCTGACTGTGTTAGTTGTGGCGGGGTGTAGAGAGCCGTGACTAACACAGCGACACGACCCACACACAAACAACACCGCCCCGAGCACCACCACCACCACCATCACCATCATACAGGTGGGGACACATGCAGGTGGTTGTCTTGGGTTGGGTCTCTGTTGGTATTGTGGTGTGGCCTGAGGTGAAGAATGTGTTACCGGGGTTTTTTGGTGGTTATGCCGAGGATTTGGTTGTCTTATAAGTCTATGTAATGATTTCAGTCGTTTGCGTCCTAAGGTGATCGTGTTCTAAAATGACTATACATATGAATATGAATAACAAACCAGATTTTCAACTGATCGTCCACATAAGTGAATATATTCATGAAATTACTCACTGAGGTGGTCCTGGTGGCCAAAGCTCAAAATAAACTGGATCTCAAATCTGCATATGATCGTATCCTGTCTACCTGTCCAAGTTACTTTTTAAGACCGTGCATTTTGAAGTCAATGAACAACGTGAATTTTAACTCTTTCATTAATCTCCAGAGAGGATAGACGCTGACATCTACATATCTACATAAAGATCAACTTAATAAAACAAACGAACAAACCGAGACAAGGAGAGTTCTATGACATCCACCTCCCCATAACAATTATAAGTCTCGCCTTCTCAGTTATTATGGGTTGTCGGTCCTGATGAACACCTTGGCACCAGCAGATTGAAAATATATTTCTGACAGGATTTTGATGATAACTATAGTGCTTTTGGCGTGTCACTGTGGAAATACCGGATCTGACTTTGTGTTGCTGATATTAATGTTGATGGAGAAGTGGGGTTAACAGGAATTGAAGGGATAGTGACGAGAAGAGGTTGTGGTTAGGAGGGGTTATGGTGGTGTAGGGAATGTGTAAAGGTTGTGGTGGGATGGTAAGACGTGGGATGATTTGTGGAAAGTTTATGGTTGGTGGTGGGTTTTGGTGGTGGTGGTAGTGGTGGTGGTGGGGTTTGTTGGGTGGTGATGGTGGTGAAGGTAGTGGTGGTGGTGGTGGTGGTTGTGGTGGTGGTGGTGGTGGTGAAGGTGATTTTGGATGGTGGGAGAGAGGTCGTGTTGATACGCCTCGGGGCCACACCTAGATGATGAGGATGTAAATTCTTCCCCCCGGTTCTTCATTGTAAATCTATATTCCAGTTTCTTGATGCAGTAGCATTGTGGGTCCCTGGCTCAGTGATATTAAGTATGCATGTAGGAGAGGATGGGGACCAAGACATACAAGCTGGCGACATTATCCATCATCTCTCTCTCTCTCTCTCTCTCTCTCTCTCTCTCTCTCTCTTACACACACACACACACATACACGTACGCACGGACTCACACTATACTATCAAATAAAAAAATATTCCTTTCTCTTTACAAGATTGCATCCATAAACCTCTTCATGGGACAGAGGGTTATCACGTGTCTAGATACAACCTGTGGAAAGAGAACTAACTACAGCATCTCAGAACACGTGCTGCATCATTATTTCTATTTTCAATTCTGTCAGTTGCTATGTCAAGGCAACACAGGGATCTCTGGTTGTGAATAAACTGTAAGCCCATGGAAAAGATGACGTATTAAAAGTATAAAAGTGTCTCACCCTCTTTTGTCTAGATGCCAAAGTATCAATGATATTCAAATTCCACGAGCTGCTATTATTGTTCATATTTGTGCCTTATATCTATAAGTGTATAAACTTTCATTAGTTTTACAATGAGCCCAGACAGATATATGAAATCAAAGGTTTGTATCAAAATCACGAGCTGCCTTCAATCGGATAACCTCAGTTTTTAGTAAATTTAATTCCTTAAAAATTATCAATATTTCTGTATTACGGGTGACTTTTTTTTTTTTATAATAATAAGGTGTGGAGGTGAAGCGCCTGCCTGACCTCTGCTGCAGCTGTGGTCCCTTAGATAAACAGGTTTTAGAGGAAGCCAATCAGGGTGTACACAGGCCATCAGGACACGCCCCAGGCTGGAGGACAGTGATGGTCTGGTGTGTGGCCTGAGGTGGTGTTATGCCTGGCCCCTCCCCTTGTCTCGCCTCTGTTCCCTCCCGTGTCGTCTACCTCATTCCTTCTCAATGGCTCTCCCTTCCTCCCCTGACCTGCCGGGATCCTTAAATTTCCTGATCTGTTCTCTCCTATATAATCTGTAATGACTGGTTCTTTCTTATCATCAGACCACTTTACACTTCTCTATTACCCTTTTTCGTCCCTTACCATATACAACAAATTATTAATGAAAATAAAGACACTGGTCTTCTCTGTTTTTCGTCTTCAGCAAATATGTTTTTTCTTTGTCATTCTGTCTTCTATAATCATCTTTGTTGCTTACAAATACTAGTATGTACAGTCAAAAGAGGAAAGTAGAAAAGCACAGGACTTGGTATACTATAGCATGTATATATTCCTTATGGTGAGCAGTTAGCGAAAAATTGCGGGTGTCTGTGTACAACCATCTGTGTCCATGTGAGTGTATCTACAGCTCTGGACACATGAACAATGTATATGATACATCTCTGTATACTGCAATGTCCAGTAATAAACTACATACAGCGAACGCTTCAAAAATGTCTGTAATTGTACCTCATTTGGTGTATTAACTTTTATACAACGGATGACGACTTTGCGTTCATCATTAGCTACTATAACATCAAACAATGCGAGTCGGAAGGGAACAGTAATGATTTCCAAAGGATAAATATTATTCTAGTTATATAACTAGGAAACAATGTCGTATGTGTTAGATAATATACATTTGCCTAACACCGGAGATATTTCTCCACGTCGTTCCCAAGAGTGACATGACCTTCTCCACTACCTTCACCAATGACATCACACCAACCGGGCCGGGCGACACAACCATGTAATAAGCTTATCATTTACGTGTTCATGTGGGAGCTGCTGTTTCCTGTCAGCTGATCACCTGTTAATAATTGCAGTGATACCTTGCCTGGGGTACGTTGGTATTCATGTGCGTGTGTACGTATAAGTGTATGAACGTGTATGTACATGAGCAGTTTATGTGATGTGATGTAATGAGTTGTGGTGATTTGTGGGTGTGTGTGTGCGTTATATTATGAGCGGGATGTATACTTATATGTGTGCTTGTACCTACATCTGTCAACAACTCAATTATTAAGTTTAAATATTCCTTGCACCCACATGAGTCTACACGAACCAATATTGTAAACCCTACAAAGTTTGAGTATTAAATTTCCAGTGCCAACCTGAAGAGAAAACGAAAGAAGTGAAGAGAAGAGTACTGAGGTAATAGATGATTGAAAGTTTGATAGTAAAAAAAGACAAGAGGCAAAGAAGAAAGGTGAAGATTGAAAGGCGTGAAAGAGGAAATCATGTTAACAAAGACGGAGAAGAGATGAGAACGTATGAGTGAATAACAGGGGATGGGTTCTAATCACATAACACATACTACACTGAGAGGGCTGGAGGTGTTACTGGAAGGAAGGGTAGAGAGGGGACAGTCTCGTTGTGGGTGGTCTAGGCAGGTGAACGAAAGGGTGGTGGTCATGCCGAAGAAAAAGCTGAGGGTTAAAATATATATAAAAATGTACAGGGAGAAGAGAATGTCTGGAGACAAAGGTTTGGATGAGACTCCATGGAGTGAGAGAGACAAGAAAGTGGGAGAGAAAGATGAGAGTAAGAGACTAACAAAAGTGTGAGAAACAAAAATGTAAGTGAGTAACAAGAGTGTGGGAGAAACAAGAGAGTGAGAGAGAAAAAAAAGTGAGTGAAACAAGAAAGTGAAAGAGAAATAGAAGAGTGAGAAAAAAAACAAGAGAGTGAGAGAGACACAGGAGAGTGAAAGAAACAACAAAGTGAGAGAGAAACAAGAAAGTGAAAGAGAAACAAGAGAGTGAAAGAAACAACATATTGAGGTAGAGATTTTAGGTGAATGCGAGACACTGAGGAATAGGAGAGACAAGTGAATTCCAATATTATTTCGATTAATTTTCCTGTTAAGGGGAGACTATACTTTTGATAGATTGGAGTCCCTTGATTCCTCCAAACTATGACAGGAAACAGACCCAGATGAAGAAATATAATGGTATCCTGTTGCCCGGAATAGTTTGGAGGAATCATTTGCTCCAGATTTACCAACAGTGTACTCTCTCCTTAAGTTATATGCAAATTAGAATACATGAAGAACCAAACCATATACTGCTGATCTGATTCTATATCGCTGGTGAAAGTAGTGATAGAAGTCGCTCATTTATCTGTACAGAAGACAATTATTGCACTATTGTTTTGCTGATGTCATGTGTAAAGAAAGGGTTACACACACACACACACACACACACACACACAAACACACACACACACACAAACACACACACACACACAACCTTTCTCTAAACAAAGATCATCCCTTGGCAAAAAGAGAATAAAGGAAAAAATGCTGTACCTCAAAGAACAACCAACCCGTTTCCCATTTTTTACCACACAGCTTCCAACGTCACCCATTTTCTACGAGTGGACAAACAGCGGGTCGGTTTTCTATGGTGCGGGGCTGGATACCACGCTGGGCAGGTCACGGCACGACTATAGGTGGAGTAAACAGGGATACCCAATGAAAGAAAGAAAGGATGTGTGTGTGTGTGTGTGTGTGTGTGTGTGTGTGTGTGTGTGTGTGTACAGTAAATGTGTGTGTGTGTGTGTATGTGTGTGTGTGAGAGAGAGAGAGAGAGAGAGAGAGAGAGAAAGAGAGAGAGTGTGTATTTACACATGTCCTTCTGAATCATTGTTTAGGCACTTGTCTCTCTCCGTCTGTCTGTCTCTCAAGTCTGCTCAAAGTCACCTGTTTGTCAGTACCTGCCTGTCCCTCCTCCTCAAGTTGACAGGACTCAAACTACGTCTCCTCCCGTCAGTGTCCGTCTCCTGGGCCATGCAACAGGCATTTGTCTGTGTCTGTCTGTCTGTCTGTCTGTCTGTCTGTCTCTCTCTCTCTCTCTCTCTCTCTCTCTGTCATTCGAATTATGCGTTCTTGAGAGTGAATGCATAAGATTAGTGAATGTATGTTATGTGACTGTTAGATTATTTGTGTGTGTGTGCGTGTGCGTGTGTGTGTGTGTGTGTGTGTGTATGTAAATGACAAAGGGATGGCACAGGTGACTAACACAGCCTGCCGCCTCAAACACTCACCCTCCACAAACACCGCCGCTCAAAAGCCAACCCGTGTGTGTGTGTGTGTGTGTGTGTTGGTAGGTGAGGGTGTGGGTGAACGTGTGTGTGTGTGTCTACGGGTGTGTATTGGTGTAGGTGGATCGTGTGTGAACGTGTGTGTGTAATAGTGGTTGTGGAAGTGTGTGTTGGTGTAGGTGTAACGTGTGTGTGTGTGTTGGTGTAGGTGGAAGTATATGTGTAAGGAAGGGTATGTGAGAGTGAACGTGTGTGTGTACGAGTGTGTGTTCGTGTAGGGTGGAACTATGTGTGAATACCGGGTGGGCACATATTTAATACCGCACTAATATTTGTAGATTAGAATATGTATCCTGTCTCAAATGGTAAATATATTCATCTCATCATGCATTTCAAACTGCCATAAAGTATAGGCTATGTATGTATAATCTTGTCCACAACTGCACGATAATATATTGGCATCTGTATGTATGTTTATGTTATGTCTGCTTGTGTTTATGTGAATTTCTATTTACAGTTGCCTCCTCTACTAACGAGCACAGTGTAGGTTTGGTGAAATGTGGCACCACTGTATATCTATTCGTAGTAATCGTTAATGAATGGACATTACTCACTCCTGCTACAGTATCCATCATAAAGACGCTATGTAAACAAAATCAGTTGTGCCGCATTTCGTTAAGCCCACCGGATGCTGTGCTCATTACTAGAGGAGGCAACTGTAGGTGTGTATGTTGTGTGAAAATCAGTGTATATTTATGAGAAAGTATTGCTGTCTGCAGATGTGTGTGTACGTGCACGTGCGTGGCGAAGAAACAATAAAAGCTCGCAAACAAGGCTTACCAAACAACTCGTGTGGGTTCGTCCGTGTGTGTGTGTGTGTGTGTATGTGTGTGTGTGTGTGTGTGTGAGTGTGTGAGTGTGTGTTCCTAGCCCCGCAGGTTGTTACTCTAGTGTTTACCTTGGGATGTGGGTTCTCTTCTATTCTTTTTTCTCTTTACTTCTGTATGACTTTTGGGCCTCTCAGTGTAATGGTGATCCTATTTGTGTTGAGTGTCTTTTTCCGTACCAGCCCACACCCACCCTCACACACCCGAGGTCGTTCACCCACCCTATACTACACCTACATACAGTCAACACCAAAATTATAGTAACATCCCGTTCTGACCGTAAACAAATGATATAATAAAATAATAAATTCCTTATACGACAGTCCTGTATAATTAAATGCATCAATGAAGTAAATACATAGTAAGAGTATTGGCCTATGTTATTGTTGAAGAAGAAGAGACTCATTATTAATTCTCTCAAATTGTACCACGAAACACGTTGTTATAGTAATGAATATCTAGTCATTTCGTTTCCTGACATTGTTTCTTGGACTCAGTAACTCCTAAGCACCTGGAAAACACACTCAAGAATACTTCCCCTCATCACCACCACTTTGACTATTGGCACCACCACTATACCATCACTATCGCCATTTCCACCACCACTTCAATCACCACCAATGAACCACTAAAACCATCACCACCACCACCATCACCACCAAAATCACAATTACCACCATCTCTACTCCCACCAACATAACCACAATTACCACCACCAACAACAACACCATCATCAAAACAACTATTACTGACACCAACTCCACTTCTACCACTACCAACATCATCGCTCCCACCGCCCATCCCAGACCACCACGCCTCCCACTCGAGCCGGCAGGATGAGAAGGAAGCAGAAAAAGGAATGAACGGTCATGCCAAGGTTCCCACGCTCACCAGGTAAAACGTTATCTCCTTCCTCTGTCCCACCCTCACTACCCCTTCCCTTCCCTTCCCTTCCCTCCCTCTCTTCCTCCCTCCCTTCCTTCTTCCTCTATACTTCCCCTTCCCTTTTCTCAGTCTCTCTTCCCTTGCTCCCTCCCGTCTGTCTCCTTTTTCTTTTTCACTTTTCTCTCACTTTTTCTGATCCCTCACATCCCTCCTCTCCTCTCCTAACTCCTCTCCCTATCCCTGTGACTTCTTCTCTTCGTAGCATATGTCTGTTTCTTCACTTCTTCCTCTCTTCTTCCTCCAGCTTCCATTCAGTCTTCTAATACCAGAAATATACAAATGCCAAGCAGAACACACGATGCGTACCCCGACATACACTCCGTTTTTTTGGTGTCCTTTCTTTCGTCCTCTTTTCCGTCGCAGTTCATCCTTTCACCTGTCCTCTGCCTGTCTCATTATGTCCTGTCCTGTCCCCCTTCCTGTCTTTTTCCGACACCCTTTTCCCAGCACCTGTATTTTTAACCCATTACATCCATCACACAGACACTCCAGCCAACACATGTCGTTTTAGATTGTCACCTCATCTCATTCCAAGAACACCTGTACGATTCTCACACCTATTCCACCTAGACACCAATTCACGTGCATCTCTACCGGCCTGTACGCATTATCTACATATTTGTTCACTCCACCACCGTGATGACAAAAGGAAACCATGAAGTACTTGGAAAACTGAGATAGATAGATATATGTAAAAAGACAGAGAAAAGGGGAGACGTGAATAGAAAGGAAGAACAAAACACAAGAGGAAAGAAAAGAACATAAGGAATAGGTATACAAAGAGGATATGGAGGTAAGAACACTCTCATTTCGTTCACAAAAGATTAACACCCGTAGTTTTAAAATATTTGAGGGCCCTTACAGGAGCTCTATGAACCCTCCAAATAATCCAGGCCAAAAAACGCTTCAGTGTTTCGAATAGGGAATCTGTTGCCTGGAGTAGTTTGGAGGGTTCATAGAGCTCCAGTAAGGGTCCTCAAATGTTTTAAAACTACGGGTGTTAATCTTTTGTGAACGAAATGAGAGTGTAAAGTAAGTGTTGCCTTTTGGCTGATCTTACTGAATATAGTTGTGTGTTCCTGACACCTGGAGGAGAAATGTACAACCAAAAAGTACTGAGAATCGAGTAGTTAGGAAATGTCTTAACTGAGAATCGTCTATTTGTAGAAGTTTCTTGCTGTAATTAATCTACTTAGGTAATCTTCTTATCTGGGGAAATTTATCTGGGAAACTGTCTTAAGCTGCATTATACTCTGGGCACGATGCGCTGTGGGACGCTCCAAACCCGTACAATCCTTCCTGTCAGACCGTGTTAACTCGGCATTGTAGACGAGATGGATTCCGTGCAACCCCATACGGAGGAATTACCCCAGCAGTGACGGACAAAACCCTCATATCACATTCAGGGAGGGTACAAAGAAATTAATTAAAGGCACACAATACAGCCACTGGCCTTCCTCTTCACCCCATACAGCTCCCCACTTATGTATTCCCCCTCCCCCTCTCCCAAGTCATTTCCACACACAATGACACACTTCCTTCCGCTACTCTCTCTCTCTCTCTCTCTCTCTCTTTCTCTCTCCTTTTATCATTCTACGCTCATCTTACTTTTTACTCTTTTTCGCAATTCTTATTATTTTTTCTTATCCTCAGTTACTCCCTTTTTCTTCATTTATTTCTTCTTTTATACAGTCTACCTCTCTACTTGTATTAACATACTTTCTTCTTTCCTTATTTTAAAATTCTTCTTTTTTGGTATTTTCCTCCTCCTGTTCTTGTGCCCCGATTCCTTTCATTTTCCCTTTTTCCCTCCACTTCCTCTGCTTCTTGTCAAATTTTCTCTCATTCTAGTTTCCTTTTCTCTCGATCGTATAGCTGCCTCGATTCTTGCATCCACCACTTCTGCCTTCGTCCTTACATCCCTCCTTTGCCCCAACCCACTGCGCTCCAATCCCTTCTTCTGCAAACATTCCCCAACACCCAGACTTTCTTGTTCATTCCCTAGACTCCGTGAGACCTGAGCTGTGAGAACTGCATGATAAGATAAGCCATGCAGTACCCACACACTCTTGGCGGCGTGGTAGCATAACTCAGGAGGCGTGAGGTTATCAACGGCCTTATCAGTTGATATTTTGCCCTCGCCGGTATAGATTATCTGGTGTTAATAGAGTGGGCAGGGCAGGATCATTCTCTCAGGCAGCGTTGAAATCTCCCCGATGGTCAGGAGCGGGAGGGGAACCAGCATAATATACACGGGCCAAGGAGAAAAAGAAAATACTGGGGGATAGAATTGAGAAATAATGGAGTGGAAAGGAGAGAGGATACCAGGGTGTAAGGGTTAATAGAGTATGATCACGTACTCATTATGCTTTGAAACTCCTATTAGCCGAAAAAAAAATAACATGAGAAGTAAAATATACAAAATACGGCCAACTAACTTTGCGACAAATAATTGCAGCATCAGATTCTCACCAATATCTTAATCATAATGTCAAACAGTGAAGTCAAGCTGCACATAAATATATATACACATAAGTGCCACGGGCATATATTGACAAGTGTTAATTTACTGACATAAAGGTCTTGAGTAGTTTTCCCTTCTCAATGAAAATGGAACGCCAGTAAACTTAGGCATTTATTGTAAAGCTTTAACAGTAAAGCAAAGGCGTTAGTGGGTTCGTTTGTACAGCAACAAGCAATTATGAATGTTTTATAGATTCTTGAGTTATCAGCGATGCATTCTTTCTATTTAAACCCTGTATGAATGTAGCCATAAGACAGAGACAGACAGGCATACAGACAGACCGGTGAGGCACGAGTTAGGAAGCAGAGGAAGCCGGCACGATGAGACGATGGAAAACAAAAGCCAGAGGAAACAGGTAAGAAATGAGAGAGGAAGCTTAGGAAGAAGCCAAGACAAGATGTGAAGAAGAGAACAAGTATTGTCTAGGGAATGGGTGAAATGATGAAGTGGGCGAGATGAGATAGGTGGCGGGGGCGGGAGAGTGGTGAGCTGGTGAGCTGACTACCAATTAACAAACACAAAACTTTCCAACCACATATAGATGTTTCTTTGACGTTCTCTTAAGAGCAAACATACGATCTTTTTAAACAGGCATAACCATAACTTGTTGGGCGCATCACTAACTTGTTTAACTCATCCTGGACCGACAGACACACGGCCACTCAACCACAATCCTTCACCAGACTCACGAACCGGACTGATTTATCCGCCACACAGAATCATATCTTCAATCTTAATTTTCTGGTTGGCCAGTTAAAGGCTCTGAGTGGCGTTTCCTCCCCCGCCCATCAGACTCGGACAGACAGACTCCTGATTGTACCTGGGCCTGACCCCCCACGGCTGGGCTGGAGAGATTAATGGCCAGTGATGGATAATAGAGGTGGTCAGGGTTATTGGTTCCCGGGAGAGTGATGGCACCGCTGACAGACGAGGGTGTGGTGCTCCCTCCACCTCTCTCATCCTATAGGTGGGAGCAAAGGCCATGGTGCCAGGGTGAGTCATACTGTTTGTAAGTATGGGGTAGGACGTGATGGCAGTGAGGATTATGGTGTCAGTTTGAATTGTCATGGTGCCAGGGTGAATCATACTGTTTGTAAGTATGGGGTAGGATGTGATGGCAGTGAGGATTATGGTGCCAGTTTGAGTTATCATGGTGCCAGGGTGAGTGTTATTTTTGCCTGTAAGGTTAATTTTACCAGGTAGGAATATGGTACCAGTTTGGGTCGTGGTGTAAGCAAGTATGGGTTAGGATGTGATGATTACTGTGCCAGTTTATGCTATGATATATATGGTCATGGTGTCAGTGTGGGTCACGTTATCAGTAAGGAGAATTTCACCAGGGAGGGTCTTTACTCTCACCTGTACTGTACTGTACCGTCTCTCGTTCCTTAGCTCCTCTCTCCCTGTATTAGTTCTCTCAGCCCATCACACATTCTGGTTTATGCAATGGAAAACGTAGTCCTTGTGACATCCCAGCAGTGATAGTAATGTCCAGCTTCATTAATGGAGTATGAAGCAATATGAGGTCTTTATGTTTAGTGTTCTTAGGATTGGTTATACTTTGACAAAGATGATGGTGATGATGAAGAAAAGGAGGATGAGAGTAAGGGCATATGATAGTAATAGTAATAGTAATAGTAATAGTAATAGTAATAGTAAATAATAATAATAATAATAATAATAATAATAATAATAATAATAATAATAATAATAATAATAATAATAATAATAATAATAATAATAATAATAATAATAATAATAATAATAATAATAATAATAATAATAATAATAATAATAATAATAATAATAATAATAATATCAGTAGCAGAGGATAAGATGGTAAAGATCATGATAAAGAGGAAGGGGTGGAGGAAGAGGCGTTCTGTACTTGTATCCATGTTATTATGTTACAAAAAAATGGTGATGTTAAAAAATATATATATCCTTACGGAATTCGTTTATTTTTTTTTTTCCGGTCAGGTACTTACTTGTTTTTCGAATAATGTTTTTCTTCACTTTAACTCAGGTGTATTTAAGGAAGGATGAATAAATAGAATAACAGACAGATAAGCCGACAGAGAGGTAGAGAAAGCTAGAGAAAGTGGAATATGGAAGGAGATATGGCGACAGAAAAGGAGAGAGCCAGAGCACAAGCAGAAGCCGACAGACACCCAGTTAACATCATCCCCCAACTTTTTTTTTTCTGCCCTCTATCTTTCAGCCAGCCTCCCTGGACACAAAAACCGGCCCGCCAAATTATACTGCGCGCTCAATTTCCAATCAAAACAATGAGCGGTCTGTCCCTCGACGTCCCGCTAAGGTAATCATTTCGCTATTTAGCCTCGCCTCTTTAATTCAGCAGCCGGGTAGTGCTGTTGATGTTTACTGTGGGGTCTGGAGTGTATACGGGTGTGTGTGTGTGGGTGTATATATATATATATATATATATATATATATATATATATATATATATATATATATATATATATATATATATATATATATATATATAATATTTTCTGTAACCTCTGTCTGAACAATTATAATAACATGGTAACCGCAAAAATTAAGGCATATGCAAGAATAGTTATGGGTTAGGCAATGCCACAATACAGCCCCATCAAATATTAGTAGGGAGGGAATGAGCTTACTCTCCAAACATTACCACCTAAAATAAATTATAATTATGTACGGCAAAAACGATTAAATGTATGAGGTTTGTAACAGAGCCACTAAGAACACTTACCACAAGCACTTCATGATTACTTATGTACAAATAATTTTATAATGATCACTATGGTTCCACTTGTCTTAATGTTGACATGTATTGCTCCTTGTGTATGAAGGTTGTGATTTATAGAAGCCTTATCGATATTTTAAATCTTACACAACCAAATCTTCTTCCTTGATAACCCCTTCATTAATTACACGAGGTTTGTTCATGTTATTTAATGTGAGGATTAAGGGTAAGATGCTCCTCAGATGTCATCAACAATACTACCAGCACCACCAACAACATTAAAGGCTGAAAAGACTTAAACAGATCATTCCGGAAAACATTTACTATTACCGTTCCATAGAAAATGCAATGACAGGAAATATAACAGGCAAAAAGGAGCCGTTCTGGGACGGTGCAAAATAGTGCACAAGGAGTTCCTGACCGGACAATATCCTCCCCTACACGCCTTCCTCCCCCCCTTCCTCCCCCATTGGTCTGGATAACTGGGGCGGCTCGTGTATAACAAATGGAGCTTAGAGTTTAATGTGGGCGCGGGCTGCCTAATGACTGGGTGCAGGGGCGGTTACTGTGTATTTGTGTGTGTGTTAGTGTGTGTGTGTGTATGTTGTATGTGGGGGTGGGGGTGTCAGAGCATATATACTGTATATATATATATAAAGAGAGAGTGAGAGAGAGAGAGAGAGAATATTACTACACGATTCAATATCAGCATGTTGCATAAAGCTGGAATTAAGAAAATATATTATTTTCAAGTAGCAGATGAAATTACACAGCATCAGGAAACTGAAAGCACACCCTACTCGTTAGCCTGTGACCATGAATTTCAGAACTTCAATATACAACTAAAGTCTGAATTAATGCATTATTGATAAGGTACAGTTCATACACGAATTAACAATATAATTGCGATTCAAAATGGCCAATTATACAATCAATAATGAAAAATACCATCAACTACATGCAGTTGATTTTGAGTATCAAATAACTCATACTGCCATAGTTGATTATCCTTTGTGAAATATATGAGGCACGCAGAGCTGCGATGACTGTATCGACTCGCCACTTCGTCATTTCATTCCGATAAAGTAGACAAAATGCTTGTATTATGAAAAAAAAAAGGACCTTCAAACAGCAGCCGATGTAATGATCCTTGCGAGACTGTTTCATGATGTTATCCTAACTAATCTTCTAACGTGAGAGAAAGCATAGGAAAGAAGAATGTCGTCCTCAACACACCATACACTCCTTTAAGTTGAAGCTGATAAGTCAAGAAAATTCATAATGTTGTATCGAGAAACTAGCATGGAACTTTGTGAAGAAACATATACTATGTCCACTCTACAAACAAAATACATGCTTACATTATGCTTCATATACAGCAATATACAAAAATATGGTTAATCCTAGATATAAATATATGCAGATTATCTCGTGAAAACATACAACCACCCACAGTGTTGATCAGGCCGCCCCCTTACCCTGGAGAATCATTTATATAGTAAATATACAAAGTGAAGATTGTTCACCAAACTATTGTCTAGCTATTTTCTAAGGGTTTCGAATTTGTATCACCTAACAACGTCCAATGGAAGAACATTGTAGATGTGAACCTCTCGATAAAATAAGAACATTTTTACTTCATTTGAAAAAAAAATAAAAAAATTACAAACTATTTTAAAGCCGTTATCACTAGTGATAATTATTTGATCAATGATAATGTAGTCGTATACATACAGGTTGCTGAAATCTTTGAATTGTGTGTAAACCTCTATTAGACATTCTCTCAGCCTCCGTTTTGTTCTGCTTAACAGGTTAATTACATTTGAGAAGTCATCATAACGCTTAATGATCTCTCTCTCTCTCTCTCTCTCTCTCTCTCTCTCTCTCTCTCTCTCTCTCTCTCTCTCTCTCTCTCTCTCTCTCTCTTTCACACACACACACACAGGGCAGGTTACCTTTTTTCCTTCCTTATAAAGGGTTAAGATGTGGCAGGTTCCCATAATGGTTTTCTTGTGTCGTGTACATTAAACCAATCTATGATTCTAATCTCACTCCTTTACTTAATTTTTCATTTCTTCCTTCATTTTTGTTGTTTTTTCCTTTGTTTCATAATTATGACATTCAGTTTGGTTATATTGTCGTAGGAAACACTTTGACTTGGTAAACACCACAGATATTCTTGAATATTGCCCTGAGCACACCCATAACAGACTTCATGTTCACCTCCGTCCCATGCTGCCCTCGGCCTCGTTATCTGTTTGTCTGTCTGTCCTTAAGCTTGAGACAGCAGCTCACACACACAGACACACACGTTCTAATTCTCACCCCTCTCTCCAAAAGACCTGGAATGTTAGTGTATCCAGCGACTTATAACCCGGCCAATACTACTGAAGTAAAAAAATTGCAAACAAATTGAGGTATACAAAATATTCAAAGGCTCCAACAACGAAATGTTAATGAAACACGTATCATCAGAAAGAGAATAGATGCAGTCTAGGACAAAGTTTATGTTTCTCTCCAACCTTCTGTTATAATTCCATTTTAGTTTTTTCATATTACATGGTACGTTATCTTGTTCTGCCAGCTTTAGCTAGAGGTAATGGTGGGTTAAGGAGAATTAATTTTTATAATACTTTAACTTATTCCAGTAGACATCGCAAAACCAAGCAGCCTCTCAATTACCATTATGTCTGTTGCAGTAAGAAGGTCCTATGTATTTCTTTGTATAACTATCGTACTCCCTCTACCTACTCCGAGCCCCGTCATCT
The DNA here is from genome assembly GCA_034508575.1 of Petrolisthes manimaculis. Taxonomy (NCBI): domain Eukaryota; kingdom Metazoa; phylum Arthropoda; class Malacostraca; order Decapoda; family Porcellanidae; genus Petrolisthes; species Petrolisthes manimaculis. Next base: position 103,846 of record JAWZYT010002769.1, on the reverse strand, counting down.
CTCTTGTTTCACCCCTTCCTCACTCCAATTCCTTAACAGCCCTCACTCCTACCTACCTCACTTACCCCATTGATCTTTCCGACTCACACCAAACTGTACCATCTCTCTGACGTCTCTCATTCTTTCAGCACGCCCCCCTAGCTCACTCACACCAACATGTCCCCCTTCACTTTTTCACCTCATCATCCTTCCTAAACGCCCCCCTCATTCCCACCCAGACATCCACTCCGTCACTATCAGCACCAGAGTAATTAAGTTATCACAAACCTCTTGCCCTGCCTCGCTAATTGCTTGTTTCATTTGCAGGTGAGTACTTTAATGAGCTACGCTAACGACTGGGTGCATCCATGTATAATTGTGGCCACTGATGTTGTAAACTCCAGAGGAATATATGCAAATTGCCGAGTTTCCTCCCCGATAAAAAGGAGAAATTGGGTGCCTCTTCGTACATGATATCGAAATCTCAGTCGGATCTCACATAATAGAACTGATTGTGAGAGGAAATTGCGATCGAACTCTCAGTACAACCTAGAGTAATAGGACTTGTTGAGAGTGGAATAATATGGAACTCTAACACAGATCTCAGACAATGGAACTTATGAGGGAGGAATACTTTGAAAACATTTCTTAGTCAAACCCCACGCAATGAGAAGTAATACGATCTATCTTAGCCCTATGTCCTTTGAATAACTCTAGATGACTTTAGTCTGGTAAAACAATTATTGCGGTGAACTATTTTCTTAATAATGCTGCCTGGTAACCTGGATTACCATTAAAATCAGACGATGCAAATTCAACAGAGAAACACCACAGACACAATCAGAGGACAAAAGTATCGTCTCACTGATCCAGCCTAATAATTTTCGAACTATCTTTCGTTTTCACCCAATTCTCGTATTCAAGACAAAAAGTACAACAGCCGAACAATTTGTAATGATCAGGTAAAGAACACAATATAAAACATAACAGCAGAAGTACGAGGTTCTTTTAAAATCCCTTCACGTCATCTGGTTGTGAATGACTTGGAGAAAAGGGAGCAAACCAGAGAACTCCTGTTAAAGTCTCTAATAACTTGAAAGGTCACGTGTGGTGGAGGAGGGCAGGTGTCCATCATTTAACACAAACAGCCAGTGGCGTTTTAATCTCACTAAACATAAGACGTGCGCAATGTCTCTTATCATTCTTCTCTCTTCCTTTGTGGTTGTGTGTCTGTTTCTCTCTATGTTGTCTCTCTCTCTCACTATTTCACATTCTCTGATAGGCACTTGGCTAGGATATTATCTCACTCTCTCTCTCTCTCTCTCTCTCTCTCTCTCTCTCTCTCTCTCTCACACACACACACACACACAGGTACTGTATATGGATTGTGTGAGCGGATACATGAGGCAGGCACCTGGCGCGGATGAAAGACCAGTTTACTAATATAGTTTAATATATATTTATTTCCCTTCCTTGCCCTGCGGCCAGCCAGCGGCACGTCCAGTATTACAACTAGATTCAGATTACCTATTACTTTACATTTGTATGAGCTACAACAATTAATAATGAGTGAAGAGTTAAAATTTGCCGACAAATATCTGACAGTTATTGATTCCTCCATTCTATACCACATTGTAGGGAGTTGTATGCAGCCTTGAGGATTACTATTTATACGGTGGCTAAAATCATACCGGGGTTAATTTCCTACTTTGGCTGACCGTGTACTGAAGGGACGACCTTTTTAGCATAGGCATTCCTTGCGACTGGGTGGTTTATAGGAACCCATGAGTGATCTTAAGTTAGTACACCCAGCAAAATTGTAGCCACTGATAGTTTTTGTGGAGTCCATTAGCATACTCTCTCCTGGTGAGTGTGTTGGTCACTCTTGAAACACGGTAGGAGTGAGGAAAGGTGTATGGGAGTGGGTAACGGAGATGGAGGGATGCTAAGAGGGAAAGAAGGAAGAGGTGGTGGGTAACAGAGATGGAGGGATGGTAAGAGGGAAAGAAGGGAGAGGTGGTGGGTGAGGGAGAGGTGGTGGGTGAGGGAGATGGAAGGATGGTAGGAGGGAAAGAGGGAGAATTGTGGTGGTGGGAAGGAGAGAAGAAAACAAAGCCGGAGTGATGACAAGTGACAGAGAGGGAGAAGGAGAAGGAAATGTGTGAGAGAGAAAGTTATAGAGGGTTGGATGGCACGTGGGAAAGAAGTGATGAGAGAGGGAGATGCAAGGGAAGAGGAGGAATTTGTGGAAGGAGGTGTAAGAAAACGAGGAACGCGGAACAAGACTGAATGAGACGAAGGGAGACAAAATGAGTTAGTGAGAATGGCGAGGGTGAGATGTATATATGGAGGAAGGAAGGGATAGAAAGGAGAATGGAATGACAGAAACTCGAAGGAAAAAAACATTTATAAGTAGTCAAAACATGTTAATTAATTGTACGTCTGAAAAAAACAAATATATTGGTATTTATTTAATTAAGCCACTTTCTCACCCATTTCATTCCTTCATCCATCTACTGGTATCCACTTAAATTCCACCCACCTCCATAGCATCCACACTCTCTAACCACCACATACTGTACATACATTCCCCCTCCCAACTCATCCATGCACCACTCCCTCAACCACATCGTTTTCTTCATCCACACCTTCCCTTCTTCCTGCCCCCCTGCCGTCTCATCCATCAGGGGGCTGTCCTGGTGGGTGTCTGAGGTAATCTTGTACAAATACGGCACCTCTCCCAAATTCATTATACCAGACATTATAAAATTTCTTGCCATTTTTTTTCCCTTCCTCTGTTGTGGTGGCTCAGCTGGTTGGTGTCTGACTGGATTAAAGGTAGGACAACTGATTCCTCCACGATATGAGAGGAAACAGATTATTGCTGTATATACGTCCAGGAGATTTGTTTTGTTGCATTGTTTGGAGGAATCAGTAGCCCCTTTAACCCAAGCACATGAGACAACCCATTTATTTATTATCACAAGAGACTAATCTTTTACTATATATATTTTTGTTAGTTGCTTATTAAAGTCAAATAATTGAGAATCTCTTATGAAGTTTTAACTATTTCAAAATTATGATGGTGTTTAATTAATGGAGGTAACTTATGGCTCCTCACAGACGTTGTTCTCTTTCTAATGAGTAAATTTGCCGAGTGTTAGTCCAAGTGAAACCCAAAGTGACGTTCAAGGAAGTACAAGGAAATTACAATAATTCTATGATTAATCGATTCAATTGTGGCGTCTCTCTTACAAATATCAACTTCAGAGTCATTATCTAGTGGAATTGATACGAGTTTTGATCTTATCTCTTCACTGATACTTAAAAGGAGAGGGACAGCTGAGGTGGGACAGGTGTAGAGGGTGACAGGTAAAGACGAACGGGTGTGGAGAACGACAGGTGTTAAGGGTGACAGGTGAGGAGGAACAGGTGTGGAATAATACAGATTTAGAGAGTGACAGGTGAACGTTAGCGGACATGTGCTGATTGACAGGTGTGGGACTAAAGAGTTATATGAGAACCCGTTGACAGGTGTGGAAAGTGAACGGTAAAATGGGCGATGAGCGTAATTAGATAGAGGGAAGGATGACAGGCGTGGGCTTACGTACAGTAATTACATGACGGCCAGAATGTATGGGAGATAATTATAGTGAAAAAAAATGTATAAGAACCATTGAGTAAAGAGAATGGAGAGTTGTAATAGAGGATTAGAGGATTAAATTGAGGAGGAGAAGGAGAAGGATGAGGAGAAGGAGAAGGATAGGGAGGAGGAGGAAGAGAAAGAGCAGGAGGAGGGGTGAAGAAAGGGGAATGGCAGGAGGATAAGGAGGGAGAGGGAGAAGGTGAGGGAGAGGGTTAGGGAGAGGGAGGTTAAGGAGGGTGAGGGTGAGTGTGAGGAGGGGGAGGGGAAGGGAGAGGATGGGGAGGAGGATTAGGAAATGCATGGAGTGACAGGCAAGGAGGCAGCAATTACGAGGAGAAGTGATGGTGTGGAGGTATGAAGAATATAGTGTGAATGAACAGCGAGATGGACAGCAGAGGAAGATAAATATGATATGTGGATGGATGAACTGAGAGGTGTGTGTGTGTGTGTGTGTGTGTGTGTGTGTGTGTGTGTGTGTGTGTGTGTGTGTGTGTGTGTGTGTGTGTGTGTGTGTGTGTGTGTGTGTTGATTGTGTGTGTGTGTGTGTGTGTGTGTGTACAAATGTGGAAGATCAATAATAATAAAAAAAGGCATGTGCTTGTAATTTTGATAGATATATAGATGTTGATGAATGAACCGAGATGTGGACTGGTGTGGATGAGGAACAGCTGGGGAGATTAAGATTGGTAGGTGTAGGGAATGACTGGTTTGGCTGAACAACAGGTGTGGGAGAGGGAGAGAGGACAGGTTTGCAAAGTGGCAGGTGTAGTCTCAGAAAATTAAAAAGTTTTGGATAATCAACTTTATTTTTCCTCTCCGTCTCTCTCCGTTTCTCTCCATCTCTATCTATCTATCTATCTATCTATCTATCTCTCTCTCTTATTGCTTTATTTTTCTCCCCTCTTTCTGGCATACCTTCCTCCCCTTTCTTTTCTTTATCCTATCTTCTCTCTCATCCTTCCCTTTCACTCACCTTCCTCTTTCATCCTTTTCTTTGCTCTATCTTTGTATTCGTTTAATCTCCCTTACATCTGTCTCTCTCCTCAAATCGTCTCACTAATCTCCTCTCTTCTTTATCCATTCCTCTCCCTTTTCTTCTTATTTTTCTCTTTTCTCTGCCCCCTTCTTTCCCCTTTCCTCTCGCTTCCCTTTCTCTTTCCCCACCACCTCTTTATGCCCACACAGACAAGGTACTTATCATATATAACCTCTCCCTCTCACTCTCCCACTTGGTGTTCCATCATTCCCTCACACCCTCACCTGACACTATCTCTTTCTCTCTCAAGCGCATTTTCACATACCCTAATCTCCTCGCCACGTCCTTCACTCCCCCCCCCCACTCTCTCTCTCTCTCTCTCTCTCTCTCTCTCTCTCTCTCGTACGCGTTATCATCCTGTCTGCCTCACTTTCGTTCACGCTCTTTATTTATTCGTTTCTTCAAAAGTTTATAATATCATATATAATTGTACACACGTTATATTTTGGTATATAAATCAACGACTATACACTGAAATAATTTACAATTAATGCTTCTGTCACATAGAAAACATTGTAAAAAATGATAATGGATGTGACCTACAAGAACGGTGTGTAAAGGGAAGGAAGGAAGGAAGGAAGGAAGGAAGGAAGGAAGGAAGGAAGCAAGCAAGCAAGCAAGTAAGCAAGCAAGCAAGCAAGCAAGCAAGCAAGCAAGCAAGAAGTCAAAGAAGGTAAGCTATTGGTGTGAATGACAAGAAATGAGATGAATAAAGTAAGGATGTGAAAGAATTAAGGAAGGAACGTGACTGATGAGATGAGAAGTAATAAGTCCATGCAACCAGATGACAGAGTGGTAGAGGTGGTGATGATAGTGAAGATGAGGGTGGGTAGATGGTGGTGATGGTGATGATGGAGGATAGTGGTGATTGATAAGGATGTAGTGGTTATGATAATGATGTAATAGAGGTGGTGATGTTGATGGTGGAGATAGCCAAAGGTTGAGGAGGTGTTGGAAATAACATGTGTAGAAGGAGACAGACATTGGTGGTGGTTGAGATAAGGTATAGTGATGAATTGGTGGTGGTGGTGGTGGTGGTGGTGATGAGTCAAAGGTGAAGATGGGTATGAGAACAGCTATCCATCACCATCTTCACATTACCACCACCACCACCACCACCACCACCCTGTCATCTCTCCTGCACACCACCACCACCACCACCTATAACCTCCTTAACTACCACCACTACCACCACCACTACCACTACCACTACCACCTCTATTCTCTCACCTGCCGCGGGGAAGCGCATGCTGATAAGGAAGAAAAAAAAAGAGAGAGAGAGAAAGAGAGAGAGAGAAAGAGAGAGACAGAGAGAGAGAGAGAGAGAGAGAGAGAGAGAGTCGAATAGGCAATGATAAGATATTGTAGTTTCTGCTCGTGATCAATAAAGGGAAGGGAAGAAAAAGAGCATAATATTAGATTATGAAATAATATGTGTGGATGGAAGGAGGAAACGACGAAATACAATGTCTGGTGGATTGGACATGATGGAAAAATAATAATTAATTACTTTCAGAAGCAGCTGAAGGAAATGACCTGCATAAAACAGCTGCTTCTTGGAAAAAGATTCAGATGTTTCAAATTATGTGGTTGGTGGGTTGGTTGGTCTAAGGAGCTAGGGAACCCAACTCTCTCCAAAGAATGTGAGGCTATTTGTCACCCCTACAATATGAGGGTGTGGAAACATAATGTACACTCGCGGTCAGAAATTGTGTCCAGATTCCCTTGGTACGATGAACAGCAACTACAGCCGAGCTTTGATGATTCGAATAACTGTGTGTTGTAGGGAGATTCATGCACTATTGTATGAAGCTATAGGCTATTCAAAGCTAGGCTGTATGCGCTTCATTTTGCCAGGGGATCGGGACACTATTTCTTACCGTGAGTGTACTATAGGAGTAAAAAATTTAATGTTCTATCTATGATGTCGGAATCTGCTGCCATCTTTTACCCAGACACGTCCATTACATTCATGGCCTCAACGTCCTTTCTGCCAGAGACATCTTGTGTTAAATCAAATATACACTAAATTAAATATGAGAAGCAACGAAGGGCAATACGATAGATAACAGGACGAGAGAAGGAATAAACAGAAGCGGTTAGGGACGATAAAGGAAAGAAGAGTGCATGAAAGAAAATAGGAAACGAAATCGATAATCAGAAAACGATTAACAAATGACAAGTAGTTTGCACGAATGACGAAGAAAAAAATAATAATAGAGGCTAAAGAAAACATTGGGAAGACATAAAATACCAGGTAGAGTAAATAATGAGGCAGATTAATGAGAAGAAAAAGAAAACAAATAAAGTGTGAGAGAATACACGAGTCCCGGTGAGAACGAGGAAGAGGAAGAGAGGAATGAGTGAGGAGAGGTGAGGTGAGGAGAGGAGAGGAGAGAGGGAGGCAAGCAGGCGGTGATGAAGGTGGTGATGAGGAGATAACGGTAATGAGGTGCGGGAGGAGGTGAGATAATGCCAGGCCTGTGTGCTTGGGGGGTCCATGAGAGAGAGAGAGAGAGAGAGAGAGAGAGAGAGAGAGAGAGAGAGAGAGAGAGAGAGAGAGAGAGAGAGAGAGAGAGAGAGAGAGAGAGAGAGAGCCTAAACACCAAACTATGCAGTCAGAGAATCATACACTAGTAAATAGAAAGGGAGATAACAATAATAAATATAATATCTCACTACCCACTTTCTTTTCTTTTACTTCAGCCACTTTTTGTTCACTTCCTTCTCGTACTTTCTTCACTCAGTTCTTTTTTCTCCATTTCTCTCTCGTTCAATTTTTCTCTCCTCGATTTACTTTGCGTCCCCCCCCCCCCCCCTCTCTCTCTCTCTCTCTCTCTCTCTCTCTCTCTCTTTCTCATACACACACACACACACAATCCGTCACCATCATCACCTCCGCCTTTCAGCCTGTCTGTTCCCCTCTATTTATGCCATTATCCCCTCTGTCCTATACGTCTCTTATCGTCCCTATCTATTCTCTCTCCTTCCCTTGCTCGCCTCTACTCCCTTCCTCGCAAACTTTTCCAGTATATTTTTATATACTTTTAAAATTTGTAGCTTTTTACATTTTTACGTTGGCGTCTATTCTCTATTGTTAATTCTTTCTCTAACAACGCCTCTTAAATCTTATAATTATGTGGTTTAGAAATGGGTGAAGCAAAAGAGAGAAGAGGGAACGAAATTCCCTCGGTGTGTGTGAGGGCTTACAACCCAGTTTTAACTAGACTAAGGGGGATGATGTCGTGAATGTCAGTATTTATGGACAGAACTGAGAATATTGTGATCTTCAAACAGGGTAGTCCGTCCCTTTCTGTCATTTATGATATTCTCTTTCGATCCCTTTGTCTTGAGTTCTAAAACCATTGAAAAATGGGAAATGGAGCCATGTTGCTGATGATGATAATGTTGATTTCATAATATATTCCATTTCTCAAAGTTACCTTATCCTTCATCGCTACTGTTATCTAGAGAGAGAGAGGGGGGGGGGGGGGGGAGGAGCGACAAAGAGGATAAACAACAGGGGTCTAGTAAACAATAGGGGAGGGAGATACGCAGCAGGAGAGTGACAAGAGGAGAGAGGAGGACAACAGATGGGCAGAGCTGGAAGTGATAGCAGAAGAGAATCTAAGGAGGACAACAAAGCTTGGAGAGGGTATAGTAGAGAGAAAAGAAATGTGGCGACAGGAATATACACGAATATATCGGTTCAAAGTAATTTGACTTATCTTGTTTACAGGCAGAAAGAAATACCGGACCGACTAAGAGATATTTAATAATTTTATGTAATAAATTCACATTCCCTACCCTCTATCTTCATCATGTTTACTCACTATGTCTTCTCTGCGGATTTACATTTTTCCCCTACAACCCTGGGTAAAAAAAAAAAAACTGCGGCAGGTTGAGGTTGAGGGGGAGGGGCAAGGTGGTGCCAACAAGCAGAGGAGAGCATGCAACACCGTCGAGGAAGCCTTTCTTATGCTGATGGGAAGGATGAGGGAAAAAACTAGTCAACATTGCCCTCTCTGGCTTGGTGGCTTGGTGCTCCTCTTCTCTTATTCTTTCCCCTGTCGCTCAGTATATAATCTTATAGTCTGTTTTACTTTTTACTGCCTATCTGTCTTTGTCTCCTCTCGTTATCTGTTTATCTCTTTGTCTCTGTCTGTGTCTCTTAGCTCATTATTTCCTCACCTGTTTCTCTCTTCCTTCGCTTTCTCTCTCCTACCTTTTATTTCACTTCTTTCTCCCATTCTAACTCTTTCTCTCACTCCGCTACTCTTCTAATTTCCTCTTCTCATCCTCTCTGTGTTGATACGAGACAGGGTTTGCTTGGGGCAGGGCAGGCTCCTGAAGGGGACAGGCAACAGGATCGGGTTCTAGTCAGGGCACAGGGCGAAGCAGGGCAGAAAGGGGTCAATTCGAGGTAGGGCCGGAAGGGGTTGTGGTGTGGAGCGCCAGGGTAGGACGGGTTCCAAGCAAGACACGGAGCAAGAGCAGAGCAGGAAAGGAAGGGGTCAAATTGGGGTAGAGTGGGAGGGATCAGGGTGGGCCAAGTCTGGGTAAGAGGTGTTCGAGTTGTGGCGGGGAGGGATTAGAAAGGAAGGAATCCAACCAGAGCAAGGTAGGAAGAGGATGTGCCGAAGCAGAGTAAAACAGAACCAGGCTGTCCTAGGGCAGGGTAGGACCGGATTGAGTTAAAGGCAGGGTAGTTTCAGGTTGAGTTTGGGCAGGGTAGGATCCCTACCTACCCGCCTGCTTGCCTGCCTGCCTGCCTGCGTGCGTGGTCATCTATTAAAATATATCTAATGAATATTTAATATTAAAAATTATTACTTGAAAATATTTAACTATAGAAATACATTCACCTACACAGATACGCATATGTCGTATGTACAGTATCAATCCAAAATTTGTAAGGTCATTTAAAACTATTGAATGCGGTTAAATGCAAGAAGGCGGTTTTGCATTATGTTTGAGAGTGCAATTATACGTTAGTAAAATAATAATAAAAGTAAGTATTGTGTAAACAGCACAATTACCCACTGGGAAAAAAACATAAGCTTGTGCTAATACACGTCACCCGTCCTGAGTGAGTTAAATATGATGGATTGTGTTCAAGTGTTGTACCCCGACACAACAAAAACTCATATGTTATACACGATATCCTTTTACACACACGAAACTGGGTAGACGTATAACACTGTACGATGTTTTTTTATACTTGCCATCAAGATACTGATAAAGCAAATTAGAACATAAAAAATACCCACAAATATACTACTAAGGGATCACTTCCAGCTGCAGACATGATAATAATGAACTAAATACAGACCTGGAGGTATTATCCGCTCCTGAGAACATATACAGTAAAACCTTGTCAGACACGATGCCACTTATTATCACTCTGAAGGACACTTGCAAAAACCGGAGCCACCAAAAGTCTTGCAAATCCTTCAAATTCCAGAGCGACAACTTTTTCCCACACTCAGGGAAGGTACACACAACCAGCAATCACCGACTACTGCTGATACGTTCTCGGGTCTACAGAGGGTCCAGTTACAAGGGCTGAGCGACGAACAGAATGGAAGCTGATACTCCTGAGCAAAAATGTACAGATTATACACCAGACGCGTGCGACCACAACCTGTCCGTCCTCAGTTATACCCAAGCCTGAGGGAAGGTGTATGTAGCGAGGCCCACCACATGAGGGGCAGCAATGAATGACCCCAGAGTTTGTTTTACTGTGTCATGGGGGCGGGGCGGGATATTTACAAGGTTAACATTGAATCTCATATGGTACACTCTAAACACAGAACACATCCATTATATATATATATATATATATATATATATATATATATATATATATATATATATATATATATATATTTATATATATATATATATATATATATATATATATATATATATATATATATATATATATATATATATATATATATATATATATATATATATATATATATATATACATGTACAGGGAGTAATGGAGGTGGAAGTTAGGGAACCTTTAAATTTTCAAATTACATTCAATATAATTTCATACAGACTATATGCCTTCCAATTACTGAACTTGCCGAAATGGTTCATGCATTTAGATAGTGGACTTGCTGAGATTATATAAAAATACAACAAGGTAGCGTTCTGACCGAGCAGCCCTGGTAAGGTAGAGTTTATTAAGTTTGTATACCTAAATACAAGAATATATAAAAACGAACAGACTATCACTACTGTAGCCTATATCTAGTCGTCATTCTTGTTTGTCTCTCCTTATCTCATCTCAACTGCCTCATTTCATCTCATGCATCTCACCTTTCACATGCAGTGTGTGTGTGTGTGTGTGTGTGTGTGTGTGTGTGTGTGTGTGTGTGTGTGTGTGTGTGTGTGTGTGTGTGTGTGTGTGTGTGTGTGTGTGTGTTTGTGTGTGTGTGTGTGTGTGTGTGTGTGTGTGTGTGTGTGTGTGTGTGTGTGTGTGTGTGTGTGTGTGTGTGTGTGTGTGTGTGTGTGTGTGTGTGTGTGTGCCAGAGGCGTGGCGTGCAGTGTGGAAGATGCGACATTCACCACCCCAGGTATTATAAAGTAATTAGACCACCCAAATAATTACAACGATGCCCGCCCCCCCTGAGGCTCCGGCAGGTTTGGCCGTGAGGGAATAATGAGTGGGTGTGGTGCGTGAAGTGGGTGGGTGTGGTGAGTAGACCTGGTTTGAGGTGGATGGGTATAGGTGGGTGGGTAGGGTGACTGTGAGGCGGCTACAGTATAGTGTGGGTGTGGGGAATAGTGTATGTGTGTGGGTAGGATAGTATACTTTTCACACTGTACTTTCAACATGAAGACCTCACATAAACCCTCTTTTTTTACCCTTTCTTTAAAAAGTCCATATTAAGAAACTCTTCCGCTGTTTAATACATAAGTGGCCGCTCTACCTTTTATGTTTCATTGCGGTAACTGCTTTGTGCTCCTGCATCTAATCAACCATTATATAATAACCGCAAAGAGAGCGAAACTGAGTCTGAATCCTGAACCTATTTCCATGTGACCGGTTTTTATTTTATCATATAGATTATAAGGTTATAATCGCTGGTTAAAATTCCCCATGCAATTAGGGCACGCAAGTCAAATATAACTGCAGCATACCGACGTCTCTTTGATTAGTATTTGCTCATAAAGGGAGTTAATTTTCATATCTGACAACTTTCACTCTCGCAAACAATTGCCGGTTCCCTCAAAATAGAGAAAATTAGGGTACTAAATATCTCCTAAATTCCAGAGACTCCATTACGTAGACGGCTTATGGTATACCTTATTACAGGTTACCCATGTTGGTGGCACACCCAGAAGAACAAGTACAGATAGAACAGAGGAAAAGAAGAACAACGCAGGTAACGATAACAGTAACACGTACACAAAAGAAAAATGAGAGTCCAACCCACGGCTCTGCCTGAAGGATGTTAAGACGTTTTTGGGAGTGGAGGAATGACTCGTTGAAGACAAGTAGTTTTGGATGAACAAGAGTGACGTGAGGTTGTGTGGTTACTTGTAGGTTCTAGATTAATGTAGGCTATGTTTTACCGTGAGTACCTAAGGTGGGAAGAAGAGTCTCTGTGACGTCACCCGGCCTATATATAAATTTTCTCTCTCGTACATAATTATTATCTTCATGTACTGAGAATTATAGAGTCAATATAAGCCGATAGATATAACAGCAAATATGATAGATTTTTTTCTGAATATTTCTTTGATCATTATATCACCAGCTAGTGTTACTATTTCTCCCGATTTTCTCTGAATATAATAATGCATAACATTTGACACTTTGCTTTCAAATAGTTATAGTCTCAGAAACAAAGCTTACACACCAAGTGGTCAGAAGTCTTACGAGAAGAGTACGAAAATACTAAGAATGGTTATATAGATGTCAAATGTCAATTACCTCTATCCCTGTCATTGAAGGCGAGGTCACACTTGAATGTAATTGAAGTTCTATGGTCTTCTGTTTTCCTTAATACTTTCTTTGGAGTAGAGAAGTCAAGGGACTTGACAGAGCTTCCTATTTTCTGGATAGTAAACACACATTTCACTTGATACGGTTATTACTCCAACAAATTCAACTTTATATACTCAGGGTCACTAACATTCACCATCCGTTAGTCATTACCACTCTCAATATTGTATCACATATTCAACGCAACAGTTTACCCGTTCACCAAATCAACACTTTCGAATTTGTAAATAAACGAAATATAATTTTTGCAATCTGGAGTTAAACAACGAACGTAAGGCAAGCAATACATTAAATAAAACACACACCTTCCACGGGTTGAAACAGAGAAGGCTAACTGATGAGGTTGGAAACGAGTTCTGAACACTGTAATCGAGGTAATGTACGACGACCTAAGCTAATTGTTAGACACAGCTGGAAGGAGTGAGGGCGAGGCTCAGGATTGTTCATGTGGCCATTTCTTTCTTTACCAGCTCTTTTATCTCAGCTTCTTCTCTTTTTTTTCCCTTGATGCCGATGTAGTTCTTCCTTCATTCTTCAGTCTGTCCATCACTATACGATTACGGACTTTCATTTGCCTCACATAATTCATTCATTCATTCATTCGTCTGTGTCCTTATTGACTTTTCTACAATCCTTCCTTAGGATCAACTTCTATTTAATGGCCACTCCTAGGTACCTTTCCCCCCCCCCCCCCCAAATATTCCGCCTCCATTTTCGTTTCCCTTGGGGCTCCTTCGTGTCCTCCTACCTATCTACCTATCCATCCTTTCATCCTCTTATCCTTCCCCCCCCACCCCCTACCCCCCAGATGGTGTCTTCCTCCATGCTTGCTTCCCTCAGGGCGCCGACTATCCCAATTTGACTCATTTTCCGTCGTTGTTATTAAAGTCATCCATCACTTACTTCCTCTAGTATTTTGCAACATAATGACTTGGCTTGTTTGGTGCTTTAGTTAAGAGATCCTGATTAATGTTCTGCTGCACTTCACCTGGGTCGTCCACCTCTTCTCTTGTGATAATGTTTCCGGCAAAAATTAAATCACTCCATTGTTGGCCATATTGAAGTGATCTCGTAAAGTACTTTACTATTAATATTCACAAGCTTGGATGACGTCCATGTGGTGTCAGTCTTAAACAAACTCTGTGTAATTCAATCTCATGGTCCTTTACATATCCATCCAATCTATCTACTGAAGTGGTTGTTGTTCGTGGAGTCAGTTTGTGAGGCGCCTTTAAGTTATCCAAAGTTTGAGTCATGTGCAAATCTCAAAATTATATGGCATTATCACCAGTTTTTAATTAAGGGTATACCTCAATAGATTCTTACCCACAACTGTAGTACACACATGAAGCGTCAATACAAACAACTACAGTTAGACAGAATGAAGACCGACTGAGTATAATAATATGAGAAAAAAAACACTCTTGTGCAACTGCTTCCTAAAACTAAGCGTTGGCAACAAAGTCTCAAATAGTACATTCATCAACACTGCTAGTAAGTTGATCGCTGTTTCAGTTAGACTCGCGATAAGATTGTCAGATTTCCCGATAAGCATGATACCTCTTAAATATACGGTTCTTAATTTTGAAACAGCAGACAACGAATTTCTATAATGGTTAACGACTTGATTGCAGTAATTGGCTGATCGCAGACAAGATGAAGATAGTACTCTTGAGCAGAATTTGACGGACAATAGTGTATAGAATATTTCGGAGTTTCAGGGCGTCTGGTTAAAAAATAAAAATACAAACCTATTATCTGATAGAGAAAACCAGACAGTGAACACCTGGTAACAAAGAGGTCGAGAGAGATTACTAAGTAAGTATACACAACATTTCTGAAGAACATATAGAGTGAGGAGATAATGCAGGTCCTTAATTAAGGGGGGAAGTTTTGTGTTGGTAAATATGGAGCAACTGGATCCTCCAAACTATGCTAAGCAAAAGAATACTATTATTTTTGCTCTTCTGGTCCTGTATTTCGGAGGAATCAAGGCATTTCCTATTGTTTTTTTTTTTTTTTTTTCTTTTTTTTTTTTTTTTTGTGTGTGTGTGTGTGTGTGTGTGTGTGTGTGTGTGTGTGTGTGTGTGTGTGTGTGTGTGTGTGTGTATGTGTGTGTGTGTGTCTAGACTGCGGACATGTAGTGGCAGGAACAATTCAAAGTGAGTCTGGTCTTGTCCTGAGGTTCATGTTGGGTGTCCGCTTTGTACTTGGAGTCGAGTGTCTGCTGTGGTGTATTTCAAGACGTGTGTATTATTTTGAGTGTATGTGTGTACTAGCCGTTTGGTGTCAAATGGATGAATGGACCCTGAGTGAAGCATTCAGACCACACAACATGACGAAATTAAAACTATATCTGTTTCTAATCAAATTCCATAATAAACAAATGACTATATATTTTTCATAGATGACGGACCTGAGTAATCTTATACACTAAGGCATACAGTATACACTTAACTATTCAAACTTTGTATCTCGGCCTGTTCCAAATCGTCAAAGAAAGATACAAAAGTCAAACGAGTTAGGTCATACGGGTCATTTTGTAAGCTCTGTTATAGTGTGCAATGAAAAGTCTCGCTAGATCTTCGGCCAAACGAGAAGGTATGAGCGAGGACACTTCACTTTTGTGCATCCCATGGTGTTTTCAGTCGATGGATTTTTCTTCCCACACTTTACTTCGCATCATCTTCGACTTTTTCTTGTTCCCATGTCAGACTCTCCACTACCAAAACTTTCCCTTGTATTTGCTCTTTGTGTTCCCCCGCCGTCTCACAGTTCCGTCATACCCGCCCCTTTCCACCTTCGGGTTAATTCCCCACCGGTTTTCTTGTCTACCACTTGCTCCAGCTCTTCCCTCTCCCTCTCTCTACACTTGTCTACTTCACTCCTCTCCCTTCTCTCCCCACCAGCTCTCTATTCTCCCATCAGCTCCATCCCTTCTCCTTCTTTCTCTCTCTATATCCACTTCAGCCTCTACACCTCTCCCTTCTTTCCCTACCTTGCCTCATCTCTTCTCCCTCTTCCTGTCCACTCCAGACTCCACCTCTCTCCCTCCTCTCTTCACCTATAGTCCCATGCCAGAGCCTTTGCAGCAACAGAGTGTGGGACGTGTGACATCCCGGGCCAGACACCTGCACAAAGCACCCTCACCCACCTTAATTACCCACTGCCACCCACCTTTGTTTACCTCGTCTCCTCAGAGTCGAGGGAATTCTGTGGCCGAGGAGATTCAAGGGGGAGTTTTCTGTACGTGGGAAAGATGGGATTTATGCCGACAAGAAGGGAGAGGGATTTCTGTGAATGAATGGGGGAGAATTTATGCGAACAAGTAGAGAGGGACTTTTTGTAGACAAGTAATGGAGGGATTTCTTTTTACACAAGTAGAGAGGGGGATATTTTTAGTGGCTTTTACTATTCGTTGTATTAGAGGGACTGATGATTCTCAAGTTGTAAACACGACTAAGATTTTAAGCAGTGTAAATTTATAAAAGTAATAACATAACAGATAAACTATGTTTCCTACGACCATAGAGGAAAAAATAAACAGAAACACAATATTACTCATGTGTCCCTCTTTCATCTCTTCATACAGATCATATCCGAGTGTTTTGGTGTGGCGCCACTACCTGAAATCACACCTTACCTGCCTCCTTGGAAATCGGGTAATCACACCTTACCTACCTCCCTGAAAGTCTGGTACCGTAATGTTTTTCTCTTGTCCAGAACCTCAATGGAGAAATACAATATCCTCCTTAAGCAACATCAGTCAGGTGATAAGTGTAAATACAAGCACACCGTATCATTAATTAAACTACTGACGACGGACAAGAAAGCGACGAAATAACTGACAGTAGTAACGCAAGTCCTTTAAAACATGTATGTTATTACGAAAACCAATCGTGTTTATGTGCGCCGTGATGGTCCCTAGGCTTGTGTTGCTTGCAGTGCTTGCAAAAACCTCCCCCTCCCCCCTCTCCCCCGACCAGTGCAGGTGTCCGGCCAAACCCTCACGCTCCACGCTCACTTTTTACACACTTTACTCGACGGCTGATGCGAAATGATGCTCGGTGTGAAGCAGGTGTTTGTTTTCTGTCTGACTGTTCTGACGCACTCGCACATATACGTTTGTACTCTATATCATACTAATACATCCACTCGCTCCACTCAATCTCAAAATACACACACCTACAGGATATATACAAGCACACACAATGTACACACTCTCACTCTCTCTCTCACTCACTCACTCTCTCTCACTCTCTCTCTCTTTATCTCTCTTTCTCTCTCTCTCTTTCTCACACACACACACACACACACAAGTCTGAGAAGCAGGCAGGTCAGCAGGGAGATATAGCGTGAACGGAAGCCATCCATATCTGTGAGGCGTGACTCAGGTGTGGCCCTTCACCTCACCGCACTAACATCACCGGCGGGGCGTCCTTCTCTCTCGGCCACGGAGCAGCCATGTGTTATCACCTACAATTGCCGGGTGTGGTTTGTCTCGGTATTCGATAGAGTTGTTGTTGTTGGAGTGGGCAGTGGGAGGAGGGACGGGTTGAAATGAGATACGAGTGGGAAGGGAGAAGTTATATAATTTATATTAAGAGGTTAAAGTACTGGGCTGTGTTTGTTGTCTGATGATCAAAAGGGGATGGCGAGAGGTTATTATAATTTTAGGTATTAAAGTTTGGGGTTGTGTTGTTGTTGCTGTTGGAATGTCCTTAGGTTGAATCAGCAGTTTGGGTTGTCTGCTCAGATACCTACCGGTAGTAGAAAAGTCGGTGGACATAACAATGTTTCTTAATTATCTTAAATTGCTCATGCAGGTTTTCCAGGGCATTCCTAAAATGATAAATAAAGTCTTCAGCATGTGCACCATTCTTTATATTCAGTAACGCGGTATGAGCCTGAGGGAAACGATAATAGTCCAGGATGAAAAAAAAAAAAAGATATATATATATATATAACGCCGAGGATCACCGACCCCTTCCTGTAAACCAGTCACACAAACACCATAAAAAAATACCTTCCCCTCAGCATGCTAATTCAACACACTTCCAACCTCTTTCTTAAGGGGGCGCGGGAGTAGGGGACAGGCTTGGGAGGGGTTTGGGGGATGCGAGAATAGGGGGACAGGTTTAGGGTGGTGTAGAAAGCCTGTCCCCTATTCCTGCACCCCCCTAACCCTCCTCCCAAGCCTGTCCCCCTACTCCCTCATCCCCCCCAAAAAAAACCGTATCCCCCTAAACCCCATCTAAGCCTGTCCCCCTATTCCCGCACTCCCTTAATATTCCGAGGTCGAAGGAACGAGTCAGTGTGTGTGTGTGCGTGTGTCTGTTCATATGATTGTCTAGGTGCAGCAGGGAAAAGATATGACCCTCCTCTGTTATCTCGGCCTCTCCTCACCATTATCTGCCCCTCAGTCAACGGCACCAAAAGCAGCCATTCGTCTTAGTGTAACGTAACCTCCTCACCGCAAACTTCTGCCTCCCACCCACCTCCCCCTTTTTTTTTTTTTCTAAGTTCCGACACTGGATATAAGCTTCACGTACATATATTCCGTTACCGGGGTCCAGATTATCACCACCAATGTAAACACTAACACACACGACACTACTTTTGTTTATATTTTCACAGTTTTCTGGTTACAGGAATCAAAGGAGACCCCCGCGAACGTGTACGAATGTCTGCCGTAGTGTCTCGGGTGAAGTTGTGGGTATTCATAGTATAATTTATACAGTATGTAACTTGGCCCAATTTCATGCTATTTGGATATAAGCATGATAGAAGCCTTATAGAGATATTGACACTCTTAGCTTTACACTTAGTAGTTCTTTGGGATTGCATACGAACGCAGCTACTCCGTCTCTGGCTCATTCACCCTTGATAAGAACTGATAAGGACCGGGTGATAAACGAAGCACATTTACCTCCCAAACTTGAGCTGGTTCTCCGAGACAACTATTTATATAGTCATTAGAGGGTTGTTGTTGTTGTTGTTGTTGTTGTTGTTGTTGTTGTTGTTGTTGTTGTTGTTGTTCAGGACGTGGAGGACGCACTCAGACAGGTACAAAACCACATACAGACACTCACATTAACACACATACACATACTGTACACCAAAGCGCGCGCGCACACACACACACATGCATGCCCGCACTCACTCACTCATTCACTGGCTCACACAGGCGTCCACGCACGCCTTGCATGCCCCACGCACATGCACGCACACACACACATACAGGGCACCTTTAGGACGGAACTCTCTGCATTCTCAAAGAAATTTCATGTCTTCAACACCAAGAGTCTTTAATTCAACAAAAAAATATATCCTCTACCTCTTGGATACCTTCAGCTTCCTTGTTGTGTGTTAAGTTGTTTGGTGCTAGTAAGAGTAATTTTCAGATGGGTCGTAGTGTATAGGAAACCCTACAATAAATAGATCTATGTACAATACATGTTACCAAACTTAAAACGGACATTATTATAAATAAATTATAAAGGTTATTTTTTTTTATAACACTTTTCTTAAGTAAATTTGTTCACGTACTGTCTTTATGATAGTATATACAGGTGTCCCATCTCGCATACATTATTACCTGGAGTTAATGGACCATATCAAGAGGCTTGAAAATGCCGTTTTCGACACCAAAACAGAATTTATGGGAATTCTAAGTCTGTTTTTAAGCATTTTTTCAAAGTACAGAAGAGATGCTACTATTCCCTCAAGCTAATTCGAGAAACTAATTCGTTTGGTGTATGTGTTGCATTGCGGCATATCAAAACTTATCAACAATGGCTGTCAAGGGCATATAAGAAGATTCGATATCAACAATTGACCGCAACTGCACCTGAAACTGGACTATGCACTACACAGTAATACAAACATATTATGATCCTCACTGCATCAACTCTCTCTTGTACCGACCACAGACTAACGGAACGCTGCAGTATATAACAAAACAAACAGGAAAACAAATACACAAGAAAGTACACACATGCACTTGTATACTCAGACATATTGCTGTATCATGTATACCAATGCACACACACACACACACACACTGACCACGCACACACCCACACTGACCACGTACACACACATAATCACGTAAGCACGACTACTCGCATGCACATAACACTAAGAACTGAGAAACACACACACACACACACTCCGTCGATGACAAAAATTAAACAGAGTGAAGCACACACTAGAGTGTATGAAACACAACTATAGCACAAATCACAGATGATGAGTGGCATTAAGCTACACACCATGACCAATAAAATATGCATTTGACTTTAATAAAACTAGTACAAATTCAATTCCAGCTTGAGGAAGGCGAAAAAAAATCGTACACAATAGACAACTTTAAGGGAATAATGTATTGTGGGTAAATTGGAGTCTATTTACCCTTTAGAACAATGAAGGAAGAAAGAAAGAATAAACAGATTCTCTAACCACATTCTGAATGGACCTATTTTTTGACAGAAATTGAAGAAATCAGTCAAGGACAAAGTTCGCTGAAATTCCCTGACAGTACTGTATTATGTCCCTAATTCTAGCAACGGGATGTTTCTCCGTTCATCCTTATTACTAAAGAAGATGATGCAAGAGAAGGATGCCATGTCGACGGATGATACGATACACTCAAACGGTATTCATTTTCTCGGATGGCAAGATAAAATACCTGTAGTGGCAGCCAGTCACATTTTTTTTTTTTTTTTTTTTTTGTATTTTGGTGAATGTGTAAATAACCGTGTACTGTTTATTCTATCCCATTAGAAGCCATGTAAATTATACCGTACATTATTTATATTTACTCCATCTACACACGCACACGCATACGCACACGCACACGCACACGCACACACACACACACACAGGCTTAGGGTACGATACATTACCGAGGGAGATAACACAGATCCTTATCCATTATTAATGTTGTTTTGACCTGGGGGGCGGGGGTGGTGACGTGAGGGTAGGGGAGGGGGTGGAGGAGGTGGAGGAGGGAGGGGGAAGACAAACAGGATGGCAGAGAAAGAGGTGGTTGAAGGTGGAGTATGTGAAGAAGGGTAGTGGACTCTCTCTCTCTCTCTCTCTCTCTCTCTCTCTCTCTCTCTCTCATAAACACACACACACACACACAGGAAAGAGGAAATATAGTTATGAAGAGACAACAATCTGAAGTAGAGCTGTTTACAACCATTTTAAACCCTACTATATCACCTCTCAACCTCCACCAACATCCATCAGTATATTCCCTTCCCTAAGTAAACGCTATAATACTCAAGGCTTTATGTGGCGTAAAAAACAGGCCAAAAAAATGATGAACGGTTTGGGTGTGGTCTGGTGGAGCTGTAACTGATGGATGGATGGAGGCCTGGCTGGTTAACACATACAGATTGATCTTAAATGGATTTAATTAAGGAGGTAATGTAGTGTTGCCAAACATGGAGTAACTGATTCCTCCAAACTGTTACAAGAAACAGGGTAGCTTCAGTATGTTGATTTGGTCTGTTTCTTCGCACTGGTTCGGAGCAATCAATAGCCTGCAATATACCAAAAGCGTCATGGATCTTCCTGTCCCCTTTCAGAAGCACTTTGTCATGTTTGAATTATAGACCTTCGTGTTGATGGTAGGTATTATTTTACTTCACCATTGCTTTCAAATATGTTTTCACCAAATGGGAATATACCATCAATTAAGTAATCATCACAGAATCTACGTCACTTAAGATAACATCATGTGACAGCTTTCTCATTTCATGACTGAGACCTTCAAGAACTTGGATCCATCCCTGAATAGAGTTTCAGCAAGTATGAACTGATTGAAATTGTTGACTTGCATAATATGTTGGACGCAATACGTGTATTACCGGGAGCTCACGACTTGCCTGATGAACAATTGAAACACTCAGGAACAACTTTTAGAAAATCGATCACTTCTCTTCCTTTCAATTTCAGTCATGCTTTGTGTGTTCAGTCATTTTGGATTTTTTTTTTTTTTTTTCTTTTCCTTTGCAAGTGGTAATCTTTTCTAGACACGAATGTTTCTTGAAATATTTCATTATGCAAAAGAATAAATAAATAAATAAATAAAATAAAAGAGAAGCAGAGAAAAAATAGACGGCCATATGTATCATATAATAGGTTCAGACGGTTTCAGGTTGGCTGTAAAGAGTCCACGACACAATGGCTGAGACTTCCCACGACACAACATCAGGTCTCTGGCTGCCCAAGCATACTACAGAGTTTAGTCAGTGAACGTGGCATTACCTACATCGTGTTATCAGGGCTGGATGTTATTAAGGAGCGGCGAACCTTTATACATTCTTCATAACCATTCCCTAATATGATAACGTGTGCATCCCATGGCCGGCCCGTGTTAAACCATTATAAAACTAAAACACAATAGAATACAGAGGGTAATATAACAAACAAGTTCAAGGATTAATGGAGCTTCAAAGTATTGCCACAACCAAAGCCTTGTTATCAGTGGGATATTATCTGCCTTATTTTCTTTTGGTATATAGGAAATCAAATCTCTAGATATACATTAATTTAAATATTTTGTTATTACTAAAATGGTAATGACTAGGTGGATGTCACTACTATATCATAGATATCGTTACCATCACCGGTAGATAAGATGAGGTGAAACACCCTTCAGGCCTCGTAACTTATGCACTTAATGAGAATGCATACCACTGAGGTAAGATATCATACCTCCTTGGTGCATACTACATACCATCCTTGACACATACGATAATTTACAAAGTATCTTAACTACTGTTTTTCAGCAGCATTACGACATTACAGAATAATAGCCTTAGCATGTCTTTATCACAAACCCACAATCATCATAAACTGATTACTAAGGTGCAAATTAAATTTATTTCATTAGTCACGCTATTGCTAGTTGGGCTTCTTGTTCGATACTCAAGAGATTATATCTGAAAGATTTATCTCATCACTAAACCAGCAAAGTATGCAAGTATTATTTATATTGAGCTGCCAGAAATTGAGGTCAACAGTGTCAAAAACAAATCCAGTCAGTTATATTTCCGGGAGTTTAAAATCCTATTTTTTCCGCCACTGGATATATATATTTGAGAGAAATATATCCCCTGTCAAGCGTCTTAATTGGGACAATATGTTTCTCGTGGTCCACATTGAGTCCACCTGACCACTTCATCTCCACTGAACTAGTGCCTTCCCACAGCTTCCCTTAGGCCTAACCTGACCTCACTGCTGTGCCATATCTCAGCCTTGGCCTCGTGAGAACCGTGCAATTTCACCACTCCCGCCAGAACGAAGAAAGTGAGTGATGGAGCTGATTATGCAGGTGGCAGGAGTTGCAGTACGAGATTGTGGTGGCGGCAAAGCAGCCTCACCCGCCCTCACTACCAACACTCTTATTACAAGGATCTCTTTACCATGGACAGGTCATGTTATTTATGTCGTGTTGTGTCACATCAAACTATGTTGTGTCGTCATATTGTGCCGTGCCTGGCCCTGTTGTGTAGTGTCACTTTAAGTCATTCTAGATTAGGCGAATTAATTCAGGAATAGATCAGATTATTCTATGCCTGATTAACGTACAAGTAGTCACTTAGATAGGCATTGCGGTAATAAAAATTAAGCACAAACTTTTCGAGATGAGGAATATGAATACGTGGCTCTCTAACACGAAAAACTATTGGTGGTCTGACCCGTCTGTGTTTAGAGCAACAACACTAACAACCTCGTAGCTCAAGTTGCCCCTTGTTCCGACACTCAATTAGATCTTTATCTCACATGATCAGAGGCTTATAAACTAGAGCAGCAGCAGCGGCAGCACTAGAACTCTGACGTACTGCACTCGGTTACATTAGTACTCGTAGCCTCTGATGACCCGGCACCATTACTCCCAAGTCCACTCATGGTACAGAGATATTTCCGTGTTCAGGAGAGGCTACTTTGGCCTGAGTATATTATTAAACCCGGAGATCACAATCCCATGGCCAACAACACGTGACACCAGGACGGTGTGTTTTTATACGGTATAGTGTGTTTATTGTCTACATTAGGTCTATTTTGGTTGTACTGTATTTTAATAAAGTTAGAGTGAGTCTTGTTATGTGTACACATATATGAGGTCAGAACAGAAAATAACAATGGAGAACATCCCGGAAAGAGAAAATGAGAACAAAAGAGAACACCTTTCCCCATACCATGAACGACTTGGAGATAATGCCAACCGACCACCTGAGGCGGTCCCAGTGACTGATGCTACCAGATTACTTAGTTAATTACTAGATATAAATCTGTACCTATCGACTGCATGCGAGACGTTCAGGCAGATAACCACTAAAGGTTTATCAGACATGTAAAGAGGCCGGCTGAACGAACCTTACCACACGCAGCTGTGTATTAACGTGGCCAGCGTCAACCATTTCTTGTTTGGATATTAATACCTTGGTAATACATGGCGGATTCTAAAATGGCATTTGTAGCAGTGTTTTTTTTACTAGAATTTAATGTCTACTACCATAGGCACTCTGCTTCAGGTAAAGTCGCGTTGCTCGTAGGAACCAATTTCCTTGACGTTCCCCCAGTCTCCTGAAGAATTACAGAAAATACAAATTTTGTATCTATCGAGGAACATAGGAAAAAAAAAATTCTCGGAGACAAGAAGTTAATAAATTGGGGATAGTAAAGTGAGCTTAATTATATGACTGTCGTGCTAACTACACTGTCAATCGCTTACTTAGGAAGGAGGCAGTATAAATAATAGGTAAAGTTGAATTAAATTAAATGTGTATCATATAATATTGTCTCAAGGTTTTATTTTTTACTATGTT
Source organism: Petrolisthes manimaculis (assembly GCA_034508575.1). NCBI lineage: Eukaryota > Metazoa > Arthropoda > Malacostraca > Decapoda > Porcellanidae > Petrolisthes > Petrolisthes manimaculis. Next base: position 79,313 of record JAWZYT010002769.1, on the reverse strand, counting down.
TTACCGCAAATGAGACTTAACTCTGAGATATTAAGAGAAGGGAAGGGAAGGGAAGGGAAGGAGGGATGAGGTACAAGGAGAGGGGGGAGGAAGGAAGATATGGCTCACGGAAGGGGATGTGGAACGCAGGGGGAGGTGGGATGATCGGGGGTGGGGGGTGAGGGAGGTGGGATGATCAGAGGGGGGGGGGGGGTTGAGGGAGGCGAAATGGTGGTGTTGAGGGAGGCGAAATGATGGGGTGGAGGAGGAAAGATGATTGGGTGGAGAATGAATAGGGAGGTTGAGGAGGAGAAGGAGAATCGTGGAGGATGGGATTGACTGTTAGGGGAAACGAAGTTTACTGTTAGGTTAGCTCAGTTGGAAATTAAGATGATGGAAAGGGATCGAGGCTGGAAAAGGATCGAGGCTAAGAGAGAGAGAGAGAGAGAGAAAGAGAGAGAGAGAGAGAGAGAGGTGTATGGTTGATGGTTGAAGGGGAAGGTAGTGACAGAAACTAACGGCTAACGGAAGAGGTGAGTTAATAATACTTGGACTGCTTTTTGGAAAGGAGAAATGGCCAGGCTGGTATAAGTAAAGGCCGGCATATTAATAAAGATAGTTTTCTCCAAACGGTGACACGAAACAGAATCAACACCGTGGGAACCTGTTTGGTGGGATACATCGGAGGAATCAGAAGTTCTATTTTGCAGACAAAAAACAAATCTAACTAGGAAAGAGAGAATTAGATGGGTAATAGAGTAAATAGTAAAATAAATAAATAGATAGATAAATGAATAAATAAATAACTATGTATGGTTAAAGAGGGACTTGTAAGGGGGTAGGTACTCCTCTATCGGGTACTCTGAAGGGTAACCCAGTAATTGATGTCCCCGGGGCTGCTGGCGTGAGGTAAGAGGCCGCTAAATAGGTAATGGTTGGAGGGTAATGCCGTGGGGGGTGAAGGGAGGGAATGGGGGGGAATGAGGGGAGGGGTGAAGTTGAGGAAAATTGTGTGAAGGGGATGGGGAAGGGGGTGAAGGGTGGGGAAGGGGGTGAAGGGGGTGAAGGGGGTTGGGAAGGGGGTGAAGGGGGTGGGGAAGGGGGTGAAGGGAGTGGGGAAGCGGTTGAAGTTGGGGTAATAATGGGAGTGGGAGATGTTGGGAGGATGTCTGTCAGTACCCAACCCAACCCAACCCAACCCAAACCAACCCAAACCAACCAACCCAACCCAGCCCCAGTAAATGATGAAGGACGACCACAGCATTGTTGTTGATGGACGAGACAACACTTTTCACACTCATACTCCTCCATTTCTTTTCCTTCTCCTCCTCCATTTCTTTTTCTTCTTCTCCTCCTCTATTTCTTTTTCTTCTCCTCCTCCATTTCTTTTCCTTCTCCTCCTCCATTTCTTTTTCTTCTTCTCCTCCTCTATTTCTTTTTCTTCTCCTCCTCCATTTCTTTTTCTTCTTCTCCTCCTCCATTTCTTTTTCTTCTTCTCCTCCTCCATTTCTTTTTCTTCTTCTCCTCCTCCATTTCTTTTCCTTCTTCTCCTTCTCCATTTCTTTTTCTTCTTTTTCTCCTCCTCCTCCTTCTCCTGCACTTCCTCCCCCTTATTTCTCCTCCTCCTCCTTCTTTTCTTTCTCTTCCTTATTGTATGTGAATGTATGTGTGTATGTATACTGTATGTTCATCTACGTTTATTCATATAAGAATTCTTAAAAACAGTCTGAATGAGTTATTAAGTTCACTTTTACCAAAATGTAGACAAATATCCTAATTGGTTTGGAGCGTGAAGGACAAAGTTTCTTCTACTGCAATGACCGATGTGCGGAATGAGTTTGGTATGTGCAATGGTATTAAGGCAATGCTAAGAGATATGCACTAATTAGCAGAATAATAATGGTATAAATATGTATAGTTAATGGTGGTACAGGTGACAGCACGAGTGGAAGAGTGGGTGGGTGGTGGACTAAGTAGGTGTTTGTTAGGAAACCTTTGTTTGATTCTTAGTAATGGGTTAGGTATAGGTATATATTATTATTGATTGTGATGCCTCAAATAATTATTTCTAAAAGTGTGTGTGTGTGTGTGTGTGTGTGTGTGTGTGTGTGTGTGTGTGTGTGTGTGTGTGTATGTATGTGTGTGTGTGTGTGTGTGTGTATGTGTGTATGTATGTGTGTGTGTGTGTGTGTGTGTGTGTGTGTGTGTGTGTGTGTGTGTGTGTGTGTGTGTGTGTGTGTGTGTGTGTGCATGTGTGTGTGTACAGAGGGTTGGGTAAGACGGGCAGGACAGGGACAGGTGTTTCAGGGTGAATGTGATGTTGTCTCAACACTCCAACAGTGACACCTTCGCTCCCTCTCATTCCCTCTCTCACTCTCTCCTCACATCTCTTTTTTCCTCCCGCTCTCACCTCTTCTTTATCTGGTCCTCATCTCCTTGTTTCTTCTCCGCATCAATGCCTCTTTATTTCTTTTCTCTCTCTCACTACTCCATAGCTTTTCTATTTCTATCCTTTTCACTTTCTACCTCTTCTTAATTTCTCTTTACCTCTTCACCTCTATATTTATTTTACTTCTCACTCGTTCACTCTCCTCAATCATTTCCTCCACTACCCCTTACATTAATGTTTCCTCTACTATAGAGAATCGTTTTACATAAACTAACAGTCAGAGATAGAAGCAAGGAAGCAAGATAGGATGGGATAAACAAACACTGAGGCATGGAAAGGTAGGGAAACATGAACATAAACAAGGTAGCCAGGTGTAGAGGCAAGACAGAGCAAGCAGCAGGTGGATTTGGGAGGAAATATAAAATCAAGAGGTAGGGTAAGGTATGAGAGTGTCGAAGAGGGATGAGATAGACAGATAGGACTGGATAGGGCACCATAGGGTAGGAATATAACACAGGAGAGAGTGCGGGATACAGGAAGGATAGAGAAGAAACGATAGGAAATTGATGCAATGCCGATGAGCGTGCGTAGGAACAGGGGAAAAGAAAACAGATTAAAGAAAGAAGAGAAGGACAGAGCAAAGATGACTGACAGAAAGATAAGGCATTTAAGGGCAGGGAAGGGCATGGGAGGGCAGGAAAGGGCAGGGGAGGGCAGGGTAGGGTAGGACATGGTATAGGCGAACAGAGCAATACCAGGGCAGGATTGGCTTGGGAGGGCGAGAGCTGAACAAGAGACCAGGACAAGGGCAGGGCAGGGCAGGGCAGGGCAGACCCCAGACAGTTCAATTATAAGAGTCATACTTATTAATGGATCTATTAAGCAGTGAACTGTACCTCACTCAGGACAATGGCATGGCGTGGCGTGGCGTGGGGGTGGGAGTGGCTTTGATGAAGGTTTAGGTGGTGGTGGTGGTCGAGGTGGTGATAGTGTTTGTGGTGATGGTGGTGGTAGTGGAGGTGGTGGTGGTGGTGGTGGTCGAGGTGGTGATAGTGTTTATGGTGGTGGTGGTGGTGGTTGTGGTGGTGGTGGAGGTGGCTGTGGTTGTAATTGTTATTATGGTAATAGTTATTGTAGTGATGGTGGTGGTGGTGGTGGTGGTTGTGATAGTGATTGTGGTGATGATGATTGAGATGATGGTGGAGGTGATGGTGGTGATTGTGATCATTATTGTGGTAATGGTGTAGATGATGGTGGTGGAGGTGATAGGGATTGTGGTGATGATGATGATTGTGATGGTGGTGGTTGTGGTAGATTGAAATCAGAGATGGAAACAAAAGAGGAATGCATATAAATCAGTACCGGGTGACATGTCTTTAAAATAACAACTCTTCCTTTAAGTATTCATAGAGACCAAAATGCTAAACTGCTACAAGACTTGGTTGGTACACCACGGAGACACACCAAATGCTCTGTGGAAATATTAGAAATTCACGCACATGTGAGTATGATTATGAAGCGACTATCCAACCTTATCTTGAGAGTGATTAAATGCATGCGATTAACAGAGCCACGATAATAATGATAATGAATGAATACACGCTTGCCAACCACGCGAGAGCCATTAAGGGACACACACACACACATACACACGTACACTCACACACCCACGCACACACACAAACACACATACTCACATACTCACACACACACACACACATAGCGTTAGTCTGGGGGGAGGAGTGCTGTGGAGGAGAGGTATCGCAAGCAGTCCTTTGATGTGGCCTGAAGATTACACGAGTTACGCCCCCCCCAACCCACCCTCCCTCCCCTCCTTCTTCTTCTCTCTCTCCCCTCCCCTCCCCTCCTTCTCTCTCTCTCTCTCTCTCTCTCTCTCTCTCTCTCTCTCTCCCTCCCTCTCCTTCTCACTCTCTCTCTCCTCTCCCCTCCTTCTCTCTCTCTCCCTCCCCTTCTCTCTCTCTCTCCCTCCCCTCCCGTCCGTCCATCCCCTCGGCTGACCTGTGAGTGGACTAGCTTCATGACTCGAACAGCTCCCCCCCCCTCCCACCACCCCCCGTTCCCCTCCCCCCACCCCCTACCCCCCTCCTAAGCCCTGCAGATGTGGGGCTGATAGGAGATATCTTTATGTGCGGGGGAGGGAAATTTCTCAAGAGCCTCGTGCTATCTAGTGGTGTGTACTCGTATATTTCTTTTCTCTCTCTCTCTCTCACTCTCTCTCTCTCTCTCTCTCTCTCTCTCTCTCTCTCTCTCTCTCTCTCTCTGTCTATATTAATCTATTTATCTACCAAGTTTATATATACTCATCTATGGTATCTATCTATCCATCTCCATCTATTTCAACTTTTGTATCATTATCTATATATCACTCTCTAGGCGTGTGTCTATCTTGGCCATATCTATCTCTTCCATTCGTTTATCATATCCATGTATCCGTCTCTATATATATTCATTTAACTGAAGGAGGAAGAGTATAGATAGATGTAAGAAATTTAATGGAATATGGGATGATAAGAGAAGCAAGCGAAGGATCATTATATATATTTATTTTCTGAAGGAGGAAGAATATAGATGTAAGAAAATGTAATGGAGTATGGGATGGTAGAGAAGCAAGCGGAGAATCAGCAGTAGGAGTAGGAGTAATACCACACCAACTCTTGTCTGTCTAATGTTATAGGATAAAACCACTCACCACTACACACTCAAGTCAATGTATTCTTTTTGCCTTGCACCACACACTGATCAATACACCCATAATGTTTCCTGTATGACCCAATCACTATGTAGCCTTCTCTCTCTCTCTCTCTCTCTCTCTCTCTCTCTCTCTCTCTCTCTCTCTCTCTCTCTCTCTCTCTCTCTCTCTCTCTCTCTCCAATCCCGGGTCAGATGAAGAGCGATATGATAATTTTCTGTGAGATTCGGTTTCGTGTCGAGGCTTTATATCAGTGTTATCAGTCAGGGGGAGGCTTGGCTGGGGAAGGGGAGGGGGTCGGTACGAGGGGGGAGAGGAGGGTGTTGGTAAAAGGGGGTAGAGGAGGGGGTTGGTACGAGGGGGTAGAGGAGGGGGTTGGTAGGAGGGGGGAGAGGAGGGTGTTGGTAGGAGGGAAGGGAAAGGAGTTTTGGCAGGGTTAGTTGGAGTGGTGAGAGAGAGAGTGGTGGTGTGAATGGTTAGAAAGATGCAGGGTAGGGGGAAAAGGTTCGGTAGGGAGATTATGAATAAGAAAAAGATAGGTAGAATAAAAAGATAGGATGGGAAAGATGGGGTAAGGTGGAATGGGAAGGGTAAGATGCAAAAAGAAGGGTAGGATGAAAGACGAAATTAAAATGAAAAAGGAAGGATAAGATGGACAAGAAAGGGTAGGATGGAAGACGAAGGATAAGATGGAAAAGAACGGGTAGGATGAAAGGAGTAGGGTAGGATGAAAGAGGAAGAGTAGGGTGGGAAAATAAAAGAAGGAGCTAAGAGGAATGGTAGGAAGTTAGGATTAATGAAAGGTGTAGCCAGGGAGAGGCATGGTAGGACGGAATGGGTAGGACGGAATGGGTAGGACGGAATGGGTAGGATATTGCAAGAAAAGCATGATAGGATAGACGAGGCAAGGTAGCAGGAGGGGAAGAAGCAGAATTATAGGAGAGGGAGAAAGGGGAGGAGAATGATAATTGATAAATGACGTAAGATTGAAGGCATGATAAAGAGACATAAGACATAGGAGAGATATGAAATGAATATGCAACACTTGTTAGATACACGTGGAGAGTGTTTTGAAAGATATATACGCCGTATCAATTAGCAGCATTGTCTTGACAGTGATGAACTATGACGATAACAAAGATGCTTGAGGAATCCTTATACTCAAGTCTCTTTCTTTTTCTCTCACTTTCTCTTTTATTTATTTCTCAGTTTGTACCTGTCCATCGTACCAGAGAATAGTGTAGTGTAACCTGTACATTCAGCGAAGGTAAATTAATTGTGAAAAAAGGCTTGATTACTACATTATTATTATCATCATTACAAAGAATTTCCATGACATGGATACAAAAATACAAAGTTGTTGATAGATAGGCAGCTCTGTAGACAGATGACAGATAGATAGCTCGACACAGGAACGTTGATACATTGATAGCTATATACAGAAAGACAGATAAACAAACGCAAAGATATAGGTATATAGAAAGAAAAGACTGGTGGAAAGTGACAGTGTCGTACAATACAGATAAACAGGCTACACAGACCTTACGGTGCAAACCAGATGGCCTGACCTTACTCTTAGCATATATAGAAACTCAGTAACTAAGTACGACTAAGCGAGAGAGAAAATATTAGGAAACAGGAGTGACAGAGCTTTGAAAATTATATGAGCGCTGGGCTAGGATTTGTTTAGGAAAATTATCTTACCATCTGCAGCTGCAGCACAAAACCACAATCTCCATCATCACCATTACAATTAACATTAACACATCAACAATCTCTACCAAACCCACTACAACAACAATAAAAACAACAACAACAACAACCTACACCACCATAACAACCGTTTAGCAACAAACAACAACACCCTATGTGGATATTTGCGATCAATCGATGAGCCGTCACAAGCCCCGAGTAGGCGAGATTAATGAGCCGAGTCCAGAGAGAGAGAGAGAGAGAGAGAGAGAGAGTATTGGATGGCGCATAAACAAAGACTAATCAACTTATGCCATACATCTTTACATATTAATTTTTCTATTCATTCACAAAACACTAATCAGCATACACCATACATCTATATACCCAATCATTATTCACTCACATAGATTAATAAACTAACACAATACATCTCATTCTACTTTCCTATTCATTTTTTTTTAACTATCTCTACATCCGACCCTCTAAACATCCACATACACCCTCGATACAAAAAAGTTGACAGAGGTGAAGCTAGTGAAAGAGTCTGGCAGTGTCTAGGAAGAGGAGACGATTGAAATGGTGGATGCAAAAGGGGTGAGACAAAATAACAAAGGCAAAAGAATGGGAAGATGGTGGAGACGGTAAACGGGAAGTAGCCTAAGCAGAAGTGGAAGGAAATGATGGTAGAAAAGTTAACCAGGAAAGGTGAAGGATTAGGAAATGCAATGGCGGTGGGGTGAATATGTTAATAGAAGAATGAATTACAAAGGAAAGGGTAAGTAAGTGTAGGGTTGGGGAAGAGAGAGGAAGAGAAGGAGACGGGGAAGAAATGGTGGTTGAGGATCGAGATAAAAGAAAGAAGGGTGTACAAAGAAATGGTGGAAAAAGTTAAAAAGGAGCGAGGGATGCGATGGTAGAACGAGATGAAAAGGGACTGAATAGGTGGGATGGAGGGTTGATGATGAAGTGAAGTGAAGGAAGGATGATCTATCGCTCTATACGTCAATGGGCCCTGGTCAATCGGTTCTGTCTGTTGTATGTACAGTACGAGTGTTGCATATACTGTGTGTGACTGTGAGTGTGTGAATGTTTACTGGTGTTGTAACGCTGGTGTGGGTGGTGGTGTGAGTGTGTGAATGTTTACTGGTGTTGTAACGCTGGTGTGGGTGGTGGTGTGAGTGTGTGAGTGTTTACTGGTGTTGTAACGCTGGTGTGGGTGGCGGTGTGAGTGTGTGAATGTTTACTGGTGTTGTAACGCTGGTGTGGGTGGCGGTGTGAGTGTGAATATGCTGTAAGTGGAGAGAGGTCACGGTGGCTCGGAGGGAAGAAGAGGAGTCAGCGAGTGGAGAGAAAAGACTAGAGGAGGCAAAAGGTGTAGAGGTAAGAGGAGGTAGGAAGGTTGGAGAGAACACAGAGGGTGGACAGGTATAGGAGAAAATACAATTGGTGATCAGGTAGGAGAGGAGACATCGAGGGTGGGACGGACATTATAGTCAGGTATTGTACAGGGAGGAAAAGTAAAAGACGAGAAGGGATCAGGTATTGTACAAGGAGGAAGAGTAAAAGACGAGAAGAGAGAACCAGTGTTTCCCGGATACATGGCACAAAAAATTTTAATTGCAAACACCAGAATTTGCATGAAAAGAGGCAAACCGGAAAATAATGAGCAATTAATATACGAAAGGAATAGGTAACGTTCGGCTGGAGTCTCCTGGCATGGTTATTCACTAAGATGCACGAGTCAGTCATGTAAACGGTATATCAGTGTGTTAAACGCTATGTATACAATATTTGTTAATCATAATTCTATGTTGAATGTTAAAATTGTGTGATAAACAAGAAAAGAGCGTCAGTGGATAAGTTTTTCGTTCTTGGTTATTTCTTTTCTTTTAGCTCTCTGGATGTAGATGGGACCAACGGTTTAAATATCTGTAAACAACATGCCTATATATTATTTTACAGCAGTCCCGAAAAATATATAACTAGAAACTATCCCTAGATTCACATACACTACATCATTATGTATTCTGAATTGTGTAGAGAGTTATACAAGATGTGTAGCAAAACACTTTAGTATTTATTTTGAAATAGATAAATTTTAGTATGTAGGTTTAAATGAGTTATGGGAGTTGCGTTTTGACAGTCGTACAGTAAACATATGCTGTGAAATAAGTGATTAATCAAGTGACCAGAGAGATAAGATTGATGACACAACTAGGGTTGTATAACTAGAGAGAGAGAGAGAGAGAGAGAGAGAGAGAGAGAGAGAGAGAGAGAGAGAGAGAGAGAGAGAGAGAGAGAGAGAGAGAGAGAGAGAGAGAGAGAGAGAGAGAGAGAGAGAGAGAGAGAGAGAGAGAGAGAGAGAGAGAGAGAGAGAGAGAGAGAATCATAGACACCCTGGTAAATGTAGTAGGGAGAAGCAAGTGGGTTGAATGGTGAGATGAGAAGAGTTATGCTGTGAATGAGGCTGTGTTGGGGAGGGTTGATGCAAACAGTGGGAGGTAAGTATTTTTAGCAGGACAGGTGAGGCAGCCAGGCAGCCCCAGGTAGTGTGGCTTACAACGCTACCACTAATTACTGTGTCTGACTTTATCTGGTAGTGACAGCCAATTACACCTCCGTGAACACTCTGGCCATGGGAACTTGACCTTCGTGGCCTCATTCAGTCATGTTAACCACTGGAATGGATTTCCTTGAGGATAACAATGAAAATAGACAAAAATGAAAGTCTAAAGTCCACAGTCTAACTTCAATTATAATTTGTGTAAATAGAGGGAAATTATTTCGGTTTACTGGAGGTTGAAAAAGAAACTACAGGGACAAGTTGGGTTGCAAAACGGGAGGAATGAGAACATGTAAGATACAAAGGTTATCAGTGAAGAATTTGAGTGTGCCGAGGGAATAATGATTTTGGTATAATTATATGGAGGAAGAGGGAGGTAAGGATGAGGTGGATGGTAAGGTTCTTGACGGATGACTCGTCTGGTCCAACAGATGGATGACGAGGAGGCTCTCAAGTCTGGCCAGATAAACAGGTGATGGTAGGGAGGGTAGCAGCTGAATATTAAGGAGATAATACAGTATACTTTTGATACATTGGAGTCCTTGATACCTAAAAAGAATTCCATTAAACAAGATCTGGGGAACAACAATAATGATGTCCTGTTGCTTCGGATTGTTTGGAGGAATTAGTTGATCCAAATATTCCAACGCTATACTACTAACTCTTCCAAACTAAGACAGGAAACAATACTTCCTCAATAAAAGTATAAACTATATGATTTGTAAGATGGTTTGAAGGAATCAGTTGTCCTCCAATTCGCCTCTCACACCCTCGGAATTAATCAACAATCTAGACACATCTATCCCAAGTGCTTTTAAAAGGTTTGAGATCTCAGTGAGTGCTTACAAATTTTCTTCTTTGGATACTTCATACAATTTATGATTTAGCAACCCAATAAAACTTAACTGACTCTCCCTAAAAAAAAGTTCATTTGGGAAAAGAAGAATGACATCAGACCACTGAAGAAAAGATGAAAATAATTGATTGAAAACAAGTACCGTGTGAAGAATCATTATTGTTATAGTTTCGCTACCTACCTACCTACCTACCTACAGCTTCTTCAGGTTAATAGTGCTTCAAGGTGGACGAGTATTTTTCCAACTATTTACATTGTTTTTTATCGTCACGCCTCCGATGGCCACCAGAACTGACAGAAAATGAGAAGTAAGTGCAAGGTATGAACATAGTTATTGAATATTTTAAGTCAAACATATCATTAGCCTACATGGCTGCTGCATTTTAATACAGTCATCGTTACTTCTTTTTTTTTTCTACCAAGATCCTTTTACGTTCTTCATTATAGGTCTCACATAATTTTAATGGCATAGTTATAAAACAGTATCAATTCTCACCATTTTGTTTAAAAAGCAAAGAAGACGAATGTTTTCATATGACATGTAGTAATACCTGATGTTAGTCCAGGTATAATAAGCAAGACGTCACTGTTACTTCACCAGTGTACATACATCTAAAGGCCGCCCCTGTTATTAAGACTGATAACAACGTATATCTGTAACTCTGGCGCAGTGTGAGTACAATTGTATTCATACGTGCATGTGGGACTACAATTGTCTTCATTCAATTCAGTGTACGAGTTTCTTTGAAGGGCATGGAGTGACACTCTATAATATTATGTTCTCGACGCTACCAAAGAATAAGAGAGTACTAACCGAGTCGTGGGATCCCTCTCTCTTCCCTAACCATATATCTAAATGCCCCAAACATAAACCCGGTGTGTGATGTACAGTTCAACGTGTCCAGGAAGCCTTATCACAACGGGCCAGACACCTCCAAGGATTATAGGCTCTAACTCGATCAATTAATAAGCACCACTAGAGAGGGCACCATTATAATATCACTATAATCACCTTTATCATCAGAGCCATCTTTAATCACCATCACCATCATAAACCATACCACCAACATCAACACCTTAATCACTACTACTACCATCTTCATAACCATAACCACTATCATCACAATGCACACTATCATTATTACCACCACCACCGCTGCCCATTGCAATCACCACCATCAACGCGGACCCCAGCCCCTCGCCATCACCACCACCATCACCACTATCACCATCACCATCACCCCACAATTACCGCCTGGCCACAACAAGTTTGATTATTATGCAAGGCGAGCAAATGAACAAGATGGAGAGGTGGGAAGGGAAGGAATGGAGATAAAACCACTACCACCATCCTATTTCTATTATTATTATTATTATTATTATTATTTTCATTAATCTATTCTGGGCTTGTTTAAATTCAGTGCCAACAGTACTTCTCATAACTCTATATTTTGCTGTCATTCATCTGCTTTCAGTTTATTCTTCTTCGTTCATCTCGTTATCCAATGTCAGTCAATTTGAATGTCTTCATAAATCTTACGCTTCATTATTTTGTCTAAGATTGCAAGCAGGAAACTCCAACTGAACCATTTTACTAAATTCTTAAGTTTTCCAAAGTACGTTTATAATAAATTCATTCATTTTTTCTGAATATTTTTAAAAGTTATGGAAATCTATGAAGTTTTCAAATGGTTTTCCATTAAAATGTTGGTGGCCTGGATTGCTGAAAAGATAAATATTTAGCAACTTTTATTTTTTGGCCACCAGCCTTTCACTTCAAGATGAACTTATTTGAAACAGATTTATTAAACACTTGTTTTAATATCATGCAACCTATCTTATTTTCTCATTCAGCTATTTACCGAGCCAGTTTGCTCTTGTGACATATTATTTCCTATTATATCAAAATATATCCACAACCATTAATTTATTCATATTTTCTAACTTGATTATAGCGAACACCTACGAACCCTTACATTTTTTTATTCAATTTTTTTTAGAGCTTCTTTGCCGAGAAAGTGATAATCAAAAGGCTTGTCTCATTTATTTACCTCGTTATCAGAGCCCAGCACCAAGGTATTAGTGCTGAGTTACGACACATGCACAACCCTCGCCTCGATAGGTGCTACTCTTCGCTACCTTCACTAGCACTGCATTATCATACCTGCCATGGGATGTGATAATCAGGGGGAAGGAACGGGTCCAGGTGTGTATAACATGTGTAGAGTAGGGAGGTGTGTGTGTGTGTGTGTGTATGTGTGTGTGTGTGTAAAGTAGGAAAGGGGGCAATAAGGATACAATGTGTTCACAAGTATGATAGATGGTAGGTTGAGATGAGGTTTTAAGTAAGTAAGTAAGTGAGTTTGTATACCAGTGTGTATGTTGTTTGAACGTAAACTAATTAAGCACTACACTATTAATTTTCTACTACCGATGCATCTCGCACAAAAATTATCAGCTTAATCCAGATCACTATTTTATACACCTGCCTCCCATAAACGCCACTGCCGGGGCAAGTTGGCAGCAGCGGCTAAGAAAATATAATGAGTGAGTGAGCGAGAAAGTGATGGAGTGAGCAGATCATGGAGTAATTGAATGACTGAGTGAGTAAACTCATTATAAGTGACAGTACACGAATTTCTGCAACATCTTTTTGACACACACGCACACATGAGCTCAAGTCTTTCCTCTATATGTGCACGTAAATGCACACACACACACACACACACACACACACACACACACACACACACACACACACACACACACACACACACACACATGCAAACAAACAGTAGCAGCAACAGAACCCAGCGCCAGAGGGCACCATAACTCATGCTGGTACAGAGACACAAATCAACATTACTGTCCTTAACTGCTAACAGCCTGCCTCTTGCCTCGATTACCTGCCGGCCACACTGTTTCGGAGAGGGTGAGTGGTTCTTAGACTGTGTGTGTGGGGGGGGGGGGGAGGTGGGTAAAGTAAAAATGATGGGTGTGAGTGAATGAGATGGTGTGTATGAAGAGATGTGATGGAGTACATAAATGTTGTGGTGAAAAGGAAATATCTAGTTATCTTATTCAGCTTCTATCCCACAGTGTAGAGGTTTAGAGAGAACGTCCTTCCTTCATACACTGTGTCTCAAGGAAGTGTGTAATTGTGTTTCTCATTATAGTTACTCGACCGAAGTGGGTGCAGGTGGACGAAATGTAGATCTAACACCGAGGCAGGGAAGGTGTCATGGGAGGCAGGGAAAGCACGGTACCACAACAAAGACCAGGGGTGTCACAGGGGCAGAGGAGGTGAGGTGTCTACCTCTTCGTATTATCATTGATGGTTATTATGTCTGGCAAGCGGTGATGGATGGCACCGTAACTCATCCTCCACGTGTCATTACTTTATCACTTATGAATTCTACGTCGAGACATGAGAAATTCATTCATTTGTTGGGAGGCTATAATACTTGGCAATATATAACTCCTCCTTAAGGACGATGTGTATATAATGCCAGGATTGCGATGTCGGTCAATTTACAGCACTTTACGGCCATTACAATGCAGGTGGACACGCCTGTACTGGGATGAAGCTGTACGAGAGGAGCGGTACGTCAGCTTTGTATAATATAATAACGTGTTGTCGGCAGCCCAATGTGAGCAAATGATCGGTTGCCTTGGTGGGTAAGTGGACGTAATTCCTCCTCAAGTATTTGGTGTTCTCGGCCTAACCTCCCACAGCCTCAGGACGGCTATCGTTCTCAGTGTAGCTCTGTCTCGCTCGAGCTGATTAAGGGGAGTAATTCTTTGTCCATTGATTGAGGGGCTACCGATTACTCCAAACTATTTTACAAAACAGATTTCCCTACTCGTAAACTAAAATAGTCTTGTTTCACGGCATAGTTTGGAGTATCACTAGTCTTCCTATTTGCCAGCAGCACCTCACGTCCTTACACAAACTACAAACAACATGGTTCTCGAGGGTTCAGTCAGAGGTTCGATGTCCAGGCACCAACTTACACAAAATTACATAGAGCGAGGTTTTTTCCAGTTCCTCAGAGGCCCCGTGTCTAACAAGTTGCAGAATTATGCGAACTTTTAAGATAATGATACTTTCCTGTTACTGGTTCCCGGAATAGCTAGTTACACGGAAATCAAACTGAGGAATTATGATACCGACTGGTTGGAGTTTTTCGACTCTACTAGTTATAAAAGATTATGAACTAAGATTTTTTTTTTTTTTTTTTACAATGCCGTCAAAATACTTTACACCTCTATTTTGTTCGCTTCTGTATATGATCTTACAATAAAACTGATCCAAGTAATGTAGCAAGGACTAACAAGCAAACGCAATAAGAGTTAGATAATTGACAGTTAAGAATGGTACTGTACTCCTCCAAGCAGTATATATTCCCTTTACTTATCATTAGGTATGCAAATGTGAGAAGAGAGTATCCGTAATTAAATATAAAGATGAGAAAGCTACCGAATAAAGAATAAATATTTGAGTTTCAGAATGTTTTCAACGACCTCGAGACCGATACATCTTACACACAACATTCCAGACAGATATGTTGGATGTAAAATTTCAGACGAGTATAAAATCATTCGAGTAACGTAACATATTTTTATACCCATAGATTAAAAATAATCAAGCATTACTTCCATCATAATAAAAAAAAACATACAGTGTCGGCAAAAAAAGACGCTACCTCCCACTATGAGAGATTTATAGATACTGTATAAGATAAGTAATTTTGTGCGATATATTTTGCAAAATACATTGGTGACAGGACAAGTATTAGTATAAAAAAGATGCTGTACTTACTGTCTCGTTGAAATTTCTCTAATCTAGCCCACCCAGGGCGATAAGCTGATACAAGCTGCGTTGATTCAGCTTCTGCAAGAGAAAAACACAAGATTTATAATAATACTTTTATCACTGGTATACCAAGACACAATCGGACAACCACACAAACAGCGTCTTATCACCACACAACACACAAACATACAACCTGATACACAACAACAACAACACACCCTGATTCACACAAACGCTGTGGTTTTCGTTAGAGGGCTCACAACATATAGAACATAATATAAGACTACGTAATTGCCATACAACATTATTGCTAGTTTTGTTGTTATACAATTTCTGTGTCACTTGATAGGCCATGTATTGCAGTACTTCCAGAATAATAACCAACCTTTCCATTTAGCCTGTGTAAAAAATCCTGTTGCCATCCATGCAGTTAAAATTTTAGACCATCAAAATTCTTTAACAATAAGTGTATTTTATGGGTATCCTACAGCTCTTAAATATGGTTGATAGGAGGGGTAAAAAGTCAATCTATGAAATATAGTTAAATAACAGTAAATGGTCCTGAACTACAGGGAGTTTTTCGGGTGACTCTAAAATGGAGGCTCTTTGTGATACATCATAATTATAATCATAGCTTTCCCGGCCGGGTATCGAACACTGACACCCTCAGAATCATTACTTATTCAACTCTATATCCGATAACTACAAGACAATTCCCACCAAGGCACTGACGAAAATTCTGGCCTTGTGCGTGTTACCAGAGCTGACCTGGATTGACTGTTTTAGTATTCATGTCTTTACTATATTTACTGAGGCTGAGACAACATGCTTATAGCAGTCATTTGCACCAATGCCTTATACATGCAGATGAATATATTATTTCCTATGACCCGCAACTGTGAAAGTAGGTTAAACACAAGGTATACTTTGGTCTTATTGATACTTTCGTTTATTGGATGTGTTGTTGCAAATATCCCTGTCGTTCCTCTTTTTGCTTTCCATTAACTCATGATTATATTGTCAGATAATGATAACCGAGTCAAGCGAAATTGAACCATACTTATCAAACACATAAAGGTTCGTAATATACCACTAATGCTTCAATCTTTTTTATATGTTATTACTATGAGAAAGCTAATTATGAATCCTTCAGTACGAAGAGAAAAATACTTTGTTATATACATATGAGAAATTAAGAACACTAATTTAATCTCATACATGAGTTTGCTTCAACATGCTTCTCGACTGGTACCAAATAATAATGTTGATGGAGTATCTACTTCCTCCTCCCCTTGTATACCATATAAAGTGTTTCTCATTTGTAAGTTTATTCCTTCTTGCTCTTTTCCTGTAACCTAACTACTTTACCTCAGGACTATACTGGTCTTTCTGATTGTTTTTAACCCTTTCTGATATGAAGTACTGAACACCTCGCACCCACATCCTGTTCCAACTAAATCCCAGTCGCTGAAATATGTGACCAGAAGAGGTAACGAAAAAATGAAACGATCACCTTTTCGGATCATGCAAGAAATGCAAACGACGCTTATGTCTTCATTTATACTTTGCTTGATAATAATAATAATTAGCAGAGCTGGAAGTATCATACGCACTAATACTGAGTACACATTGTCTTCCTCGGAATCTTACGAAATGTTTTCCTTTTTATTTTACACCAAGGTTGGGGGGGGAGGAGAAGAAGTCTGTATGTAATGGCTGGTATACAGGACAGATATATACCAAGCAGTTTCAATTATACGAGTACAAAAAGAGTTTCACCAAACGTCCAGCACGCAAACCTTGTCCGAGTTGGTAGTTAGTGGAAGGCGAGGCAACAACGACCTGGTAAATAACGGTGATGATGAGGCGAGCGACGGAGATGGTCACTAAGCCTGAGGGTACTGAGGGAGGTATAGGTAAGGTGAATAGGCCACGAGGGGATGGACGAGGAGAATGAGAAGGTACAGGAACAGGGAAGAAAATGGGGGAAAGGTCCGGATGTGGAAAAGTGTATGCATGGGTGAAGGGAAGGGGAGAAAGACTCAAGAGAGGGAAGAGAAGAAGGGTATACCTGTGAAAGGGAAGAGGGATCGGCACTGAGGGGAAGGAGGAGGGAAAAAGCTACAGTGTAATAGAGGAAAGGGAAAATGCTCGTAGAAGAGGATGAAAGGAGAGACGGGTACCAGAAGAAGAAAGGGAAAAGAAATATTCAATTGGAAAAGGAAACGAAGCAGGAAAAATATGAGGAAGGGGTTAGGGCACCAAGAAAGGATACCAGGAAAGAGGTGGGATACAGGATGGGAAAAGAACAACTGATTTAAAACTTCACAAAGCATTTAAGGCGGAAGGAAAGATTATGGGAACGGATTCTGGAAGAGGAGACTAGAAAGTTACTGGTAAGAGATGGCATTAATCAGAGAGGAAGAGATGTGAAGAAACCAATGGGAGTGGAAGGATGGGAGTGAAAAAAGTCTTAAAACCCCTTCTTGTGTCATTATATTTTCCTCTTGTCTTCTGGGATGTTATTTAAGACCATCGACATGGCGCCATCCACTGTGGCGCCAGACTGGAGCCTCATTTATATACTTATTTTTCTGTATATCTATCATGTTCATTTTTCGCTTATCTTTCACTTATTTGGCGAATTCCTTATGTTGCTGTTGTGAAGGAGTAATGATCAGCGCGAAACTTTTTGTTCTCCGCTTCACCACCATCATTAGCTTCATCAATTTGCTCCTTTTTCTGAGTCAGGCGTTAATGAATCCTGGGGACCTCTATAAACAACGGGTTTATTTAGCAACAAGTGATTATCGCGAGAAATATATAATTATACTGAGAATGGACGGAAGGAGGAGGTGAGGGGGTCGGATGGCAAGGGGTTTAGAGAGGGAGAGAGTGGCGAGTAGGTTAAAGAGAGATTGAGATGGAGAGAGAGAGAGACAGACAGACAGATACATATACAGAGATAGAAAGGTTGAGAGCTCTACTATAGTTACATTGTTCAGGCAGTAGTAAATTCACAATCACTCCACATAGGCTACACCAGCTGATACGACCCAGCAACATCATAAATCTAGTGTAATTCTTCCCAAAAATTCCCAGTAAGAGGCACCTGAAGATTGAAGAATATACAGACACCAATGTGTGAAGCGTATTGAAATCAACTAACTGGGCAAGATATGTGAAGTTTACTGTTATCATAGTTGATTGATTGATGGATATTAGGCGCCGCAACATTGAGGCTCTAAAGCGCCAGAAAAAGGAGATAGAGAGGTGTGACAGCAAGCTGGAAGGAAATACAATTAAAAGAGGGACAATTGAAGAACTGAAAGATGGGAACCATTTAGTCTGGTCTCTCACTGGCGACCTTTCTAGCATGGGAAGCCCTCTCTCCCCGATATCGGGGCAGAGCAGGGGCCGGAGCCCCTCTAGTCTAGCTCGGCAAGGTAGTTCCCGTTAGGGGGGTACTGTTATCATAATATTCTGTCATTCTTGAGGGATATGTGAAAAAAATTCAAATTAGACAATAAAGCGCATGTTCCTATATATGAGTGGAAGTTAAAATGTTGTTATATATTAAATTGGCATTATAATGATGAAAATAAAAAGCTGGAAATTGTCACGAAAAATAACCAAGATATAATAATCACTGACATGTGTGGCTGGGATAAGTTTGGAAGTTTTCTTGTCTACAAAAATATAAAAACCTTCAATTTGGTTGAAGTATTATTATACAGATGGTGTTAAAGATGCCTTCCCTCCAGTCTGACCAACAACTACACCCTTAAGGAGGCAATACAATGTTGGTAAATATGCGGCAAATGATCCCTCCTACCAACTCCAGGCAACAGGACACCATTATGTTTGTTGATCTAGTCTCGTTTCCTGGGATACTTTGGAAGAGTCAAGGCGCTCCAATGTACCAAAAGTATACCATCACCTTAGGAACAACATATTCAGAGCGATCAAAATACCTTGACTATGTGGGGGCAACAATGATAAATTAAGAGGAGTACTTAGTTGTTGAAAAGTGGAAGGCTACTAATTCCTCCAAACAGTGCCAAGGGACAGATTCACTCCTTACGAAGCCCCGGGAATGTGTTGTATAGCAGCGTCTGAAGGGCTACGTAGACTCTGATTTCACCACAACAGGTTACGCCTCTTAATTCTAATAATGAATACATGTTAATTGCTACATACATCAAGTCCCCGAATATAATTAATGCTACGATTAAATGTCTTCAAGGAGAGAGACATATGAGTTATAACAACATAATTATAACCACAAACATGACCTCCAGGACACTCATGCAGTCATGTCTTTCTAAATCATTGAGATGTAATCCTAAAAAAAAAAATAATAATGTTCTTGATTTATAAAACCAATGTTCACTTTCATATATAGAACCTTGTATTTAACTTCAATTTCAGTCTCCATATCATGAATGGAATCTGATGTTATAAAAAATGAGGATGCAGCAGAAGGCGAAAAGAAATTGCTATTTATTGTAACACCAACACCACCACCACCATCACCATCACACCCTAAAATCACTTTTTTAAGGCTTTATCACATTTTAGATAAACGCTGCTCCCTTTCATTGTTTTAAAAAGATTCACTTTTGAGAAGTACAACTCTTCTATGTCCGTTTACGATTAAGTGTTGTATGGTGACAACTAAAATTGTGATGGCAGCGAATGTCGTGATGGCAACTAGTGATGTGGTATAAATTGAAGTGTAATGTTGTAGTGGAAGTTGTGTATTGTTGTGATGGAAGTGTTGTAGTGGCAGCTAGTGTTGTGTTGTGGTGGCAGCTAGTGTTGTGTTGTGGTGGCAGCTAGTGTTGTGTTGTGGTGGCAGCTAGTGTTGTGTTGTAGTGGCAGCTAGTGTTGTGTTGTGGTGGCAGCTAGTGTTGTGTTGTGGTGGCAGCTAGTGTTGTGTTGTAGTGGCAGCTAGTGTTGTGTTGTGGTGGCAGCTAGTGTTGTGTTGTGATGGCAGCTAGTGTTGTGTTGTGGTGGCAGCTAGTGTTGTGTTGTGGTGGCAGCTAGTGTTGTGTTGTGATGGCAGCTAGTGTTGTGTTGTGGTGGCAGCTAGTGTTGTGTTGTGGTGGCAGCTAGTGTTGTGTTGTGTTGTCTTGTGTTGTGTTGTAGTGGCAGCTATAGTATAGTGTAGTGTTGTGGTGGCCAAGTTGATGATATCGGACCTGCACACCTCTATTATTATGAGCGTCAGGTGTTGGGTAGAGATGGACAGGTGTGGAGATACTTGGCCAGGGAGATGAATAGACTGATGTGGAGATAGTTGTGGGCATGGGGGGCGTGGGAGGACTATGGATAAAAAGATGAATGAAGGATGGTGCAAATGAGAGAGATACGTCGTGTAGGGGAAAGGAAGATGTGGCCAAGAGGGAGGGGAAAAGAATGCTGTTGAGGTGAGGGAGATAGGGAGGGAAGGAGTAATGGAAAGATATGTGTGATGTAGGAGCAATGAAAGTAAAGCTAGGGTAAAGAATATAAAAACTGGGAAAACTGGTAGGCAAAATTATTCATGCAAAGCAACTGTTCAATTCATTTTTAATGTTACTGAAAGTTTTTGTATTTACAACTTCATCCCGCAGATTGTTTCGCTCGTGTACTACAGTACTCTGTGACCAACATTCACTGTTGTATCTCGCACATAAATCAAAGTTTCTCCAATCTGTAACCATTTGACCTCACTCTGTCTTGACGGCTCACTTTCAAGACCATTATCTGTCCTCCTCATTCATCTAAGTACCTCAGTTTGATCTCCCCTCACCCTCTTGGCTTTCTAGAGTGTAAAGGTTGAAGTGAGGGTCTTCCTTTACATATGGAAAGTTTCTAAGGATGTATATTTATTTCTGTCGCCCCCCTTTGTACACTAGAAATTTTATATCCATCCAATAATATGTATACCAGCTCGAACTACATCATCCAAATGAGGTGAGACTAAAGCAAGGTACAGCTGCTGAAATGCTATGTTTTTTTTCCCTACGTTTCTTAATATGGTTCTGTTACGATCACACATGCATTTTCGCTGAGGGTGAAGACTTTGGCTACACACGATCCCCATATCATATTTACAAGAGGAATTACGTATACCTGAGTCATCCACTCAGTACATTGCAATATTCGTTGTTCTTCCAGCGTTTTACACTTACCAATGAATCCAAGGAGTAAAAAACAGCAAGTGATATGGATGAAAACTGCACTGAGATATAGACGGAGATAAAGAGAAGATAGGGAAAAAGATTATGAAGACGGATGGGCGGTAAAATAGAAAAATGAAAGAATTGAGGGGACCAAACTGATTAAGCTGATGAATTTTGAGGTATAACTCGACTAATGGATTCATAATAACAAAGGGAAATTAAAGGTGTGTAGATAATAAAGGATAAAAGGAGTGGAGAGAGGAAGAACAGAGTGAGTGGAAAGAATAAAAGATAGAGGGAGTGGGGAGAAGAAAGGATAGAGGGAGTGGGGAGAAGAAAGGATAGAGAGAGTGGAAAGAGCTAGGGAGAGATATGGAAGTGGAAGGATTGATTGATTGATGGATATTAGGCGCCGCAACATCGAGGTCCTATAGCGCCAGAAAAAGGTGATAGAGAGGTGTGACAACAAGCAGGAAGGAAATAAAATGAAAACTGGGATAGTTGAAGAACTTAAAGATGGGAACTATTTAGTCTGGTCTCTCACTGGCGACCTTCCTAACATGGGAAGCCCTCTCTCCCCGATATTGGGGCAGAGCAGGGGCCGGAGCCCCCTCTAGTCTAGCTCGCCAGGTCTCAGTGACACACAAGCCCCCCCACCTCGGTAAGGCGGTTCCCGTTAGGGGGGTGGAAGTGGAAGGAAGAGAAAATGAAAGAACAAACAGTGGGAATGGAGAGGAAATTATTTAATGGAGGTATAAATTAATAGGAGAAGTGGAGAGAGGGAAGAAACCGTGCAGTGGGGATTCAAGATTTCAATACCCACAAAATAAGAAGACGAGGGACGTGAAAGAGGATAGGAGGTAGTGAGAATAGCAGTGATACCAGACCGGGTTGGTAGAGGTGATTAATTGATGGAGGTAGCGGGTGGGAGATGGATGGTGTGGAGGCTCGAGAAGCTTGGAGAGATTATTTTAGTTGGGTAGATCCGAGTTTCTATCGTCTGAGGAGGTAAAAAAAAGTTGATGGAAGTGAACACAGACACAGACACACACACGCACGAAGGCACACACACACAGACACACACACACACACTCTCTCTCTTTCTCTCTAACACACACACACACACACACAGACTCGCACACACACAGACAAGCACGCACACACGGACAAGCACGCACACAAAGACAAGCACGCACATACAGGCAAGCAAGTACAGACAAGCAAGCAAACACACACACACACACACACACACACACTATTGACTCTAAACTTAACTGGAAGCAGCATGTCAGCAACACCATCAAAACTGCTTCCTACAAATTATATATGCTAAGGAGACTAAAATCCCTGGGCATGGCACCACCTGAGCTGAGGACTATATATACAACATTCATTCTTCCCAAACTCACCTATTCAGCACCAGCCTGGGCTTCTTCACTCACTCTCACACAACAACGACAGCTAGAAAGAGTTCAAAAAAGAGCCTGCAAAATCATACTCGGCGTAACATATACCAGCTACGAACTTGCCCTGACCACCTTGAACCTGACCACACTCTCCCACCACCACATGCACATCCTCAAACAGTTTGGGACCAAGCTCCTCACACACCCCAGACATAGACATTTATTACCACCACTAAACCCACCTCCCAGACGCACTACAAGACACCACAACAAAATTAAACCTATCAGAGCAACCACAGACAGATATAAGAAAAGCGCCATACCAACCATAGTCAACACAATAAATAACTCCTAAATAACACACACACACACACACACACACACACTCACACACACACACACAGGCCCACACTGCACCTCAATATTAATCCCCCCCTTAATGCTAATCCTGACCTGACACCACTACTCTCCCAGGACATGTACACATGTACAGTACCATAGTATTTATATATTTGTATTTGTATATTTCTGTATTTTTCTATGCTCTGCAATCAATTTATTATTCATCTCTAATATTTATACTTGTATCCATTCATTCATCCTCATTTTATTATCATTTTAAATGTATTATGTATATTTTCAGCCTATCAGCTGCCATTCACCAATAAACCGTATATTATTATTATTATTATTTATTACACACACACATACACCTTTTCCTACCACCTTCTCACCCGCTATTCCTCCCCCCACCTCCATTCCCGTCCCTACTCTCTCGCCCCTCCTCCTCCTCCTCTGACCTCCTCCTCCTCCTCTGTCCTCCTCCTCCTCCTCCTCATCCCCCTCCCTCTCCCTCTCCACCTCCTCCTCCTCCTCCTCCTCCTCCTCATCCCCCTCCCTCTCCACCTCCCCCTCCTACCTGTCTGTGGTGTCAGCTGGTCATCTTTACACCGCCTGTGATCACCTGATAACATGCCAGTAAACACACAACACTGGCCTCTCTTTCTCACTCTTTCTCTCTCCAGTTCATTCTCTCTTTCTCTCTCTCTTCCTGTTCCCTCTGTGTTTTTTTTTCTGTTTTCGATTCACTTGCTTCCTCTCTCCCTGTTTCTCTTATTCTCTTTTCCGATCTCTTTCAAGAATTAACACTTCTTTTTTATTCTTTCATTCCAAAACCATTTTATGTCACTCGTATACTGCATTATCTTCTGTTCAAGCTGTAGGAATTATATACGATGTGAGGAAATTAACTGCAGAAACTAAAAGCACTTTGCCCAGTGTGACGCTCTCTGTGCATCAACATTATAAGTTGTTTAGGTACGCAATTAACTGTTGGGATGAGGCATTGAGGGGGTGGGGGTGACGGAGGGGGTGACGGAGGGGGGTAGCAGTTGGGGGAGAGCGCCGGAGGGCATACAAGGAGAAATATGGGGCCACGGAATTAGCCAAACACAATGTCCTCTGTGTTATCTCTCAGTGTATCCCCACCTCCGATGAACATGAATGAGTTGTATCCGCTGAGAGTTTGACAGCCAAGCGAGTAAAGTGTAGGTATAGTCTGTTACTCGCTTGGTGTGTCTCCGAGAATCTTAGCATTATTTATTTTTGCAATGAAAGCAACACCCACCACCAGATTCTTCGTCATGGAAAACTGCGAAGGTGGACCAATTTGCAACCGACGTGATACAGCCGTTTGGAAGAGAACACACACTCACACCCGCATATACACACAGGAAAGTGTAAACAGAGTACAATGCAGGAAAATATGAAAGGTGTATAGGAAGGGGTCAGAAGGATATAGTAAAGTGTGAGAAGGATACATAAAGGATGAACAGGAGCAGATGGAGGAGTGAATTTATAATATAGCCCAGGTAGAAGGATGCTTGGACTAGACGACAAGATACAGGTATAATGGGTTCACAGAGAAGCTGGGGGATGAGGTTGCAGGGAGAGGTTAGAGAGTGAGGGCCGAGGTGCTGAGGTGAGAAGGTGGGAGTGCTGGCCGAAACAAAAAGAAGAGAATGTTTTGCAGAGGGAGATATGCCAGCAGTTCTACAAGAGAGGGTGAGGAGGGTGAGCGTGAAGAAGAAGAGAAAAGCGGACGGAAAGAACGAACGAAAGGTAGAGATGACAGAGAGGAGGAGAAAATAGGAGAAATAGAAAGAAAAGAGGGAACGAAAGGACAAAAGAGAAAGGAGGACGAGAAGAAGGAAGGGTGGAAGAGAAAAAGGGTCGAGTAGAGAGGGTGAATTGCACAATATTACCAAAAGACTTTCAAAGCACAACAGACTTATTGATGATAATAGGCTCCTTGATTCAAATATGCTGTCTTGAGTACTGGCATAAGGAAAAGTCCAGCTAAGTAGTAAGAGGAGGAGGAGGAGGAGGAGGAGGAGGAGGAGGAGGAGGAGAAGGAGGGGGAGGAGGAGGAGGAGAGACGGGGAAAGTGGAGGAAAAGCGTGAGGAGGATACAAGTGAAGAGTGGAGAGGAGAACAGAGGAATGGAGGGAAGATAAGCGAGGGTGGAAGCAGGACAAAGAAGAAAAGGAGGACCTGGGAGTGGGTGAAGAAAATCAGACGAGCAAAAGAAAAAAAAATGGACAAGAAATAATAACGAGTGAGAGAAAGTGAAGCTGAAGAAAAAAAAAAGAGGTGAAATATGAGTGTTAAAATGAAAAGGCAGAAATGCAAGAGGAAAAAGAGGATCAGAATGAGGCAGAAGAAAGAAGAGTAATAAGAAGAGTGAGTAAATGAAGAGAAGTTGAGGAGAAATCAGAAATTAGACTCAGAGAAGTAAGAGAAGGAGAAAATACATGTTAAATAATGAGAGGGAGATAACCATGTAGAATTTAGGAGAAAGAGGGTCAGGAATAAGAGTAAGAAGAGCAGTAAGAGAAGGAGGTGAATACGTGTTTAAGAATAAGAGAAAGATAATACAAGAGAAAGAGGATCAGGAATAAGAGAAAGAGGATCAGAAATAAGAGAAAGAGGATCAGAAATAAGAGTAAGAGGAGGAGGAGTAAGAGAAGGAGGTGAAGACGTGTTAAAGAATAAGAGAAAGAGGATCAGGAATAAGAGAAAGAGAAGGAGGAGGAGTAAGAGAAGGAGGTGAAGACGTGTTCTCGGTCAAGGGTTTATCAAAGAGAGTGTATCAGGGTTGGCTCCTCCCTCATGTCCTCCTGGCCAGCATCTTCCCTCTCATAACTCCTCACCCACCTTACCCTCACGTCTGTCTGTTTGTTCTATCTCTCTATCTTCCGCTCGTATCGCAGGCTCAAGCTCTCTCTCTCTCTCTCTCTCTCTCTCTCTCTCTCTCTCTCTCTCTCTCTCTCTCCAGCGAGCTCATTTTTTTTCAGTGCATATTCTATTTTATTCTACTAACTCGTACGTAGCCTTTGTTTATAATGTAATTCTCATTCTATTTTATTTTCGTCACGTCATTTTCCGTCGACTCTATTATATGCATTCATTGTTTCATATAAAATTCAGTCTATTTTTCTCGAGAACTGTTTTATTTTATTTTTTTCCTTGTATTCTAATCATTGTTCGTTTTCTCGTTGTGGGTATACTCATTTCCCTTCTTCTTTGTATTTGTTTCATTCATTTCTCATTCATATTCGTCAGTGCCTTTTTTTTTGTCTCGCTTTTCTTTTCTCGCTCTGCTCTAAAAAAGATAATATTATGTAGAACTGCAATTACCCACAATCTTCCCTTACCATTTCTAACATCATCACCACCACCACAATTCGCCTCATCACCATCAACTCCATCACCACTACTACCACCTCAAATCTTTTTCATCATCATCATCACTACCACCACCACTACCATCACCATTTACTGCACCACATCACCACTATCATCACCATTTACTGTACCACATCACCACTATACCATCACTATATACTCATCCCCACCACAACTACCTAGACCACGACCACAACCACCAAAACTACCACTACCACAACTACCACCACCACCACCACCACGACTCTCCCTCATCTTCACCAACATCACCACCACCACAACCACAACCACCACGACCACAACCACCACAACTACCACAACCACCACCACCACCACCACGACTCTCCCTCATCTTCACCAACACCACCACTTACTGAACAACACATGGGGGCAATTCACAATATACATCGACACTTTCTTCACAAGGAGCGTTAATTAAGGGGTAATGTGTCGTGAGGGAAGTGGAGCCTCCTACTTAATCCTCCAAACAATACTATATCACTGCCCTGTATCATTTTAAAGCGGATCCCCTGTTCGTGCTGTGAGGTAATCTGTTTTCTGATATTATTTGCAGGATCCATCAGACCTCGAAATTCTCCCAACACTTACACATAAACTTCTGCATATTGCTATTTTAATCTTCTCTACTTCTTTGTTTTTGATCCCAGAGTTGTTGGTGCCAGTGAAGATGGTATGGTTCATTTTGTATTATTCTTCCACAAAAAACGTCAGAAACGAGGAATTTTTTTTTACTTTAATTCTCTCTGGGATATAATAAGTTTATGATAAGGAGATCATTTTTCTGTGCAATCTTAAATTTTTAATGCATTTTAAGAGATATACTCGAACGCCAATTTGCATAGTCATTTATTTTCCTTCAGTTCAAATAAAACAGTCACTAAGTACTCCTCTTCAAGGGCTCCGAGACTTATAGTAAAACAGAGAAACAATTTACCTGCAATCTCATATATTTACCAATTCACCTGCAATGTCATCTATTGACCCGCGATTTAGAAAACAAAAAGCGGGAAGCCACTTGTTCCTCGCTCGAGTCCCAACAAAGACCGAGACACGAATACATGATTGATTAAGCAAAGAGAAAAGAAATGCAGAGAAGCCTGGAATTCTGACGCTCACAAAATGCTTATCTTGTGGACATGCAAATGTATGAGATGCGTGTACCTCCTCATCTACTCCCCTCTATCTTCATTCTCTCTCTCTCCCCTTTCCTTCCCACTTCACCCTCATCATTACCGTCATCATCATCATCATAGTTCGTCGGATTTCTTACAGGCTGGAGGTTGGTGTAATTGTTACTCTCCGTCCTCCAACCCTTTAGCTACGTATTCCTTAATGCATGCATCTGCTTTCCCTTACTCCTCACTTTCAGTTCTCTTTTCACGTCTGTGCTGTTGCTCTTTTGCCCTTTCTCCCGGATTACATATTTCTTCATGCTCTTTGTTTTTCTCTGCTTTTACTACGTTCAGCCATTTGTTTTGTTTTTACTCTCGTCTATATATTTTCATCTCTCTCTCTCTCTCTCTTTCCAATGCTTCGTGTTTTCTGCTTTTCCTACTTTCCTCTTGTACAAAGTTTGTTCTCGTCCTTCCAGTTCTGTCCTTCCTTCTTTTTCTCTTCCTTCTAATCTTTTCTCCTCCTACTCGTATATAAATTTTCTCCAGCGCCATTATTTTGTTCTTCTAAGTTCACTGATTTCCTTTTTTTCTCATTCTCCTCTACAATTAGTTAAACAGGATAGCCTTCATACACCACCCTTTAATGAACAATAAATCTGTTGCTTTTTAGAACCTTTTTTTTCTTTGCATTCCCTCTTCCTATGCATCCTACTCTTCTATTCTGTCTATTCCTTTTTTCTTCTCTTATTTCTCCTCGTCCTCCGTCTGTTTAAGTCTTCACATCCACTGCCAACATCATTTGGTAGTCAAATTTTCCAAAACTTCTCCTGCAAAAAGAGGGAAACTGAGTGCCTTGGGTACCCCCCCCCCCCCCTTCCTCACCCCCATTTTCTAACCCTCATTGTCTGACCTCGACGCCTGACCCTCACTCCTGACCCAAACACTTGCTTTCACACGCCTTCCCCAAACACTCATTGCACACGCACACTCACACGCACACGCACACGCACACGCACACACACACACACACGCAAGCAGATATACACACACACACACACACACAAGCAGATATACGCAAACACATACATACACAAATACCTCCCAAACCTACATTTATCTGATCATACACACATACCAATACACTTACGTTGGCACACATTATGTACGCTTTTGCAAATGCACGCACACAAACAAACAGCAAACCGTCAACTAACTTCTACTCCAAACAAAAACCTTCTAATAATTTCATATATAGTTTTATAGGTAAGAATCTGGAACTGATGAATACGTCTAAAAGTAAACTGTTTCGTTTCACTAAATTATCGAACAGTGAAGCAAGATCACTCTTATAGAAGGTCACACCGCTTTGAACCCATGCATGCTCTGCTTAAAATGTAATCAAGGGACGTCAAAGAATGTTCAGAGTGAGTGGTTGGCTAAAGGACGGCTGAATCAGTATCACCAGAACACTGTACGACTGTCAATCCTACTTTATGCAGGAGGGCTTTGTCACCAGCACCCATACTCATCAAGAGGGAAGGCCTTGTGTGTCCTATTGGTGAAGGTGTTATGATTGCCCGTTCGTATCCATGCCAAATGTTTGCTCAGTTCATGGGTGCAAATCTGTGTATGTGAAAGGCGGTACAATACGTTTCTTTATTTTTCCAAAGAAGAAGTGGATGCAAGAGAGAGAGAGAGAGAGAGAGAGAGAGAGAGAGAGAGAGAGAGAGAGAGAGAGAGAGAGAGAGAGAGAGAGTATTCTGCATAGTTGTCGTGTCATGCTATTAACACAAATCCATAATACACAGTAGACCAATATATTTTATTAATGTGTATTGTTAATCTA
>JAWZYT010002769.1:35000-45000 GCA_034508575.1 Petrolisthes manimaculis | reverse complement strand
ATTGATATCATGCGCTTCAACAGCGAGGTCATATAACGCCAGAAGGGATAGAGAGGTAAGACAGCAAGTAGGAAGGAAATAGAAAGAAAAGAGAGACAGTTGAAGAGCTGAAGGAGAGTGGCTGGGGCTGAAGGGGCGCCAAAATCCGTAAAATATTGCCCACATCACTACAGGATGCTACATAACAGAGGTAATAAATATATTTATATTTTCAACTGCCTACACAGGTCTGTATATGAGAGTCCGTGTGTACTTTCCATTAGAACTGTAGTAAGAGTGAATAATGGTGGTGTTGATGTGGCATGAGTGTACATGGTAACTGTGATGTTGTGTGTCAGGTGTGTACATGGTAGCAGTGATGTTGTGTGTCAGGTGTGTACATGGTAGCAGTGATGTTGTGTGTCAGGTGTGTACATGGTAGCAGTGATGGTGTAGCTGGTGTAGCAGGTATGTGCATAGAAGCAGTGTTGACGTTATTTAGCAGGTATGTACACAGTAGCAATATTGGTGATATATTATGTGATAGGTGTGTACACAATAGCAGTGTTGGTGTTGTGTAGCAGGTGTGTACACAGTAACAGTGTTGAGTATTGTGTTGTAGGTGTGGACCTGGTAGCCATGAAGGTGCAGAAGGTGAGTTGTGTGGCAGGTTTGTATTTGATAGCCGTGATGGTGTACAAGGTGTGTACAAAGTAGCAGTGTTGTGTGGTAGGTGTGTATACAGTAGCAGTGTTGTGTGGTAGGTGTGTACTTGGTAGCCGTGTTGGGTGCTACAGTGTGGCAAGGGAACCACACGATTTATAAATAATTACCTAATCTGGGATGCTTCAATTTTGCCCCGAACTCACACCAAGCTAACAACCTGTAATGACTATTTTGATAGTGCGCTGATACCCCGATAGGCAGGGTGGCGGAGTAAGTGGTAGCTTGAAAAGTGCACGTATGCTTGTAGGTAGTCTGGTAGGAAGGTAATAGTGTGGACTGGGTGTAAGTTAGTGGGCATGCAGGTGGGTATGCTTTAATCTTGTGAAGTAAGTAGGTAGGCAGAATTACTGGTATACAAATAAGTTAGGGGAGTTGACTTGGTGTTGGGGTGTCAGGCGAGGGTGTAAAAAGGTATGTAGTAGATTTAGGATTGGGATGCGTAGCTCAACACAGGGTCGGGTGGGAGGATGATGAGTGAGTGAGTGAGTGGAAAGAGCTGGAGATGAAAAGATGATGAAAATATGGTGATGATGATGATGATGATAATAAGAGAATGGAAAAATGAAAATATAATGAAGAGGTGGAATTGATTAGATGATGATGATGATGATAAGAGACAGGAAGACAAGAATGTGTAAAGATGATGAAGATAAAGAGGAGGAGATAAACAGATAATAATGGTAAAGATGAGTAATAGGAATGAGAAAGAAGACGACGAAGAGGACAAATGATAATGGTGATGATGAGCAGGACGAGAGGAAAACATGAGGAGAAACAAGGAAGAGGAGGGGAAAGGAGGAGGGGAAAGAAGGAGGGGGAAGAAGGAGGGGGAGCAGGAGGGGAAGGGAGAAGGAAGAAGGAAGAAGGAGGAGAAAGGAGGAGGATGGAGGAGAGGAATGGAGGAGGGGGATAGAAGAGGGAGGAAGGGAAAGGAGGAGGAGGGGGAAAAAGGAGGAGGAGGGGGAAGAAGGAGGATGGAGGAGAGGAATGGAGGAGGGGGATAGAAGAGGGAGGAAGGGAAAGGAGGAGGAAGGGGGGAGGAAGAGGGGGAGGCGGGGAAGAAGAAGGAGGAGGGAGGTGGAAGGAGGAGGGAGGAGGAAGGAGTAGGGGGAGGGGAGGAGGAAGGAGGAGGGGGAGGGGAGGAGAAGGAGCAGGAGGGTAAAGGACATAAAGATGATGCTGTAGATAACGATCAACGCAAAGAGATAAAAGTATATGAAGAAGAAAATGAAGGAGTGGAGAAAGAAGAGGAAAGAGAAGAGGAAAAAAGGAGTTATTGAGAAGGAATTATGAAAAGAACAGAATATATACATACACTGAAAGATAGTTAAGGAAAAATGAAAGAAATACTAAGCGAAGGACAAAATGGGTAGAATTGAAAGACGACAGTAGAGAGAGAGAGAGTGAGAGACGACAGAAAAGAGTGATAAAGAACACAATACCGTATAAGGAAGAGAGAGCCTTTATTAACGACACTTCACTACCACTTGTTCAGTTTATAGGTGTGGCTTTTACCCTGAAGATACGGTAACTTACTCCGTCAATAAGGGTCTTCCTCCTCATACGGTGTTGTTCCTTTACCCATTCTGTTCAGTTACTGTATATTTCAATTCAGTAAGTATAGTGGTGAGTGACGAACATACAGTACCTACCCACCCACCCACCCACCCACCTACCTACCTACCTACCTATATACTTACCTACCTACCTACCTACCTACCTCTATTCTTACAGGCAACCCCCTCCCCTCCTCTTACACCTGCCCACACACACATCACGGCCACAGAACCCACACTCAGGGTACCAAAAGCAGCTGGCTACACACACACACACACACACACACACAAACACACACACACACACACACACACACACACACACACTGCAATTTAACCCCTCAGCACTCTTTGCCTACACACACACACACACACACACACACACACACACACACACACACACACACTCACACCAACATATTCGATACTCATAGTTTGTTAGGTTTCTTACATGGTTTCCCCCGAGTCTCCCTATCATCGCTGGTAGTTATATTTTATACTGCTAACTTGCTGCTGCTTCTCCTCACAGCTTCAGGAGGTATTTGTCAGGTTTCCTAGATATTTTACCCTTTTTATCTTTAGCTTCTGTTAAATTTTGTTCAGTTTAATAATGCTCCCTTCAAGGCAAAAGTTTAACAAATTATATGATGAGAAATTTGCGGAAGGTTGGATCATACACTTTGGGATGCAAATTAATGAACTTTATATTTGTAAAGTGAACACCAGAGTTAATGAAGGAGGTTAAAAAAAAGTTAGTAAATTTAAGGGATAACAGGGAAAAGAAAAACTACAAAACTGTGTGAAAGGAAGTTAAGAGTCAGAGACAGAGACACGTACATTTCTTTAGGGCTTCTGTTCTGTTAATTAAGGACCCTGTGATGTAGTCAGAATATTGGAGGTTAGTGAGTCCTTCAAACATTGCCACGAAACACCACCTATATGGAAGGAGCATGTTTCGTGGCATAGTCAGGAGGAATCAGAAGCCCCCAATTTTCATACACGATCATAGGGTCCTTAAGGCCAGAACCTCTTGTTAGTAAACTGGAGGGCTACGGATTCCTCCAAACTATGCCTGGAACAAAATTAATAACCCCAACGCTACTAACAGAAGATCTGTTTCGTGACACGGGTAAGAAGGTTAATATATTTAGTACTCCAGTTTCCCGTCGTGAGTTTCTCCCTTCAATAATCTCAGACTCGTTATGGACAAGTGAACAGTTCCCTGTGACTGAAATGATAACCTACCAAACATTATGAATACAGACCAGGTACATGAACGACTCGGAAGACTGAAATACAACAAACACAGCAATATTTGATAGACGCGATACACATGTGTGTTATTTAACTCTCATAGTTCATGGTTGCACAAAGTTGGACCTGAGAAGCTTTACATTATATCCTCACTAAATGTAGATGATAGGAGGTGAATGAAGGTAACCACTCGTAACCAATGCAACTTACTCTACATCGGTTGTAATTACTTATACTAAAGTGGTAATACATTTTTTTTTTTTTGGGTGTGTGTGTTTGTTTATTGCTGTTACATATTGTTTGGCTTCAATTATTACGTAGGGTTACCACATATGAGCCTCGTGACTGGGAGTAATTCGGTCCAGGAATTTGTATACATATATTCTTTAGTATTTATTAGAAAAGAATTAAGTAGAAAATTAGGTGGTTCTGACCTTACACTTTCACAATTCTGGAGGGATACTTTAGTCATTGTGGAGGCTTGTGAACTTTTGATGTAACAGTATAGCGTTTAATTGGTTAATCTAATTTCTTTTGATCCAATAATGCGTACAGAAATAATTGTATTACCACTAGCTGAAGCATTATGAGTGGAAGTAAATTATATCACTGTCTACGAAAAAAAAAACCACCTTCAGTTATAGTTCGTGCACAGCAATGTATTCTGTAGCCAGGAAACATTATTTTAGGTGTGGGATAATTTAATGTAAATATTTTACTTGTGTCTAATGAATAACAATATTAAAAATTGACTGTAGGAATGTTGGTGCTTGTACAAGAACCTCTCACAGTCTCTCATAATGAATATGAAATCATACATTATGTAAGGCGCCACCGAATGTTTCCTGCCATGTAAATGCGGTCAGCAACGAGCCGGCACCACCATTTTCAGTCTATACTCAGGCAATAAAAAACACTTGGCATAATAAAGAAGAATCTACAAGACAAACTGCACCTAAATGCTATTCAACACTGACACTGATTGGCAGTGTTTGTGAATCAATACATGTGCTAGCCCTTCATTGCTCTCCTGCCATCTACTTTCATAGCTTCCCAAACACCACTCTTGTGTTGAGAGAAAGAGGAAAGTAGCATCCTCTGGCCAGTAATCAGTAACATACGATGAGGAATGTAATTTACCAATAGGGAAAAAAAGAAGCTAACAGATGAACAATGTAAACAGAAGTTCTTTGTTTGGCTTACTCATTGGTATTTTGGTGACATCTGTACTGTGTTACGTATTCTGTGAAGTATAACGGAATAAATATTCTTTAATACAACCGAATGCTACATCTAACTGAAGCTTGACCTTGCAAATAGAATATTGGTGAGTTTGATGTAATTTTCCAGTGATCCTCTGAGTGGCTAATATGTCTTCTCAAGTGTGTAATATCGTCTGGAGTTAATTATGATACAAGTTAAAAATCCCCCCCACTACCAAATGATAAACTAAGAAATAAAGTGTATGAAGATAAGATAATTAGTATGAATTCGAGTTCAGCGTTTTTCTCTTGCGTAATGCAATAACAAAATAATTTACTGGCAGTCAAGAGGTAAAACTCAAACAGTATCCTATCATTTGTACACACACACACACACACACATAAGACGGTGGACTCATGCTTACACAATATTCGGAATCACTCGGTTTCATGCCACTGGAATCACCTCGCTAAAAAAAGAAAAAAAAAAAAGAAAGAGCTATTACCTGAGCTCGTATGTTTATTTACATTAGGTGGCCAGGCTATGTGAAGTGTGGCCGAGATGTGTTTGTTAATGTTTGGAAGGAAAACGATCTTGTTAAACTTCACCAATATCACTTAAAGGTGGCGGAGCGTGAACATTCCTAAAACAATGAAAAAATAGTAAAATTAAATAGAGTGATAAATAAATAGATAGATAAATAAATATATAGAAAAGTAAATAGATACAGTAGATAAATAGATACATACATACAGAAAAGTAAATAGGTAGATAAATAGATAGAAAATTAAACAGAGAGAGAGAGAGAGAGAGAGAGAGAGAGAGAGAGAGAGAGAGAGAGAGAGGAGGGGGGTGAGTGAAGGGGGGAGGCAGATAATGCAAATGGAGAGGTGGGGAAAGTGGTGTGTTGGGTGGGTGGATCAGTAGGTAAGGGGAGGGGAGGAGGGGGGAAGGGGAAGGTGAAGGGGGGTGAGGCTGAAAGAGAGAGAGAGAGAGAGAGAGAGAGAGA
Organism: Petrolisthes manimaculis; assembly: GCA_034508575.1. Taxonomy (NCBI): domain Eukaryota; kingdom Metazoa; phylum Arthropoda; class Malacostraca; order Decapoda; family Porcellanidae; genus Petrolisthes; species Petrolisthes manimaculis. The sequence goes on along the minus strand of JAWZYT010002769.1, from coordinate 39,273 downwards.
GAGAGAGAGAGAGAGAGAGAGAGAGTAAGTGTCAAAAGATGAGGCAACAGAGAATTATATAAAAAAAATAGCTGTAACAGAACACACGAGTTGGAAAGTGGACCGAGGAGAGCAGTGTGTGTGTGTGTGTGTGTGTGTGTGTGTGTGTGTGTGTGTGTGTGTGTGTGTGTGTATGTGTGTGTGTGTGTACTCCATGCCCGTCCTTACACCCCAACCATCCCCCTTCTCTCACCTCTGATCCCTTTCTAACATCTAACCTCTTCCTTACCCCGGCTTTCTCTCTCTCTCTCTCTCTCTCTCTCTCTCTCTCTCTCTCTCTCTCTCTCTCTCTCTCTCTCTCTCTCTCACACACACACACACTTTCTTACCAAACTTCTGTCCTTCCCTTGTTCATCCCCACTCTACCTTATTATCTCACTCATCTTTATTGGAATAGTTTGCATACTCAATCCTCAATTATTCCATCGCTTTCCCTCTACGAGTCGCTCATATTCACTTTAACTTGTTGTTCAGGCCATCTCACTAGCCTAAGTCAAACCAGCCTCATTTTAGATTATAATTAACATCATATAATTATCAAATGTCGTATCTCTTATCACACCACACTCCATTCACTCAAACAAGTCTCCCTCCTTCTTTTACCACGTATCCATCGTTCATTCTCTTCCTTACCTAAACCCTCATCACAAAACTTTGCCCCTTCCACTATTCCAACCCACTTACAACCCACCCTCATCTCCTCCCATTACCCCACCTCTTACCCCATTACCTTACCCCTAGCTTTTACATAACTATTTTTTTTAACTCACCCTTACCTCCTCCCCTCACCTCTACCCTCACTCTTCCCATTATCTCACCCCACCTTTACCACCTTCATAACCCCATTCTTTACCCCACCCTTACCTCCTCCCCTCACCTCCTCCCCTCCCCTCCTCCCCTCACTCCTCCTTCGCTTCTATTCAGCTCCTGAGAATCTTACTGACAGCCTTCACCTCCTGACCTCTGGAAACAGGTCAAGCAGAGGGGCAGGTCACTCAACTGGCCTCTTCTCCCCTTCACTATTTTTCACTCTTCTTGTTTCGTTTCCCCTCTTCTTTCTATTCCTCCCTTCTCTCTTTTTCCTTCACCTCTCTTTCAGTTTTCTTTCTAACCTCCCTTAAGTCTCCTTTTTCTTCCCCTTTCATTCCCTTTTATTTTTCCAAACACTCCTAATTTCTCTCCCTATCCTTCCCATCTCATCCCATTAATTCCCTTCCCACACCACTATATATTCCCCTCCCATGCAAAGACTTACTTGTCATATACTACATACAGTACAATATATTTCCCTTCCATTTCTTCTCCCCACTCCCATACACCCAACCACTCCTCATGACTTAGAACTGAAACCCATTACTATAGGAATAACTTACTTCAGCCCCTGTGTCTGAGAACATCTGAACTTATAATTCTTGAGTTACGAGTCCAGTGCACCGACCACTCAGCCTCCGCCTCCACTCAGTCTTCATTCATCAGATCAGTTAAATCCTCGTAAGCAATCTGTAGCATCTTCATTCTTCCTTCCAATCGACAACTCCATCAACTCCCACCAAGCGCTCTCACTATACAAAATATGTATGTATGTATGTATGTATGTATGTATGTATGTATGTATGTGTGTGTGTGTGTGTGTGTGTGTGTGTGTGTGTGTGTGTGTGTGTGTGTGTGAGAAAGAGAGAGAGATCTGAAAGAAATCTAATTTATTTTCAAGACGAGATAATATTGAGCCTCCACCAGCGTCCTCATCTCTCGTCTATCTCACCGAGCAGCAGAAGCCTCACCGACCGACAAGTGTGATAATAAAGCTGTGCAACCCGAATGATCACAGGTGGTAACTTATGACCTCTTCTTCTGGATATATCTTTACCGCTGGCCAGGTGATTGATTACAGGTGCGGTACACACACATACATACATATATACATACAAAGAAAAAAAACGTACACGCACATGCATACATTCTCTTTCTGTCTGTCTGTCTGTATGTCTGTCTGTCTGTCTCTCTCTCTCTCTCTCTCTCTCACACACACACACACACACACGTTATCTCTCACTGGGTTATTTATATCTCCACAAATGTATATTCTCATTCAATCAAAAATTCATTCCCTCACTCACTCACTCACTCACTCTCCTCATACATCAGCTGATACCGAATAGACACAAACCACCTGACTCTCCTTACTCACCCTCCATCCCCATCCATTATCCATTCCTCTATCCTTCAGTCAGTTCACCTCCTTCACTTTTCGTTTATCCTTCAACCAGTTCTCTCCCTTCATAAACTATCCATTGCTATCCACGACTATCCGCCTTACAGTTCACTCAATACACAATACTCCATCATTTCATCTATCATGCATCTTTCACACTCCACCCTCCATTAACCTACATCCACCATCCAACCCTCTATCCATCCATCCAACCAACCAACCAACCCTCTATCTCACCACTAATCCACTCGCTCCACCATCTATATATCCATCCACCTGTCCACTAACTCCTTTCACCCCATCCCACCCCACCCCCACCCACCCCTCACATACACCATCCTCTCTGCCTCCTCTCCCTCTCCCTCTCTCTCTCTCTCTCTCTCTCTTGTCTTTCTCTTTCCCACCATCCATCAGCACAGACTCACTCATCATTTTACGACTGGACATCCAATACCCACCAACTGAGCCAGCAATAACATACACGGCAGAGTTTGATGTACAGTGATAAGTTACCAGAATACACGCTGCCTACGCTTCTCGATTTACAAGAGGCTCGTTACTGTTGAGGATACCACAAATATATACTTACTTATAGTTGAAGGTTCTGTGATACGCACGGATGTAAACAAAGTGATATATGTATGTGACAAAACGTATGCTAGAATACATTGTAAACAAATATAGCTGGCAAGTTGTACATTATATATTCTCTTTAATAATATCTGATTACTGTAGTTATCAATTATAAACATATCTTACAGAATAGATTCGGGGGCATTGTATAACTTTCTCATCTGACATATATGGATTGAATAGAAGAGTTTGTTCGTATCAGCAAAATAGAAAGAAGAAAGTCGAGTGTCGCAATTCAAAAGAGAAAGTAGAGGCTTCCAAGAAGGTATATATATATGGAGAGAATGGTTGGTGAATCTAAGTGAGAGCAGCATGTAAATATCACAACATACGAAGATATAAAGAGATGCATGAAGGGTGAGTAGTGTCGCATTTCAGAGAGACCCAAGGCTTCAAAAAGTGATAAATGAAGGGAATGGATGGTGATTCTTAATGGCTCTGGGATCTTGTAAGTGAATGATGTGAGGCTACTGATTCATCCCTGTAGTGCCACGAAACAAACTCCTACAGTATTAGTGTCGTTTCGTGGAACTGCGTGAAGGACTCGGCAAACCAAAAGGGAAGCGGAGATTAGGGCGGGACGAATGGAGCCTGGGAAGGTGGGAGATAGGATATGGGTACTACAAGATAAATGGGCGAGGGGGGAATGGGGCCGGGGGGGGGGGGGGTTGGAGAGACTGCCGATGGAAAGGGAGGAGTGATGGGAAGAGATATGGAAGTAGGGAAGGGAAGAGATATGGGATGAGGGGAACAGGGAAGGGAAGAGACATGGAAGGAGGTAAGGGAAGAGATACAGGAAGAGGGAAGGGAAGAGATATGGGATGAGGGAAAGAGGGAAGGGAAGATAAATGGGAGGGATGAGGGGAAGAGGGAAGGGAAGAGATATGGGATGACGGGACGAGGGAAGGGAAGAGACATTGGAAGGAGGGAAAGGAATAGACATGAAAGGAGGGAAGGGAGGAGATACTGGACGAGGGGAGGAGGGAAAGGAAGAGATATGGGATGAAGAGAACAGGAGATAAAGGTTACCGTACTTACTCTCCATCCACTTGTTACACTGACACACACACACACACCAGATAGTGATGGTCTGGTTAGAATGTTAATGGTGAACAAAATATAGGTTGAAAAATATAGATAAAGGAGACTCAATAACTGGGAAATGGTGAAAATAAAAAGGTTCAAGTTGTGTGAGAGAGAGAGAGAGAGAGAGAGAGAGAGAGAGAGAGAGAGAGAGAGAGAGAGAGAGAGAGAGAGATGGAATGGGGTGATATTTTGGTATCTGTGAGAATCTATCGTAAGTCATCCTCTCTTTCTTCTCTTAATTGATAACCACCCAATTTTGAACTTGATTTCCAGATTATGATGATGATCGATTGAGAAGGAGGA
>JAWZYT010002769.1:0-30000 GCA_034508575.1 Petrolisthes manimaculis | reverse complement strand
ACCTCCATGTTCTTTTTCCCTCCAAAACGTCAATAAGATTTTCGGCATCAAGTTACAGACGGAGAATCTGCCCACACGCGCAAAAACACATCCCGAGAAATTTTTGCCGAGACGCATAGTGTTCTTTAGCTGGCTCACGCTCTGTTGACGCACATGATACTGGCCATTCTGTATGAAATATAATGTGTAAAAGATGTTCTTGGTCAGATAGTCAATAAAATTGTTCTACTACTCGAATTATAAGAGTATATGACAATAGCCTGAAATTATATCTGCCATAAACAGCCTTGATGGTGAGTTTGGTGTGTGGTGGATGGTTAAATATTGTCTATCTTTACAAAACCCTTCAATAAAGATGTAAAGTCCCTGCAAGAAAAAAAATCTAATATCAACACGTGTTACATCATCTGTCCAGCTCCAAATTTTGCATATGTAAACCAAAATCTTACATTAAAAATACATATCCCTGAAGTCTGCATAATCTGCACTTAAAATGAATCTCCCGAATCTGTACGTCCTAATATAAAATATCATAAAAGCAAAATACATTCTCCATGAGCTAGAGGTTACCGGCCAATGTAGTCATATGAGGTAACAGAAGAACACTCACTACCCTTCGTTACAAGTATACTATTGGAAAAATCCTCATTGTACAATTGTAATAATAGTTCTTGGACCCACAGACATATATAGACATATACAGACATGCATCAGTCCTAGAAACATCATAAAATGGCTGTAGTTTAGAAGAATATTATAGATTTTGGCGAAAATTTGTCACATCATCATAATTGGTCCGACTGAAGAAAATCCTTGATGCCCCTTCAAATTATTAACCTAATTCCTTCGCTTATGTATGACAATTTGTCACCTCACATAAACCTTCAGCTAGATTTTCTGAAATCCCTTCACTTTTGAAATTCCTCTGTCTTTCTTAAAATTCAAGTGATTAGTCCTCGCGGAAAGGGAGAAAGAAAGACGAAAATAATACTGGTATCCTACTCAACATCTCTCAGTGACCATTAACTCCAAAGGGCGTCACCAGTCTAGCTTATCCGAGGCCCCACAAAACTATATTACCATTCTGTAGTGCTTTATTTCTGACCTCCCCTCTCTCAGATATCTTATTAGCACAGTCGCTCACGGGTCTGGAAAAACAGGTTCCCGAGGGAGAAGCAACCCAAGTCCCTCAAGGATACAGGGAACGTTTTTATATGAGAAAGGACACATAAAGTAGACATGGACAGCCCAGTTTAAAATATAAGAGGTAATGGTAACTTTGGCTCAATTGGAATTAAGCTACGTTAGTGTACAACAAACTGAATGTGTTATGGTATCAATCACGTTTCACTGCATTATGGGAAACTTTGTAATAATGGAGAAGATGGGTCGAAAAGTAATGGTTCCCTCTGCATGTGAGCTCCATTTGTCTTACGATAAACATCTGGTATATAAAAATTTTGGTTGGTTGGTTGGTTGGTGGCCTGTTTCCCCCCCCCCTCCCCTCCTCTCTTCTCTTAGGGTTAATAAAACATTCGGCAACAAGAATTTTTCCAACATGCCCATATTTTCACTCTTCTTTTCTCCTTGTTTCTCCTCTGTAGGGTACCTCGTTTTTTTTTCATGTTTTCTGTTTTGTTGTCCTTGTTCTTCAGTTTCATCTTTTTTTTTCATCTTTTTTCTCCCTGCATGTCTCTCATTTTCTGGACACCCATTTCCCCTATTTGTTAATGGTTTTTCCTCTTATACTTTTCTTATTTTTTCTCTCACTCGTCCTTTTCTCTGTTTCTCATTTATTGTTTCTTCATAATTATTTTCTTTTATCACGAACATGTTACCTTTATGTCTTTCACTCTTCCATATTTCTCTTCCCTCGTTCTTTGGTTACCTCTTTCACCAGTTTATTGTTATATATCGGTGTTCTTTCGATTTTTTTTACTAATATAAACTGTTTTCATAAGGGACGGCGTTATAAGACAATGAGTACAGCAGGTATAGTGAGTCTGTTTTTGTATGGGTTTATTATATTCATGATCTCTATCATTTATTGTATGTGGAAATAAATTAAGATGTTACTAAGGTGTTCAATAAACTACTGATTTTAAGGGAATGCATTGTAGGATTAGTTATCTCGTAATATGACGAAATACAGACCATATATAATTATGTACAGTACAAACTAGAACTGCATTACTTATAAATTGCGATGTGATCCTGTTTGTCTCTCTCTCTCTCTCTCTCTCTCTCTGATCTTCGTGTGTGGCGCTGATATAATATTCAAAGAAAAGAGGAAAATGAGAGAAAGGAAGATGCACGAAGGGAGCACACACACACACGCACGCACACACACACACACACACACACACACACACACACACGCACACACACACACGCACGCGCGCACGCGCACGTTTGTAAGATAGAAGGACAACGCTGCTACATCGAAGGAGGAAAGAAGGTACAAACTGTAAGCGAAGAAGAGAAGGAAAGCAAAATTAAATATTAAACGAGGAAGGAGAGGGAGACGGAATAATAATCAAAGGAAAAATGGAATGAAGAGCGAGTAATAAGGAAGGTAGAGGAGGGAAAGCGCCCGCCTGGATGGAAGGTGAGAGGTGAGGAAAGACGTCGCCAAATTTTAGTGAATCAAGATAGAAAAAAAAATGCAGAAGGTACGGGGGGAAAGCGGGAGAATAATTATAATAACTAACAAACGCGAAAAGAAAGTAATACGGAGATGAAAAAGTTTGAAAACATTAATTAAAGAGAGAGTATGAAAAATGATTGATTAAGGAAGTATAGAGTAAACCAAACATGTATTTAAGCATTAAACTGAAAACGTATAAATAACATTAATTTTATATACGAAGCAAAAAATAGGCAAATTCACTGACCAAGAAAGGTATGATTATTATATAAATATGGAAATTAATTAGAAAATAATACTGAATTTGGGGAAGAACACTCATCAAATATTGTTCATCTTATCCAGACATGTCGCCTTCCTATTCACAGACAACATTAAACATTGTATAAAGGTGTATAGTGTATTGTAGACGAGCTGGAAGGTTACTCATTCTTCAAACTATGACAGGAAAGACTACCTCAGTACCTCATTTCTTGGGCACACATTGCAAGTTGAGAGCGTATAAACTAATGATTGAGTATAAATCAAACTAGCAATGGTTAATGGCATGTTAAGGGAATACAGTGAAGTCTAGCGAATGAAAAATATTACAGCTATGATAACACAGCCAGATAATATGAAGGAAGTATTAAGAAGCAAAACAATAATAATGGATACACGCACATGGGTAAATATAAACAATAACAATGGATACAAGCACATGGGTAAATATAAAGATTTACTTGTATGTATAAAAATCTACATATATACAATAACAATGGATACAAGTACATGGGTAAATATAAAGATTTACTGGTATGTATAAAAATCTACATATATACATACATACATATGCTTGTACACACATGCTGTACTGTTCACCTGCAAAGGAGCAACATAACTGGTGGAGAAAGGAAAGGAGAGAAGAGAAACCCGCGGGGCAGGGAGGAACGAAGGGAGAAGATGAAATATGAAGAGAGGGAGCAAGGGAGAAACACACACACACACACACACACACACACACACACACACACACACACACACACACACACACACACACACACACACACACACACACACACACTCACACACACACACACACACACACACACAAATACACACACACACACACACACACACACACACACACACACACACACACACACAAATACACACACACACACACACACACACACACACACACACAATATCAACTGTTCCCTATGTCCAATAACATACAGAAATTACATTAAATATTTAAAAATAAATGTATATCTTACTCCTATTCTATATTGACTCCAACATGGGAAAATTAATGTATGAATGGAAATCAATTTGAATTAAAAGTATGAAAATGTGCTAATAAAGGGAAAGATGATTAATAATAAAGGGTAATTGATACAGGTAGAAGTGACAGATAAGAACAAAAGATAAAGATTGGGGAAAAGAAAGACCAGAAGAAAACACAGAGAAGGTGAAGCGGAGATAAGACAGAAAAAGAAGAAGGAAGAGCATTGAGGTGGAGAACTGAGGAAGGAAAGGGTGCTGGCACGGAAAAATATAATTATGTAGACAGGACACATTGCTTTAAGAAGAGAAAACGTAAGGATTAACTGAGTGGTAATATTAGGCAGAGAGAAAGAGTGAGTGGGAGGAAAAAAGACAGAATGGGATGGGTGGGAAGAGCGAATATTAGAAGAGGGAGGGTAGATTTAAAGACACAAGGGAATAACTTATAATAGGAGGAAGATTATAATCATAATACAATGGGAACTTTCACATGAAAAAAAGACATGCAAAATAATAATTATATATTTAAATGGAAACTTTCACGTAAAAAATGATATATTATTACACATTGAAATATACTCGCCAACCACAATAATATCATCTTTATGTTTGTTGTTGTCATATTGTTTGCTAAGGAACCAAGGATCCAATAAGCTTGGCCATCATGTAGTGTTTACATATTTCCCCTACGATATATTTTATAATGGTAATATACAGTACAGTACATGCTTCTTTGCTAAAGGTATAGGAGTAAGGAAGACAACCGATGAAAGGCAGACGGAGGAAGGAGGAAGAGGGAAGGAAAAGCAGGGATGGGAGGGGCAGGGGAAGGAAAGCAAGCAGGGGTGGGAGGGACAGAGGAGAGAAAGCAAGGATGGGAGGGGCAGGGGAAGGAAAGCATGCAGGGGTGGGAGGGACAGAGGAGAGAAAGCAAGGGTGGGAGGGGCAGGGGAAGGAAAGCAGGGTCGGGAGAGGCACAGGAGGGAAGTTAGTGCAAGGAAGGCAGGGATGGGAAGGAAGGAAGGAAGGAAGGAGAGGGGAGCACGGGGTATGAAGAATAATTGAGTCTGTCTAATTTTACGAGGGTGGATCAAGGTGGGTGTAGTGTCCGGGTCAAGAGGTTCCATGCCCCCCCCCACCCTCTCTCTCTCCCCTGTCTCTGCCCATATTCCCTGTACCTGTCCCTTTACTTGTCCCTCTCCCTTTTCTTGTTCTTGCCCATTTTACTTGCCCCATTTTCTTATCTCTGTCCCTTTTCATGTGCTTTACCATGTTCATTCCACTTTTCCCTGTCCCTTCCCCTTTCCCTGTCCACCTCCTTGTCCCTCTTCATGTACTTTACCCGTGTCTTCCACTTTTCCCTGTCCTATCCCTTTTCCCTTTCCCTGTCCACCTCCTTGTCCCTTTTTCATGTGCTTTACCACGTTCCTTCCACTTTTCCCTGTCCCTATCCCTTTCCCCAGTCCCTGTCCACCTCCATGCCCATATTATTGTTTTACCTTGTCGTGTACAGTTGCTTCCAAAACTTTCGAGACACTAGATGGTAAAGTCTAGCAGGTAGTTAGTGTCTCGAAATTTCTGGAGGCCACTGTACCTACGCCTTTCAATGTCCCCTGGGCCTTCCGTAAATAGTGTTGTAGTCGGCATTAAATTATCTTAGTGAGGGAGTAGATGGACGGTAATGACACAGTGCTAACAGGTGTGGGATTTTCATTGAGGTAGTGGGGTTGTGGTATGGGTAGTGAGGGAGTGGTATAAGTAGTGAGGGAGTAGTATAAGTAGTCAGGGAGTGGTATAAGTAGTCAGGGAGTGGTATAAGTAGTGAGGGAGTGGTATAAGTAGTGAGGGAGTGGTATAAGTAGTCAGGGAGTGGTATAAGTAGTGAGGGAGTGGTATGAGTAGTCAGGGAGTGGTATAAATAGTGAGGGAGTGGTATAAGTAGTCAGGGAGTGGTATAAGTAGTCAGGGAGTGGTATAAGTAGTCAGGGAGTGGTATAAGTAGTGAGGGAGGCATTGTATAGGTAGTGAGAGAGTAGCATAAGAAGTGAGGGAGGAATGTTATAAGTAGTGAGGGAGTGGTACAAATAGTGAGGGAGTATTTAAACATTGGTATAAATAGTGAGGGGATCCTAGGGAGTACAGGAGAGGAACCAACTGAGGCATATATATAAAAAAAATAATCTACTCTAGCCCCGTGTGTGTGTGCATGTGTGTTTGCAATTGAACGAGTGTACAAGTCTGGAACATGAACTGAACTAGTTTATGCCTTAAATATATTAGCATGTATGCGTGTGTGGCAAATTGGTTTGAAATAGTATGCTTCTCTCTCGGGAATATGTGTGCAAGCATTCCTGTCTATCTGTGTGTGTGTGTGTGTGTGTGTGTCGTCGTTAATATGTGCCTTTGTGTGATGTGTGTTCTATGTTATGTACAGTCACGAGCACTAATAAGTATCCAGGTGTGCTTTGAATACCTTGAAACAGTAAATATATGTTCAATAAGATCTCCATTGGAATTCCTTCGTTGGTGAATTTGTGGATTGTTTCAAAGCTTCAACCCAAGCTGTATAATTATTAGTTCTTGTGACTGTACACGTGTGTTTCTAAATATAATATTATATCCATTACAGTCGTAGTCAATATTTCTGACTAACACCAAGGACAGCAAGACATTAAAGTCAATCTCCGAACCTTTTGTGCCGATATATTTAACTTATATTATTTCATGCAGATTTGCTATAGTTTTAACAGGGTTGGTAGGAACGACAAATTGCAAGGGTATTCTGACCATAACAAAGAGAAACACATGGACTTAGGTACCTCATATTTTGTGGATAGATCTGATAATGGTTCAACAGCTATAGAGAGTCGAATGGCAGAATATAGAGATGGAAGGAAATACCAAGCCAGACAGACAGATGTTGGTGGAGAGAAGATAAAAAAAAAGTTCACAGGAGTGGGTTGGAGTAAACTGAAAATGCACTACTGACAGGATGAGAAAGTTGTTAAAGCAAATTGTCTTGCAGTGGAAAAAGGGAATAATAAAAATAATCATGATGTGCATAATATTATGTTTGAGTAGATGCATATTTGGTTAATTGTGTGTGTGTGTGTGTGTGTGCGTGTGTGCGTGTGTGTGCGTACTTAATATTATTGCTGTAAGTGTATGTATGTATAGGTACTGTATGTATGTAAGGGTAGATATAACCGTGTACGTATATATGTAACTTCGTCCATGTATGCACGTGCGAGTGTGGCTGTTTATGGCCTCCTTGGTGATTGTTTTCATAATTTTACGACTTGCCAATCCTCGTCCCAATAAGTGGCCGCCTTTAACCCATAAAAATTCCCCAGGTCGAGCCTCTAGTTGACGCCGCCAGGTATTATGTTCCTCTGGTCTATTGTCGTCAGGTTGGCTAAAACAATCCCTAAGTCTGGTGCTTTGAGGATATTAAAGGAAGTTTGTTTTTTGTTGTTGTTATTATAGATTGTAGGGTTGGTGATTCCTCCAAACTAAGCCAGGAAACAAATCACTTCAATGTTGCTAATCGGATAATTATGTGTTTTGGGACATAGTTTGAAGGATTCAGTAGCTTTCCAATTTACCGGCACGAGTTTCTACCCCCAACTTTGTCCAGATTACCCACTTCACGCATTTGCTAACTTGCCTATTACGTTGATTACGTCAGGGAAAGGAAAGCTTAGGTTCGCTTTGGTCAAATTATGCTTGGTTGATTTAAGAGAGATTAATTTATATTCTGTTGATTCAGGTGATGTCCGTGAAACGCAGAGTTACTTTGGATAGCTTATGCTACGCTACGTTAAGTTAGTATAAAAAATAACAAAGATTAGTCTAGCATGTACTCCTTGCCTCTCCGTATATCTGCAGTACTTTCTTTTTACAAAGTTACAATTTTTTTTCGCAGTTATATGTATACTTTCAAGTTCATAATTTTCCTAGTTTGATTGTGCTTATTATAAACACCTTTTATTCAAATATTGTGTTGGTATAATATCCTTTATTTACCACAACTTTGTAATTCCATGAAGTATTCATACTCAATTCTAATATATTTTAAAGACAAGTGTTCATATTCAGTGTCTATTTATTGCTTATTGTGGAGTCTTTATTCCTCATCATTCAGTTTTTACTCCCTGCTTCCTTTACTTGGCCGCGTGGGGTGGTTGTTGTTGATGGTGTACACGATTACAGGGTCGAGGTTCTGTGTTCCCAGCTTACAACAGCCGCGTCTCCTTCGGCTTTCACTCCTCCTCCTCCTTCATCCCTTGGTAAATGCTATTATAATGGAGGATGCACGTTAAATAAGGCTTTTATAGCGATGGGGGCGACCTCGATTGGCCACTCCTCTTCACCTGGCTAGAATCTCACCCTCATCTACCCGGTTTCCTTCGCACCATACACTTCCACTCTTTCCTCTCACATTTCCTTGTTTCTCATAAAATCACCTTGGTATACTTCAAGTCCTTATATCCCTACTTTCTATTTTTACTTTCTCTCCTGTGTGTATGTGTGTGTGTGTGTGTGTGTGTGTTTGTACCCAACAAACATTACTACTTTATTTCCTACATTTCAAATAATTATAATCTTTATTCTTGTGTCACTCATATACGTCTTCACATTGATGAACATATCACGTATGTTATGCAGCAATTATGATTGTGATTTTTTTAATTAATCTATTTTTAGTCAAGCTCTGCATCAAACCCAGTGTTTTCCCTGTATTCTTAGTCATTTTTCCTATATACTGTCCTATGCTTTGCAATTAACAGTAGCTTATTTTAGATAAACCAGCATCAAAGTTTCGGCAACCCAAGAGACCTAGGATTATCAACAAATGTATATGAGGTTTTTCGTCCGTAAGACACTACGAAGAATCTCTCTCCTTCCTTCCTCCTAATTTTCTCCTCTCATCCCTCCCCTTACCGCCCTTCTGGCGTCACAAATCTACCAACTACTAGTCTCCTTTTTTCGTTCCTCCTATTCTGTCCATTACCTTTCTTTATTCTCCTATTCTGTCCATTACCTTTCTTTATTCTCCTATTCTGTCCATTACCTTTCTTTATTCTCCTATTTTCTACTTTGTCTACCCCCTTCTAATTATCCTCCTCCCCTCTACATTGTCAATTTTATTTTTTCCCCTCTTTCTCTTCTTTTTCCTCCTCCTCTCCCTCCTCTTCTTCCTCCTCTACTTCTTCCTCCTTCACATTTTCTTCCTCCTCCTCTTTCTCCTCATCTCTCCTTCCATCCCTTCTCTTAAGCTATTCCTGAGCCTCCTCCTCTAATTACGGCGTCCGTCAGTGTCCAGCATCTATGGTGAGGTATGGTGGTTCATTTAGAGGGATGACAACACACACACACACACACAGCATCGTGGCCTCTTGGATCCTGGTTCACACATTACATTGGGAAGGCGGTGCTGGTCGGTACTATAGGGAAAGGGAAGAAGGGGCAGGGAAGCATAGGTAATGGAGTTAAGGTGACGTAGCAGGGGTGGTGTAAAATCGTCTGGATAAATGCTATGCTACAAAATTATCAGCTGTACACAACATACGGTAAATGCAGATGCTCTAACCCATAGTGGCTGTACCTGCATCCTGATTTATTCAATGTGTCTATAGCTAGTGAGAATACAATACAAAATACCACTGCCACTCAGAGCGGTAGAGTGGCACAGGTGGAGAGCCTGATTGGCATATTAAGAAAGAAAGAATTTAGGACTCATACACAGGAGAGTGAAAAGTGAGAAAACTGATATGGTTGGGACAATACTAAGTCCGGATAAGGCTGGGTAAGAACCAGACAGGGAAGGTCAAAGTAGAAAACAACGGCAGAAGTGAGGCAGAACAAACATAATAAGAATCTCTCAGAGTAAACAGATAGCAGGTGATGGAAATTGTAGGGAATTTCTTTTAATGGTCCATTTGGTGACGCTTTTCCTTTAAGGATTGGGTGACGACCGCCTTCTTGCACACACACACACACACCCTCGTCGTGCCTCTACATAAACACCCTTCAGTTTACTATAGGTTGACGGGGGCATGTGTGTGTGACAAAGGTAGGTTTACGTCTATGTACTGTACATTGTTTCTAGATATTTTCATTTCTAAAGTGAAGAAATAAAAGTGACTGTAAGAATGATAGCCATAATCCTAACCACATTTTCTCTCCTCCAAGATTTTACTTCATCATAACCTTCTCCATCCACACAACCCCTTCACCACACCACATCCATCTCTGCTTCAACACTTCTCCATCGTTCATTATTATATCTCTCTATCACTCTACAACCCATCGATAGTTCCACCCGAGCCCATTCAGCCACCGATGCTCTCTTTCCAATCCAGACCGCTTCTTTCCCTTTGATCAGGCTCCACTCAGCATCGAGGTTGATAACTTAATTGGTTCCCTAACTTCACTCATCCGTTTCATCTCACTACCCCTTCCTCCTCTTACTCATACTACCATTTCTTACTCATGGCAGCTGACTCATCTTATTCACCTGGCTGTTCTCACTCTCACGTCTCGTCTCACAACATCTGATCCTCGTATACTATTCTGTCTCATTTTATTCATTGTTTTGATTTTACACACGTGTCTCTTATTCCATCTCGTACCACACCTACACCTACAACACCAAAACAGCTACTATCAAAATTCCACCACAACCACGACCATCGCTTTTTCAAACCATCATAACTGTGACCCACTACAATTTCACACCCTTCATTACTTCCACCAGTGACCATGAATCTGACTTTTTCTAATAATTCATCTAACTCCGTGTCACTTAAACACACACACACACACACACACACACACACACACACACACACAGTAATAGTTAACAAGTTGACCAGTGTCTGTGTTGGCTTGTAAGGGCTTGAGTGAGTGTGTCTGTGTGTATGTATGTGTGTGTTGATCGTTAACGTGGTTTGATTTTCTCCCTCTTCCTCACTCACAAAACCCTAAAAAAAAAGAACCTGGGGAGGGCGTAGTCTTCTCATCCATTGTTACTTTTTTTTTTCTCCAAACAATGTTCATTACAAATTTGAGCACTTTTCATAAATTTTCCGAGGGATAACTTCGAACATGAGAGTAACAAACACAAGTGGTCAGATAGGAATGATTGTGTTTATATCCAGGCCAAACCATAGGGTCGGTGGACAACCCTGACCTTCTTAACTTGGTCATGCTGACCCTTTCACATCCCCTGCCTCAAATACACTAACTTATTCCATAACCTTTCTTTGCAACCAGTCTCCAGCACCACTACTACCACCAGTCTCTACAACCACTACTACCACCAGTCTCTACAACCACTACTACCACCAGTCTCTACAACCACTACTGCCACCAGGCCATGATAAAAAAAAACGGACCGATAAGAGGATTAGTGATGGGGGAGAGAGTGGTGGTGATGGGGATATGTCAGGTCCCACTCTCTTTGCCCACTCACTTCGCCACTCCCTCTCTCTACTATTCACTAACCACTTACTTAGAAACTTTCTGCTACTATTTGTTAACTAGTTCTCCTCCAACGTTGGCTGTTCACTCATCCAATTAGTCAAACGATTCCATACACTTCAGTATTTGTTTTCATATTTCAGTTCACGCTATTCCTTATGTACTCCCTCCACCAGTCAGTCAGTCAGTCATGTATGTTTGAAGGCCCACTGAACTCATAAAAATGTTGATGCTCTCACCCGCTAGCTGCAACTCTCTCACCTCCAAAACACACTCCTATCCACCCACCCCATTATACCCTTCACCCTTCCTCTCTCACCATCATACTCTTACCCCCATAACCCGTTATCCCTGCCCACTAACTCCACCACTCCACTTCCCCATTCACCTCTAACGTTTTCCAACCTCTCATGTCCTCCATCTTACCTGTCATGTCCCAGTCCTTTCTACTCGCGTTCCCTCCACTTAGTCCAAGCTAGGTGCACCCCACACTCCCTCACTGTCTCCCACACTCTTTACCTGCCTCCCTCACACCCTACAGTACCTGCCTCCCACGCACCCTACCTGTCTCCCACGCTCCATGCCTGCCACCCAAACCTCAACTGGCACCCTCATCTTTACTGTTTACCACACTTCACTCCAAAGAAATTAAAGAAATGAGCAGTACACCATATTTAAAACCAGAAGGTGTGGAAAACCAGGTGTAAGTGAAGGGTGGAGGCGTGAACTGAAATGGTCTCTTGCCTTCTTATACCCACACAGCTCTCTTCCTTACTATCAACCCCTACCACTTCATCACCCTTTCACGCTTTCCTGCCCCCTTCCCCTCTTATAAATTTATCGTGCTTTCCTAATCCCAATCCCTCACCCATCAATATTTTCCTCCTACTCCTCCTCCTGGCCCAACAACTTTTCATTCCCTCATTGCTCAAACTCTCCCTCTTCCATCCTCTTTTGTCCCCACCTCTCGCCCGTACACGCTTTCCTACCCCAACCCATCACCTTCCAAGTACCCCTTCCTATCATCCCTTCTTTATTCCATACTCTCCTTCGGCCACTTCTATCCAGCATATTATTCTCTGTTTTCCACCCTTTCATTTATTTACGTTCCTCTGACTCTTGTTATAATTCCCTTGTCTTCACCACATTATTGTGTTCTCTTTCCTCTTCCTCTTTCAATTTTCCCGTCTACAGTAACTAGTCACACATTTCCCCTCTATTTCCCTCTCTATTCTCATGTCTATCCCCTCCTACTTTCCTTCCTTCCTTCCCTTCTTTTGACCTCTCTACTCTCATCCTGTCCACCCTCTCTCCCCTTTCCCTCCCTGACCCCCTGCCCTGGTACCCTTATTCCCTGCTTCAATGCCCTGACCCTCTATCCCTAGCTGTCTTTCCCCCTCGCTCGTCATTCTCTGTCCCTTATCCCTTACCCACTATTCCTGTCACACGTCCCTGCTCTTTTATCATCCCCTTTCTTTGCCCCTCCGTCCCTACCCCTCGCCTGACTCTGATACAGCGCCACCTAGTAATGGACTGGGCTCATAAAATGGCTCAATAAATGATGGCCACGTAAATCCCAGAATAATATAGTCATTTTTTTACTTAAGTTATTGTTTGCTGTCGCTTAGGGAGGGGAAGGGAGGGGAGGGGAGGGGAGGAGAAAGTAAGTGGGGGAAGAAAAGAGAATAGGAGAAGACAGGAGAAGAATGAAAGGAGGGAAGAAAGGGGTGAAAGCAAGTAAGAAGAGAAAAAAAGCAGTATGAGAAAGGGAAAAAAACAGATGATATAAGAGAAAACAGAAGAAAAGAGAAGAACGAAAGGGGATGAGGAGATGACAGAACATAAATCATACATACATATATACATACACACATACACATAGTGAAAATGAAACAGAATGAGGGCACTAATTTTTTTCCACACTATCAAAGAACATTATGCATTTTATCCACAGGAAATAATATGACTGACAAAAGCACCCTCAGTTCACATTGTCGGTGGGAAAAATGAGAGAGGGAGAGAAGATGTGGCAAGAAATCATGAAGAGAAGCACAAGGAGGAAAAAGAGAGTGGGGAGGGGAGGGGAAGGGAAGGAGACGAGAGACTAGGAGACAGGGAACTGGGAAAAGAAGAAGGGCAAGGATGTGAGATCGTGAGTCAGTGTTGGTGTAAGAGGAAGCATTAAGAGAAGAAGGAAGAGGGAACGGGAAAGCATAGGAGGCAGTGGGGACGAGAGAGAGAGAGAGAGAGAGAGAGAGAGAGAGAGAGAGAGAGAGAGAGAGAGAGAGAGAGAGAGAGAGAGAGATCAGGGTGCGGATGGTGAAAGGTAGGCGAGTGCTGGAGAAGGTATCGGAATAGGGAGATAAAGACAAACTATAAATGCACAGGATCGAAGATAGAATAAAAACAAATTAAGGGAACGAATGGGAAAGAAAAGAGGGAAAAGAGTGAATAAGAAAGATTCAAAGAAGGAAATGTAACGAAAAACAAAACAAAAAAGTAGCTACGTCAAGTTTAAGGAAAGTAAACTATCTCTGAGGAAAATGAAGAAAAACATACGGATGGGAAAGGAAGGAAATCAAATTAAATGAAAGGAAAGGAAAGGAAAGGAAAGGAAAGGAAAGGAGGAAGGATAAAATGGAAAGGTAAGAAAAGAAAACGAAGAAAGGATATGAAAGGGAAGGAACACAAATATTAGAAAATGCAAGAAGGAAGTGAAGAAATAGTTATGGGCATGAATGAATAGAAATTAAAGGCAAGAGAAGGGAAAGCTTATGAAGGGATGGGCAGGGAATAACATAGAAGGGAATGAAAGGGAAGGGAAGGGAAGGGAAGAGAAGGGACGGGATGGAATGTGAAGGGAAGAGAAGGGACGGAATGGAAAGGGACGGAATGGAAAGGGAAGGGAAGGGACAGGAAGGGAAAGGAAGGGAAGAAAAGGGATGGGATGGAGTGTGAAGGGAAAGGAAGGGAAGAGAAAGGATGGGATGGAGTGTGAAGGGAAGGGAAGGGAAGGGACCGAGGCTGTGTCGTTATCAGAGCATCACATCTCAAGAGTCGTGAGTGCTGGGCTTCGAGTGGTGTTGGTAGGGAGGCCAGGGGTGTAAGCAAGTGGCCTGATAATAAGGGAAAAGGAGGAGGCAAGGTGAAGTGAGCAAGTTTGGTGGGTAAAAGTAAGGTAGGTAGGTAGGTTCGTTGGACGGTTGGTTGGTTGGTTGGTAGGTAGGTAGGTAGTTCGATTGATAGGTAGCTAGGTAGGTAGGTAGGTTGGTGGAGGCTTTTGTGGGTGTGTCTATTAAGGTTTGGGAAAGTGTAGATGAACAGTTAGTTAGTGGGGGTAACTTTGTGAATGTAGTGTGTCTGTAGTTGATGGTTTTAGAGTCTCCTGTGTTTTACATTTTTGCCTTCCTTGCAGTGGTAGAGAACAGATCTCCGATTCGAAACATTGAGTCAGTCCATTGGAAGGATCAGTATCCCATCTAATCGTTTCCAAAGTAGTACACTTCTTAGGTAAGTTGGAAGGTGAGTAGGAACGGAAAAGGGAATGGATTAAGACATTAAAGGAACACAGACACATTCGGATGACAATTAATTAATTTCAGCGGCTGGAGTTCAATATGAAATTGAGTCCATAGCTGTGCAATGCAACTTTTGAAAGTTAATGGAGATACTAATCATATCGAAGGAGATAATGTTTATTTTCACGCTAAATAGAGATGAACAATATTTTGAACAGTTATTTTGAATTAAATCAAGGTCTTCTGTTCCACTGCGGGAGTGAGGCAACCAAACAATATTAGTGTGAATCTGAATATTAAGTTTGTCATTCAGGATTCGGACACCAGAATATTTTCTATTAAATAGGACGCCCGAATGCCATACATTTGTTTTCATATTTTAACGAAATACATAATGAAAGTATACTCAAATGAATAATTATTGTGTAGAGAAGAGTGTGGATCAACCAGTTCTGAAAGTGCTAATTGGGTTGCAATTCGAGCACCATAACCACAAGTCCATGTAGAGTAGACAGATAGGCGATCAAGAGGCGTATGGAGAAACCTGTAGGAAAGGAAGCAGGTTGTAGGAAGGAGGGAGGCAGGGGTTGTGGAAGGGCCTGTGCAGTATGTGGGCAGGTTGTAGGAAAAAGGTAAGTGAGATATATTTGTATGCGTAGACAGACAGGAACGCTGGCAGATAGGGCAGGGCTGCTGGCAGGTTGAGTGACAGGAGGACAGTCACTGAGATAGGGAGGGGAAAGTTCGGTGATAGGGAGGGTGACTGGGTGGTTGGACATTGATGGCGACAGTTGGGCAGGTAGAGTGACAAGAGAAACAGAACGGCACGAGTTACATAGATACACGACACAGCTCACATTGATATTGCGACACACACACAAGGTGGTCTACCCTTAATACTACTGGGAGAAAAAGGAAAGCAAATAGAAAGGCTCTGGCTTAACTCCCTCTTGACCTGCATCAATAAATAACAAGTAGACCCACCAGAAACCACATAATTATTACTTCCTTCAGGTTGTGAGAGTTTACCGATGGAAGAACACCCTGCACGATTCCAGCTAGAAGCCTGAGGCAATATTCATAGTAGAGTAATATAATAAAGGAAATATAACAAGCTTTACCTTTTATCACAAAAAATAAAGATAAAACATGTACACCTTGATTAGAGATGTTGTTATCACCAGCAATGAGCAAATCCTATACTACTCCACCTTGCCAACAACATTCTCATTCAAGCGGCAGTGTTGTCATACATACAATATTTGCATAATGTTCTATTCTACTGTATTCATGCGTAGTGCAAGACCCTGGATGAGTGACATCTCCCAACATCAACCAAACATGATCGTCCTCATTCTGTCAAATCACTCCTGGAATTATATCTTGACATCAACCACTCATACATGTGTGTAAAACTTCCCTCTGTGGGTCAAGGGAGGCTCATTAATCTTACACATCAGATTACCCTTGACTACTAAGAATTATTTGAGGAAAGTACTTCTCTTAACCCTTTCACCATTAGGCTCATGTATTTTTTTTTTTTTTTTTTGCGGAGATCTCACTGCATTATGGCCACTGTTGAATATTACCCTTAATTACTCTCTGCTTAAAGTATACCAAAATTCATTCAACATAATTCCTATATTCATGTGGCTCAAAGTGTACCAGAGACAACTGTAAAGACGAAGGTAAGGTAATTAGTAATATTTGCTGAGAGAGAAAACACATTCCCAGGAGGAGCTTTTACTGACAACTTTTATGCTATTCCTCCACGTCACCATATAAGGCTTACCGTATATTCGAATTATGTTTCGTAAATCATTCTGTCAAGATATGGTGCTTACTAATTGTAATAGTTTCAGGCTGGACCCACAAGTAGCCTAGGTCTGTGGCAGAAAACAAGGAGTGGCAATTAACGGGATGGCTCGGGAGTGGTCACCTGTCAGGAGTGGCGTCCCTCCCGAGTTTTAAGGCCTTTAGCCATCACACGCTTCGACTACACACTTATGGGACTTAATGATGCTAATCGGCCATGGCGTTAGGTTAGGCGAGGCAAAAGGTGGCAGCAAGGGTTCTTATATCAAATGGTAATCTATTGCTTTTTATTTGTCATCATAAACGAAAACTTAAATAATAATCTGTAGTCAGTGTGTGTGTGCGTGTGCGTGTGCGTGTGCGTGTGCGTGTGCGTGTGCGTGTGTGTGTGTATGTGTGTGTGTCAGAGAGAGAGAGAGAGAGAGTCATAACTCCAACCCGTTCTGTTACCTGAAGACCTCCTCGCCCCTTCCCTCCCTCCCTCTCTCCTTCCCTCCTCTGCCTCAACCATAACTCCAAGGTGTACTCTTTACCTGGCCACGACAAACTGCCCCTTCCCCTCTTATTACTCCTCCCGTAACCACCTCCAGCTCCAGGTGAAGTGATTAGGTGTTAATTACTCCCCACATTTTCTCTGACCGTATCTTTCATTGCTCCTCTCTCTTATTTCCTCTTGTAATTCGCATTCTTTCTGCGTTTTCTTTTTATATACGTTGTTCACTGTCAATCTTCTTCTTCAGTCTTATTCTCTCATTGTCTATTGGGGTATACCTGCCCTGGAGTATACTTTAACTGCAGTATACTTATTATTGTGGTTATATTTATGTGCAGTAATTTTGTTGCATTTTGTTCTTGCTCTGACTTCTTCGAATCAAATGTTCCTCCGTGCTCTCTCTCTCTCTCTCTCTCTCTCTCTCTCTCTCTCTCTCTCTCTCTCTCTCTCTCTCTGCAGGTGGATGAAGAATGAGGAAGGAAGGAAGGAAGGATAAGAAATCTTTTTAAAAATCTGTGCAGCAGACCAGTGTTTTAATATATCAAAACGAGTAGGCAGGAAGAGGCAGGGGGAGGGATGGGGAGGGAGGGGGAAGGAAGGAGGGTAAGGAAAAGTGGAGAAAAGGAGAGGGAAAGAAAGAGAAGGACGGGAAAGGAGGAGTTGAAAAATATTTGTAATTATACGTTGATATCTTTAAGGCCTCAGTGAACACGAGAAAACTAAAGAGGTAAATTCTTAACAAATAAGTATGGAGATGAAAAAGCTGGAACGAGTGAATGAAAGAGGAAGTAGGAAGAGTATGTGAGAATGGAAATGACGAATGAGTGAGTGGGGAAGGAAATGAGGTATGTATGAAAGTGTGAGGGTGAGAGAAAGGAAGAAGAGATGGAATGAGGAAGAACGACTGGGTATATAAATAAAGTTGGTATGACGTAACAAAGACTCGCCTCATTCTCGTTGAAAACATTTAAGATTTCAGGTTAACATTTTCCCAGACAATAACTTGATACGGAGCCTCCTGGTAACCACGGATCGTCGTCACGGCTCTCCCCTCCCACCCTCCTGTACCTCTGTCGTGTCCAGTCACGAGAAAATTTACTGCATCAGGTGAATGAAACTGAGTCATTTAAATGATTCTTACGATGGCATAGTCTAGTGTGTAGCTCTTCTGTCTTGTAATCCCTGGTCAAGGGCTCAATTCCCGAGTTGAGTCGATTTGAACTTTTTGTGTGAATATTTGGGAATGATCAGATAAATAATTATTCCCCAGAATTTTATATTGAAGTGTTCAAAGACTACATATATTGAAGAACGGGCTCAATAATCGTGACTGGGCCCATCAGAGGTCTTGAAGGTTGTACAGTAGTCTATGATGTTGTGAATCTGAGAACAGTAACTTGAAAATTTATATGACAAATCGAGGATTTATAGAAAAGAACAAAACCAAGGTGAGAATATTAACAAGTGTGTATCGTACCTCTTGACACATTATCTTAGGCAGACGTAGAAACCATGACGCACGATCACTACACGCACTCACACATACACGCACTCACACATACATACACGTACACATATACACGCACACACACATTGTTTATTCATGATCTCTCTCACTCTCTCTTTCTCTCTCTATCTCTCTCTCTCTCTCTCAATTTCTTCACTCCATCTCTGTGTTAATACATTATCGCTTCCTTTACAGCTTTTATACACTCTCCCTCAACATCAATCAATTACTGAATAATTTGGCCATCATTCTCATAAAACTTATCTAATGGTATACCTTCCTGCACACTCCTCATCTCTAGTAGTATGGAGTCAAGTTTTATCGATCTTCATCTCTCTTTTGCTCCCTCTTCCCTCCACCCTCTCTCTCTTTCTAGTACACACACACACACACACACACACACATAGCCAATCAGAGCTCATAATTTTAATCAAGGTACGCGTGGATGCATTAGGGTATGAATGAAGGGATTATGAAGTGTGTGCACGTGTGTTTTTGTGTGCGTGTTTGTGTGTGCAAGTGTCCCTGTGTCTGTATATATGTATAAGCGTTAATGTATATATAGGCCTATATCTATCTATCTATCTATATATTATATATATATATATATATATATATATATATATATATATATATATATATATATATATATATATATATATATATATATATATATATATATATATATGTGTGTGTGTGTGTGTGTGTGTGTGTGTGTGTATATATATGTGTGTGTGTGTGTGTGTGTGTGTGTGTGTGTGTGTGTGTGTGTGTGTGTGTGTGTGTGTGTGTGTGTGTGTGTGTGTGTGTGTGTGTGTGTGTGTGTGTGTGTGTGTGTGTGTTCGTGTTCATAGGCATGTTGGTCCTAGGTATGTGTATGCATGATGGCGTCGGCGGGCAATGAACAAAGTTTGACCAAAGTCGGGACGTCACAAACAGAAAAATTCCTATTCCAGAGGCTGCAGCTATGAAGAGGACGACCTCATCTTTAGTCAGGTGGGGAGGCGGCTGATCACTCCCCAACGCCGCCTTCCTCGTCGCCACCGCTGCCACCTGCACCGGGCTCCCCATCTCATTCCCCGCCAGGTCACGCCGCCAGCAGCTTGTTGGTCATGCCATAGGACTGTAGGACACGTGCCTTCCCTGCCACCTGCTCTTGGGGTCGACAGTACCCGTGCCACCCACCTCTTCTCTTGCCATCATGTCTGTCTACTCTCTTCTCACAACTGCTCCTCTTTTCTGTTCTCCTGCCGTTTTATTAGTGCTACTCACTTTTCTCTTAATATTGCCGGTCTCGAGTAGGCTAGTGATGAGACAGAACCTTTGTCGCCGACTGTACGTTAACATATACTAACCACACCGTATAAAGCATAAAATATTGTATAAAACACATCACTAGAAACACTTACTACACCTACCACAATAATTATATAGACAGACACTCACACAACTAAACCTTACATTCCACTTTTCCACACACTCCTGATGCAACAATTATACCACACTCTTAACACATACCAGACACACTCTTAACACATACCAGACACACTCTTAACACAGACCAGACACACTTTTAACACATACCAGACACACTCTTAACACATACCAGACACACTTTTAATACATACCAGACACACTTTTTTTCACACACCACTTTACACCTCCCTCATTTCTGGCCAGACAAGACATGCAATGATTCTTTAATGAGTGGAATTAAGTGTGATTACAAGCGCCATGCAAGAGTGTGATAACGATTATCATCCAATAAAAAATAGATGGAATCGATTATGATTACAATTACAGTTACATTTACAATCTACGTAAAAAAAAAAACTCGCTGACATATCTGCCTCATTATGTTCCATAATTATGTAATGTACAATATAGGATTATTAATATGAATTTAATGAGTGTCTTTAAGTAAGAATTTATAGATAAGAAACTGATTATTAAGGCAAAAAATCTCTGCTCAAAATTACCCACACATAAACATTTGCATTTAACATATAAACACAAACATGCTGCAAACCTACCAATACCTTTCACGATTTCTTAAAAAAAAAGAAAATCCTATTGGAAGGGTTTCGCTCGATTCTCATTGCAGTTAAAGTCCTTCGTTCTATTTCGATAAAGATGTAAAATGGGTTACTCTGACCTGAGATATCTGGCTCGACCATTATGCCACAGCGTTTAATCCCGTAGAGTTTATAGTTAGCAGATTGTTGCATCATTCCTGCATCATAAGTTATAGAAAAAAAAACAGAATGCATTTCTTATACAGTATCAGCTACATCATGTTTTATCACACAATAAAAACAGGACACATTAATATATCGACTACAAAAGACACGCACACACAAACAAAAACAAAACAAAGATGGACTCCATAAATATATAAGCCACGCTCGTACATCCCTAACCCACCTGAGGATTCTTAACGACACCCACCCAAACAATCACAAGGCCACACATATTTCGAACCTATGGAGATATTCGGTGGGCTGTCGTCCAGAAACTGTCTGCTCCAGATTTCGGACTTCGACTCGGGTGGCCAGAGATTGTGGATCGCGATTGTACCACACGCCAAGTACATATCTGTCCCACAATATCCACACACCAACACCCCAACCACGGCAATGCGTCAATCACACATCCTACCCAGAAAAATGTCACACCTATACCACACAACATTTACTTCTACCACGAATGATCAACACAAGTGCCACACACATACCATATACCTGCCACCTTCTGCTGGAGTGTGAGGCCTCCTGCATGTCTCACCCCGGCCCGATATTCATTGGCAATACTTACTTATATATGGCTAGCAGCATGCCTCGCCGCTAACTAACTTCTGACCATCTTGAGATCACAGTGGGGGATCAGTAGTGTGCAAAGTAGGGGAGGAGGCAGGGAGGCATCGGAGGAGGAGTTATTAAGGGAGGAGGTATCAGAGGGAAGTTATTAGAGGAGAGGCAGCAGAATGATCAAGAGAGACTGGAGCAGGGGAGAAGGAAAGAGTATTTGGGGAAGGGAGCAAGAGTGGGGTATGGTTGGGGATGAAACTTAATAGAGATTGGGAATGGTAGAGTCCTGGAAGGAGAACAAGAGAGGGGAAAGAAAGGAAGGAAGACGAGGACAGAAGGAAAAATGGCCGGGGAAAACTAAGGCTGATGAAAGGATCGGAAGGATATGGTACTGAAGGGGAAATAATGCATGAAAGAGGCAAGTGATAAGGAATGGAAACGGAATGAAGAAAAACAAATGTTATCATGGTAGGAGAGATGATTAGGTGGTGGTGGTAAGTAAAGGCTGGAGGCAAGATTTAGGATGTTTTGGTGGGGGATAGTGGGGAGGGGATAGTGGGGAGGGGATAGTGGGGAGTGGACAGTGTGGGGGGACAGTGGGGGGGGGACAGTGTGGGGGGGGGGCAGTGGGGACAACAGGAGAAAGGAGAGAATAATTGAGGACAGGAGGCGGAAGGGGTACTAAACTTGGATAGGAAGGATAGAAAAGTATACAGTCAAACAGAAAGACAGAAATTAATAGAGAAAGGCGGGAGATAGGTGAGGGGGAGGAGAAAGAGATACATGCAAAGATAAAGTAACAACAATATATAGCTGAGTCAGTAAATAGCCTATCCAAGGTTAACACAAACCTTTTTGCTCATCACGACCGAAATTATCAACACAAAAGCAATAGACTTCAACAGAATCGAATTTACTAAGAAACTAAAAAAATATATATATTAACTCCCTAATCAAAACTGTTGATAGTCCCGGGTAATAATTGTGTTTCTCCTTTCTTCCTTCGTTGCTTCCTTCCTTTCCTTCCTTCCTTCCTTGCCGCCTGGACTGCCACTATCTCCGTCCCACAGTACACGCAGTTATCACCCCGCCATCACCCTGCTCCAGCCACCACCCTTTATCTTCATCTTATCTCCCAGCAGACTTTATCGGCAGTGAATTTATGATCTTATTGTTGTTGGTGGCCTCTCGTGTCCTGCCTGCATCCCGCCTCCTGCCACGTCTCTGCTTCCTTACCTTATTGCCTTCCTCCTTCTCCTTCTCCTCCTTCTCCTCCTCCTCTTCCTCTCTACTTTCCTGCTTCTTCCCATCTCCCACTGCCTGCCTGCCTGCCTGCCTGCCTGCCTGCATCTGTCTACTTCCCACATCTTCCCTCCTCTCTGTCTCATTGCCTTATTCTCCACCCTGCTTGCCTGTTTGCTTTCTTCAGTGTACTCTATTTCCTTCTTACATTCTTCTTTTCCATGCTTGTTTGCCTTCTCTATTCTTGTCTATCTCTCTTTCCCTCTTTATCAACTCGCCCTATCCTCTTTCCCCCTGTCTGCCCCTTCCTCTTTCCTCCCTGAATCACTGCCTGCCTGCCTGCCTGCCTACCTGTCTGTCTGTCCTGCTTATTGCCATCCTCTCTGCTGGAACTGTCTACCTCTCAATCGCCCTGCCTGCCCCCTCCCTCCCCTCCCGCCTCCCCACTGTCTCGCTTCCCGTTCTCTTATCCTGCAGTCACTTCCTTTTCGTCTACACACCTACTTTCTTTCTCTCTTCGTCTACACACCTACCTCCTTTCTCTCTTCGTCCACACACCTACTTTCTCTTCTTTTTCGTCTACACACCTACTGTACCTCCTTTTTCTCCTGCAACTCCTCTCATTCAATTACACGTTTCCTTCTTCCTTCTCTCTCACCTCAAAATAGTTAAATTTTCTTTCTCTTTCTCCTTCAGCTCTCCTTCCATCCCATCTTTTTTTTTTTCCTTTTTCCTGCCTTCTCCTCAGTCTGTAGTCTCCGTTCATTTCTTCCTTCCCGACCTCCACTGTCTCCTTGTCCTACCAACCTACACTTCCTCTTGCCTTTCCCTGTCTGAGTGGAAGCTGGAGGTGAAAGGAGAAGGTCAGGAGCAAAAGAAGTGAAAGACAATGTGTGTACGGCAAACGAGAGAGAAAGTGGAGAAAGAAAATTTTAAACATGAGAAAATTGCGTTATGAGACCGCAAATCTCCGTGAAGGTGGATTTTCTACTCCACTCCCCCATCCATACCAAAACTCGTGATTTTCTACTGACACAAGTCATCAATATTTCTTAACAATAATTCTTTACAACTGAGGGGGACGTTTATGTCTATAGCTCTGCCTGTGCTCTAAAGATTTCGCCTTCGAAGATTTATCACTTATTTCTTGGCGCATACACAATCTTCACACTTAATTTCGAGATAATCGGTTCTTAAAATGTTGATATATAATATGTATAGACACACTTATAGATAGATAGACTTAAAGAATAAAGAAAAGTACAGAGAGAGAGAGAGAGAGAGAGAGAGAGAGAGAGAGAGAGAGAGAGAGAGCAAATGAGGCAGAAAATGGCCAGGCCGCTTGGCGTTGAGGGGAGACGAGGGGACAGACGAGGGGAAGGAAGGGTTAGCGGCGCGAGGGAAGAGAGAAGGGAGGGGAGGGAACGGAAATAACAAAGAGAGAACGGGAATATAAAAGAAGGAACGGGAATAGGAAGAAGGAAACGGGGATAGAAAGGAAGAGACGGCAAGAGAGATAGGAGCCAAAAAGTGGAGAAGAAATAGTGAAAAATGGAGGGAAAGTGTTGGGACATGGTGGAGGAAAGAAGGAGACGGAAAGATATAGGGAGGGAGAGGTGAAGGGAAACACAAGGAAACGGAGGAGGAAATTAGGGAGAGACGGAGGGAAGTAGAAGGAAACAAGGAGGTGGAAGGAAATAAGAGATACATTTTTGATACTGTTAAGGGGGAAGTTTTGTTTTGATAATTCTGGAGCAACTGAATCCTCCAAACTATTCAAAGCAACAGAACACTACTATATTTGCTCATCTAGTCCTGTCTCCTAGCATAATATAACTACCAGATGAACAACACTTCTCGATGCTCTTTACAAATATAGATGTTATCATTCATAAAATTGACGTTATGGAAATTTGATACTGCACAATTACTATATATAATGACCATGTATACCGGTATAATATAGATGGATTACGTGATAGACAGACAAACAGAGATAGAAAGGAAGACAGACAGAGACAGATAGATAGACAGATAGACAGACAGAGACAGATAGATAGATAAATAGATAGACAGACAGATATATAAAGATAGCTAAATACACAGATACAGTAGGTAGATAGATAGATAGACAGATAGGTAAATAATGACTAAATATGAGGAGGAATGGTGAAGTGACAAGATGAGGGGAGATGAGGGGATAAACACTGTCGAGGCGAGAATGAGAGGCTGGAGGTGAGATGAGGCCGAGGGGAGATGAGAGGGAAAATTAAGTGGGGGATTTTTTTCTCCCCTCAGCAGCTAATCCCTCACTAACGAAGGCATCAGTCAAGGGTAATGATGAGGGAGGGAAGGGAAGGGGTGGGGAGGGGTGAGGTGAGGAGGGGAGGGGAAGGGAGGGGGGGGGAGTGGAGGGGAGGGGAAGGGTGAGGAGGGGAGGGGTGAGGAGGGGGGGGGGTTAACGAGGAAGGAAGTGGGGTGGGGAATGGATGAGGAAGAAGTAAGGGGAAAGTGTACTAACTTCATTCTATCCGAAATATAAAATTAAAATGTAAACAAAAGACGAAAGAAAAAAAAGAAATGTGAAATACAATACAATACCAAGTTGAGAGAACAAAGGGAGCGACAAAAACAAAGCCATAAAAAAAGAATAAATAATAAAAGAATAAGAATAAAAAAATAATAAACAAGGCGGTAATGATAAAAGAAAAATAAACAAATGGAAAAAGAGGAACAAATAGAGAATAAAGAAAGAGAGGAATAAGCAGGGAATAAAGAAAGAGATGAACAACAGCGAATAAAGAAAGAGAGGTTAAACAGGGGATAAATAAAGAGAGGAATAAACACTGAATAAAGAAAGAGAGGAATAAACAGGGAATAAAGAAAAAGAGGAACAAACAGAGAATAAAGAAAGAGAGGAACAACAAACAGAGAATAAAGAAAGAAAGAGAGGAGAGAAAAATTGACGAGGGGAGAGAGAAAAAAATTGACGAGGGGTGGGAATAAAAATAAAAAAAATGACGAGGAGTGGGAATAAAAAAAAAAAAATGAAAAAAAAATCAGGTGTAGGGATGAAGGGGACGAGGGAGACTATGGGGAATTAATTATAAGTGATGCAAAAAATACTAAGAGAGATGATGTTAGTTAAGGACAACGAGAGGGAGCAAGGGGAGGGAGACATGGAGGAAAGAAAGGTGGAGGGAGGAGATAATTAGAGAGAAAAGGTGGGAGAGTGAAAATTAAAGGAAAGGGGGAGGGAGGAAATTAAAGGAAAGGGAAGAATGAAAGAAAAGAGGAGGAGGATAGGGGAAGAAAATGGAAAAGAAGAGGCTGAAGGAAAAACTAAGGACAACAAAGATAAAAGGGAGAGGAACAGTAGAGTAAGAGAAAGAGTAGAGGAAGAGTATAAGAAGAGGAAGAGTGGAGGAAGAGTAGAGGAAGAGGAAGAGGAAAAGGAAAAGCAGAGAAAGAGGAAGAATATAGGAAAGAGAATATCAGAAAAAGAGGAAGGGAAGAGGAAGAGTAGAGGAAGAGGAAGAATAAAGGAAGAATAGAGATAGGGGAAGGAGTATATGAATAGGTAAGAGGGTGTAGGGTCAAGGTGAGGGACAGTTATAGAAGAGAGATGGGAGATGAGACAGGGAGGGGAACACGGAGAAGGGAATGAAAAAAGGGAGACATGGAGAAGAGAGCCGGGTGGAGGGAGAAGAAAGTGAGCCAGGGGAAGGAAGAGAGAGACAGGGGAAGGGAAGGGAGAGAGAGACAGGGGAAGGAAAGGAAGCTAGGGAAGGGAATGTAAGCCAGGGGAAAGGAGAGGGAATCAGGGAAGGAAGAGTGAACCAGGAAGGGGGAACAGTCAGGGGGAGTGTCAGAAAGGGGACAGTTAGAGGACCAGAGGCGTGGGGGCCAGGGGGGGAGCGCGACCCCCTCTAATCTCTCACTAATTTTCCAAGTCATGAGCAGCAACAGTGAACTTTTTCCCTGTCTCTCCTCAGTGGCCCCGGAGGTGTCAAGACAGAAATGGAGACAAGACGGAGAGAGAGGAGGGAGAGAGAGGAGGGAGAGAGAGGAGGGAGAGTGGGAGGGAGAGTGAGAAGGAGGGAGGGAGGGATGGAGAGGGAGAGGGAGATGAAGGGAGGGAGGGAGGGATGGAGAGGGAGATGAAGGGAGGGAGGGAGAGTGGGAGGGAGAATGAGGAGGAGGGTGGGAGAAGGAGGGTGGGAAAGAGGGAGAATGAGGAGGGTGAGAGGGAAGGAAGGTGTATTTAGAGGGAAAAAACAAAAAAATACAAGAAAGGAGAGGAGAAAAGATATTAAAAGAAGACGACAGGGAGGAAGGATGAGGGGAGCGTTTGGAGAATAATAATAAAGGGAATGGCGAGGGAAGATATAGAGGGGAAGAGGAAGGGTGAGAGAAGATAGGGAAGGAGGGAGGGAGAAGAAAACGGGAGTGCTTGGGAAATTAATGATAGATGAGAAGGTGAAAGAAGGTTTGGAGGGGGAATGGAAGGGATGAAATTAGTTGAGAAATGATTGACGGAAAAGGGGAAGAAAGGAGAGTTGGAAAGGGGCAGAAAAAAATAAAATAAAATATCAGTTGGAGAGGAAAAAATATTTAGAGGGAATTATTTAAAAAATGAGACTAGAAAATAAATATGAAAGAAAAGAAAACAATTAATTATATAGGGGGTAAATTGGAAAAGAGAATGAGAAGAAATAAAAATCTATTATAAAGAGTGAGACAAAAATGAAAGTCAGCAGAAGGAAAGGGAAGCATGCAGGGAAGGAAACACTAATAAGAGAACAGACTGATAAACAAACGGGAAGGTAAAGAAACGACCACCTCAGAGCAACGTAACTCATTATGAACAAAGTGTGAAAAGAGAAGAGGAGGAGTGTGGCCAGCAGTGGTGGATAATGGGAAGAGAATGTGGAAAGTGACGAGACGAAAAAAAACTGTGTCGTAGAGAGAGGGTGTTGGAGATGGAGAAAAGAGAACGGAAGAGATGGAGGAAATGAGGGCGTTGGAGATGGAGAAAGAGGGCATGGGAGATAGAGGAAAGAGGGCGGGCGTTGGAGATGGAGGAAAGAGCGCGGAGGAGGTGGAGAAAAAAAAGTGGAGAAAAGAGAGTGGAGGAGATGGAAGAAATAGAGAAAGGTGGCGTAGGAGATGGAGGAAAGAGAGCAGAGGAGATGGAGGAAAGAGAGCAGAGGAGATGGAGGAAAGCAAGTGGAAGAGGTGGAAGAATAGGGTGTAGGAGATGGAGGAAGGAGGAAAAGATGGCATATGGCATAGATAAAACAATGAGGCCTTGAGACAAGTGAGGGCATAAGGTAGTAAAGCCATGATTTAGTGAGGTAGTGAGATAGTGAGGGTAGAACGAAACCTTTCCCTCTCAACCACTATCACCCGAATATAAGAACATTGGAATATATTAAGTGGTGGCTCCATAAACTTCAGCCCAGGTAGAGTCTCGTGTACTGCACCAATTTTATACCTGCAGGGGTGACACGGATGGCGCTCTCTCTCTCTCTTTTTTTTTTTCTCTCTCTTTCTCTTTCTCTTTCTCTCTCTCTCTCTCTCTCTCTCTCTCTCTCTCTCTCTCTCTCTCTCTCTCTCTCTCTCTCTCTCTTCTCTCTCTCTCTCTCTCTTCTCTCTCTCTCTCTCTCTCTCTCTCTCTCTCTCTCCTACACACACACACATTTAATGTATTAATTTCTCCTTAATGATAATGGTAGAGGGAGATGTAAGACTCACAAGTAGGGATGTGATGTAGTGGTGGTGATGGTATTTGAGAAAACAAGTTGATTCGTATAAGGTCGTGGCAACAGTGAGAGGGAGTTAGTGGTAGTGGTGTTGGTGGTAGTGGTGGTGGTGGTGGTAGTGAGAAGGTCTGGTATCGATGAGGTGGTGGAGGAGGGGGGATATAGCAGAAACAGTAATTGCAAGCGATTCGGTGGAAGAGTATTTTACATCGGTAGTGGTGGCTGGCGGTGGTGAAGGCAGTAAGGTGCAGTGGAGATGGTATTGAAGAATAGGATGGAATAGCTTAGACGTAGAGTACTCCGTTGTTGTTGTTGTTGTTGTTGTACTACTTTGGTTGTGATTGTGGTTGCTGTTGTGGTTGTGGTTGCTGTTGTGGTTTTGGGGGTGGTGTTGTTTGTGGTGGTGGTAGTGGTGGTGGTGGTGGTGGTGGTGGAGTGAAGGAGGTATGGCAGGGGGTTGAGCAAGGGTGCTGCTCCTGCCACTTTAGATGAAGGGAGGAGATACTACCGTACTAAGATAATTACCTCCTATCTCCCTTCATGTTCCCTTCCCCTCCTCTGTACCTATACACACAGAATTAATGATCCTTATCTACTCTACCAATACACCCATTTCATTGGCTATGCTGTATACAGGTTTTCTATAATATATCATTTCCTACAAGTTTATTATATTCCCCATCTTATTGTAGTTTCACCATTCCCCTATCGTACACACACACACACAACTCACAAACTCACACAAAGAGAAAGAGAGAGAGAGAGAGAGAGAGAGAGAGAGAGAGAGAGAGAGAGAGATTCTGTCTTATTTTTATTGCTAATGGATCTACGTTGTAACATCTCATTTCTTAAACCACTGCCACAGTTTGATCTCTCGATACTAAGTTGTGTTGTGTACTCAGATGAATGGACTACCTTATAGAAAACACTTAGCTCCAATTTATGGGTGGGTTTGTGTACAGTCCTTACTTCCTTCGTACAAATTAACGTATAGAACAACTAAACGATATGCAATTACCAAAAGCTCTACCTAGTAATCACAGCGACTTAATAATATGTTTTAAGTAACTTCTTCCGTCAGTGATATAGGGCAAATACTCAATAGGAAATCAAGTATGAGAAGTGCAGGATAAAGAATTAGATACTGGAGTTTCAGTGGTAAGAGATGTTTGTGAATTAGATTATACGATATTGTTAAAAGAATAAGAATGGAGCTGCATGTCACGTTGAGTGAATTCAGAAATGTGTGTGAGAAGCGAAAGTCGAATATACACGTGAGAAGGAATAAAGTCGTGTTCTTGGAGAGATATGAAATAATCAACTTTGAGCTTAGGTTGAATGACAAGGAAAATTAAAAATGTGAGCAAACCTGAGTAACGAACGTAACTGGACAACAATACAGCGTGTATGAATGTTGGAGGTAAACATTGCACATGATGATAAAGTATTGAG
>JAWZYT010002768.1:32500-35612 GCA_034508575.1 Petrolisthes manimaculis | reverse complement strand
AAGAGAGGTAAAGTCGAGACTAACCCCAATATTTTGATGTTTGGGCAGAAACCTTTTACACACACAGACGCGACACACATTCATTTCATAGCAACTTGATTTTTTAAGGGGATACAGTGTACTTTTGGTGAAATTAGAAGTGCCTTGAATCCTCCAAAGTGTGCCAGGAAACATGTACTGTAGGACTAGATTATAGCAAACGTAATTAATGGTGGTGTCCTGTTGCTTGAAATATTTGGGAGGATTCTGATACTCCAAATTTAGCACCAACAAACAACCTTGTGCTTTATACCGCCTTTATTATTATTTGGGAGTAATATAATGTTTGGTTGGGGAATTGGATGATGGCTTTTTAATTCCTCCAACCAATGCTACGAAACATGTGATTCTCTAACTCGCTCGTATATACTCTAGATAACACGAAATCTCTCTCTCTCTCTCTCTCTCTCTCTCTCTCTCTCTCTCTCTCTCTCTCTCTCTCTCTCCTCTCTCTCTCTCTCTCTCTCTCTCTCTCTCTCTCTCTCTCTCTCTCTCTCTCTCTCTCTCTCTTTTTTTTTTTTTTTTTTTCTCTCTCTCTCTTCATGCTTCTCTCCCCTATTCATCTCCACCATTTCGCCAATTCGGAGGCCTCCCAACTCAACACCCTCATCCACCTTCACCCTCAGTAAAAACGTGCAGGGGAAAGATGATCAAAGGGGAGGGGGTGAGAGAGGAAGTGAGATGGCCTGGCCGCACGTATCTGCCTTTGATGGGGAGGGGGGGGAGGGAAGAGAGGGGGTCGTCGCACCTCACTAAAGATAACCGCTAATCATGGCACACCTTAGATGCGCCGCCGCTGCCTGGCTACAACAATGGATGGTCCAACGTTCAAATATTTGTTGTGGCCTTCTTACACAGTTTTGTCATCGATGCGTTGCCACTTTATTTTTTTTTTTATCTGACAGGAAACCAACGCTTCATGTCCTGTATAACTAACTGAGTTTGGTTTCCTTGTACTCATTTGCAGGACTATCTTCTAATTCTGTGACCAAATATTAGTCTCCTTCAGATGAGCATCCTCGTTTTTACCACCACCACCACTAATACCAACATCACCACCACCACCACTACCACCACCACCACCACTACTACCAACATCACCACCACCACCACTACCACCATCAACACCACTACCACTACCAACACCAACACCACCACCACTACCACCACTACTACCAACATCACCACCACCACCACTACCACCACCACCACCACCACTACTACCACCACCACTACTACTAACATCACCACCAACACCACAACCACCACTAACAACACCACCACCACCACTACCACCATCAACACCACCACCACCACCACCACTACCACCATCAACATCACCTGCTCTGCTTGTCACATTGCACATTGAAGTGACAGCCAGCACCTCAACTGGTACTAATGAAGCCGCCCCTCACCTGTCCTCCCTTCCTCCTCCTCCTTCACCTGTATGACTCTAGCCTTCTCTCGTTTACCTGTCCTCCCTCTCCTTTATCACCTGTTCCTTTACCTCTCCCTTACATGTTCCTCCTTACCTCACATTACCCCCTGTCCCCTACCAACCCCCTACCCACCCACCTCCTCACCTACCACCTACACACCCACCTCCTCACCTACCCCCTCACCACCCATCTCCTCATCTGCCTTCCTCTCGTGCCTCACCTGTCTTGTCATACTTCACACCTGTCACACTATTTTAAGTCTGTGTACTTAGTTCTCTCGTTCATTAAAGGTGGATATGACAGTAATAAATTATTTTTCTATTTCAATAATCCTTTCCTACAGGGCTGTGGTGAATTTAGTTCATTCTATTGGATTATTAATATTTCTTTCTGCGAATATAACTAACTATCTGTGCTTAGGCTGCGCATTAAAGACTATGGTAATATAACTTTATATCACAAACACAGTAATATCATCAAAAGTTAACTATAATGTCATAAATATTGCACATATAATTAATGGTCAAAGAAGATAGGATTACCATGTCAAAGAATTAAGATCAATAAACTGCCACAACACAAACAAAGAACACACACACTCACAAAAGCTCACCGTCATTTAATTTGTAGCACAATTTAAAGTAATTTTCACTTACTCTAAATTCACTGACAGAAAACAAAACCCCCTCCTTCCTCCCTTAATTAAGACCCTGTGATATAGTCATAATATTGGAAGGGAAAAAATGAGTCCCTCAAATATTGTCACGAAATAAAACCGACTGCATTTGATTTGTAGCACAATTTGAAGTAATTTTCACTTACTCTAAATTCACTGACAGAAAACAAAACCCCCTCCTTCCTCCCTTAATTAAGACCCTGTGATGTAGTCATAATATTGGAAGGGAAAAAATGAGTCCCTCAAATATTGTCACGAAATAAAACCGACTGCATAATGATGGAGGGAGCTTGTCAGGAATCAGAGGCCTCCAAGTTTCATACACGATCACAGGGTCCTTAATGAAGTAAAAGAGGTGAGGGAGTTCGTTTGTACCCCTCCTCCCAACCTTCCTCCTTCTCCCCCTCCCCCTTCCTTTGTGCCTCTTCCCCCCTCCCTACCAGTGAGAGAAATAGGTGAGGGAGTTCGTTTGTACTCCTCCTCCCAACCTTTCCCTCCTTTGTGACCCCTTCCCCCTCCCCACACCCTACCAGTGAGACAAAGAGATTCCAAACAACAGCAAGTTCCACAGTGACTGACTTTCCTACCCGTCTTTGAGGAAATCCCTGTTACGTGCCTGCTCTCTGGTGGGTGTAAGGTGTGTGTGTTGTGAGGAGGTGTTGGTGTTTATATAGAGTACAGGATGACGCACAAATCCGCTGACAGAAAATAGTATTAATTTCTTTCATATTCGCTGATGTAATAAGTTTTCATGATCAATTCTAATAATACTAATAATGCTAAATACTAAATACTACATACTAAATACTACTACTACTACTACTACTACTACTACTACTACTACTACTACTACTACTACTACTACTACTACTACTACTACTACTACTACTACTACTACTATGGCCAGAGTGACAATTCTAATATAACCAAAGTATTTACAGAAAAAATTCTTTTAAGT
>JAWZYT010002768.1:0-27500 GCA_034508575.1 Petrolisthes manimaculis | reverse complement strand
GCCTGAGGATACAATTTAATGGATACGTATACAGGCTGGCACACACACACTAACATACACGCACACACACTCGTGGATAATTCTCACTAGTGCTTGCTGGAAGGGATACACACATACTGTACTTATACGCACACACACACACACACACACACTCACAAATATATAAACAATTTCTCGCAGTTTTGCAAGCACACACACACACACACACACACACACACACACACACACACACACACAGAAATACGGGACAATAAGCAAGAGAAAATTAAACAGAAGGAATATTACGTTGTTTGTCAAGGAGAGGGTAATAAGTTTGTCGAGTGAACCAGAGGGCTACTGATTCCTCCAAACAGTGTCAGACAACAGGGTGTTTAAATAAGGGTCAACTGTTTCGTGATGTCGTTTGGAGGAATGTGGTGACTTTTTTTTTTACCTCGTGTCCAAATGAAGTGACTCGTGCCGTCCACTGTAAACACGGAAATGGATTACAGCAATGAAATAGAGTACGACATATATACCTTCATACATACATACATTACATATATAATAATACATGGCAGGCGTATATATATATATATATATATATATATATATATATATATATATATATATATATATATATATATACGTACAGTCACATTTACACATTCGAGACGTACATATATATACATTCACAATTACACATGAGAGACGGATACATACTTACACACATACACACACACACACACAAGGCAGGGTTAAGGTTAATCTAACTAGGACAATTGTTCAACGTCACTCCCTACCCCTGAACGCAGTACATACATATATACTGGTAGTAAATAGTGTGTCACAGTATATATATATTATACACTATAAACATTATTCATGGCATATAATAACAAATACAGGCAACGTTTTCCAGCGTATATCAACACAATAAACGTTTTCCCAGCGTATAGAAACACAATAAACGTTTTCCTAGCATATAGAAAAACATTAAACGTTTTCCCAGCATATAAACACACAATTTACGTTTTCCTAACATATAGAAAATCATTAAACGTTTTCCTAGCATATATAAAAACACAGTAAACGTTTTCCCAGCATATATAAACGCAATTTACGTTTTCCTAGCATATATAAACACAATTTACGTTTTATTAGCATATAGAAAAACATTAAACGTTTTCCCATCATATATAAACACAATATATGTTTTCCTAGCATAATTATATAAACATAATAAATGTTTTGCTGGTGTATAATAATGATGTACCCAACTGGTGACCTCTGGGACACTCTTACGTTCCTTCACTTTTCCTCATTACTACTACGATCGACTTATTCTCCTTCAAACACAGTGACTTTTATAGGAATCTTGGACATCTTCTCCCTTCTGAAGGCTAAGCTATAATATATACTGACCTCCTCTCAGCTTACTTCTGATCCCCCTACTGTAAATTTATCTTCCCCTTCCCTAACTACTCCCACCAACCCTTTCCTAATTAGTATTTTCATGTTCCTCTTTCTCAGCTACTTCTAACCTCTTCCTAACTTTTCTGTACCCTTTCTCAACTACTCGTAACCCTTCCTAACTTTCTTGACCTCATTTCCAGCTATTCCTGACACCCTCCCAGGTGGTACCTACCCCTACCGTGACCTGACCAAAGGCGATAGAGGGTAGAAGCCATGACCTGAAATATTATAAAGGTGTGTGTGTGTGTGTGCATGTGCGTGTGCGTGTGTAGGGTGTGTGTGTAGTGTGTGTGTGTGTGTGTGTATGATAGGTAGCAGCATTAAATCACTGTAGGAATGTATGTACAGTATTTGGGAGGGTGTTGGAGGGGAATGTGCGCGTGTGAAAGTTACTGTATTATTTTTCTCTCTGCATTTCCCCCCATCCCTTACTTATGCATTCTGGGGAACACAATAATCTGCACGTACAGTTGGACACATGAATGGGTGGTACAGTCGGCGGCAAAAGTCCTGTCGCCTCACTTGCTTCACCGAGGCACGCGAGGTTCATAGACTCGAGATTATTAGGTGTAGAAAAGGTGCGTATTATCGAGTCCATGAACACTGTCTGTCTCTGTGAAGCAGATAAGACGACAGGACTTCTGCCGCCGACTGTACAGCCCAGATGAAAGATAATTGTCCCATTTGAGTAACTAGTGTCTATCATCAGGTACTTGTTTTTTATTACCATCCTCAATACTGACTGACTTCTGCCCCTAATGTCTCCTATTTGGCACTAAGGGACACACCCACACACACACACACACACACACACACACACACACACCATCCTCAATACTGACTTCTGCCCCTGATGTCTCCTATTTGGCACTAAGGAACTTGATATTGGGAGAAATTGACCATCTTTCACTTGGGCTGTAACACCCATTCATGTGTCCAACTGTACATACATATTATAGGCCTACAATTTTATCATATGCAGTATACTTTTTCATAAGTACAAAGTTAATTTTATTTCATTTTTTACGTACACAGTCAGATGCAGAACTTTGTATATCCCTTCTACACACACACATACACACACACACACACACACACACACACATAGAATTTCGTGCTTATGAACACATGGAACAAACACATTCATATATATTGCAGATTAATACTCACACATACATACATGCGTACACACACATATCTCACTC
Source organism: Petrolisthes manimaculis (assembly GCA_034508575.1). Lineage (NCBI taxonomy): Eukaryota > Metazoa > Arthropoda > Malacostraca > Decapoda > Porcellanidae > Petrolisthes > Petrolisthes manimaculis. The sequence continues at coordinate 24,840 of JAWZYT010002768.1, read as the reverse complement.
TCCTTTTTTTCTCTCTCTCTCTCACATGTGTCACGTAATCCACACCAATCCATTAATCACCCACGTTTGCTCATTACAAGCGGGTCAGTAAGGCTGAAAATCCTATCTTCACATTAGCAGTTTTAATCCTAACACACAGGTAGACACAAGGTCGGGGCAAGGGAATGCTAAACCACATGATTTGTTTTTCTCATCTGCCAATTTTTTTTTTATTATTATTACAAGCACTGGGCTTCGCCGCAGCCGCGGTGTGCGGCCTGCGGCGCTGCTCGCTGCGCTCGCCCCCCCCCCAACTCGCGGCTCGCTTCGCTCGCCGTTCCACCCACCCCCACCCCCCAATCAGATGTCACACCAGATAGTGAAGATGTTAATACTTATCTTTGCTAAATATAAAGGGCAATGTCTCTTTCACTTAATAGGGAAGATGTTAACACTTATCATGATGTCACACCGGGTAGTGAAGATGATAATACCTATCTCTACTAAATATAAAGTGCAATGTCTATTCCAGTTAATAGTGAAGATGTTAACTCTTATCTAACCGACATTTGTAACATAAAATACATTGTCACGGAATCTGCCTGGAATCCACCTTCACTTCGTTTTTTTTTATTTTTGAAAAGTGTTATCATTTTCAGAAAAGTTAAATTTATATATATATTAAGATTTTTTAGTCTAGTGTGCAAATTTGTGCAAGTTTAGTTGGGTAAATTTAATGTGATTTAATTCCCTGTTAATTGGTGGCTGTGTGTGTGTGTGTGTGTGTGTGTGTCGGTATGTCTCTATGTCTGTTTGTCTGTCTGTTTGTTTGTCTGTGTTTAATAATAATAATAATAAGCGGTTTATTGATTGGGCAGCCACAAGGCTGAAAATACACAAATAGGTACATGAACATGATATGGTATATGGAAAAAAATATATATAATAGATGAATAATATAATGAGAAATTACCAGTACAAACGAAAAAAAAAATTACATTGGATGAATATTGTGCCTCAAATAACTTTTTTTATTATTACACCGCCCCGACTCGAAGGGGGCGGTGTATTGTTTCCGGTGCCGGATGTTGATCTTTAATGAGCGGTGTTGCCATCGAATGATGTCTTGTTATTGTTGTTTTCTTCTTCGATTTCTTCTTCTTCGACTTTTTTCTCTTCTTCTTCGATCTACTCCTCTTCCTTCTCCTCTTCTTCCTCTTCCTTCTTCTCTTCTTCCTTCTCTTCTTCCTCTTCCTTCTCTTCGACCTACTTCACTTCTTCTTCGACTTCCTCCTTCTCTTCTTCCTCCTTCTCTTCTTCCTCCTTTTCCTCTTCCTCCTTCTCTTCCTCTTCCTCCTCCTTTTCCTCTTCCTCCTCCTTTTCCTCTTCCTCCTTCTCTTCCTCTTCCATCTCTTTCTTCTCTTCAACTTCTTCCACCTCCTTCTCCTCTTCCATCACTTCTTCCACCACTTCTTCCACCACTTGTTGTTCTTGTTGTTCCATTTCCTCCACGATCTGTGAGAAATAGGAACCCATTATTATTATAATTTCTTTCTTTTAGTTTTTCTTCTTTTTTAAATTACAATTTGGTGTTTCTTGATATCGATGTTAAATAACTTTGTCTCTCAATTGTATATCATATCTTGGGGTTAACGTGGAATTTATTTCTATATGTATGTATGTATGTATGTATGTATTTGTTTATGTATGTATGTATTGATATATGTATGTATGTATTTATTTGATTAGGTGAAAAGTGTTGTGTTGTGTTGTGTGTGTGTAGTAAAGATGAGTGTGTGTGTGTGTGGGTGGGGGGTAGTAAAGATATGTGTGTTTGTGTGTGTTTTGGGTTGTAAGCGTGTGCGTGGGTAGGACAGATGCATGTGTGTGTGTGTGTGTGTGTGTGTGGTTGTGTGTGTGGGTTGTAAAGATGTGTGTGTGTGTATGTTGGGTAGTAAGGATGTATGTGTGTGTGTGTGTGTGTGTGTGTGTGTGTGTGTGTGTATTGGGTAGTAAAGATGTATGTGTGTGTGTGTTGGGTTGTAAACGTGTGTGTGTGTGGTGTGTAGGACAGATGTATGTGTGTGTGTGGGAGGGAGGGTGGGGGGTAGTAAAGATGTGTGTGTGTGTGTGTAGTTGTGTGCGAGATATATATATATATATATGTGTGTGTGTGTGTGTGGTAGGTAGTAAACTGTGTGTGTAGTAAAGATGTATGTGTATTTGTGTGTGTTGGGTAGTAAGGATGTGTATGTGTGTGTGGGAGGGGGGGGGGCAGTAAGGACCTACCTCTCAATCATTTTCATTTTTTCTCTGGCGAAACATGACCCAACCTCTTTTAATATTTACAAGCACTGGGCTACGCCCACCACTGCTGCGCCGTGGGTGCTTTTGCCTGCGGCGCAGCTCGCTACGCTCGCCCAGCCCCCACTCTGATGCGACATCGGATGGGGGGGGGGAGTGGGGGGGGGCGAGCGAAGCGAGCAGCGTCGCAGGCAAAAGCACCCACGGCGTAGCCGTGGTGGACGAAGCCCAGTGCTTGTTATTATTATTATTACACCGCCCCAACCCGAAGGGGGGCGGTGTATTGTTTTCAGTGCCGGATATTTATATATTTACAAGCACTGGGCTTCGCCCACCACGGCTGCACCGTGAGTGCTTTTGCCTGCGGGGCTGCTAGCTGTGCTCGCCCCCCCCCCCCCCAATCAGATGTCACACCAGGTAGTGAAGATGTTAATACTTATCTCTGCAAAATATAAAGGGCAATGTCTCTTCCACTTAATAATGAAGATGTTAACTCTTATCTAACCGACATTTATAACATAAAATACATTGTCACGGAATCACCACGGAATCAACCTTTTTTTTATTTTTGAACAGTTTTATAATTTTCTGAAAAGTTTTATTTTTATATACTAAGATTTATTTATTTATCTTTTCGTTTGTTTGTTAACAGTCTAGCATCCACAGACTTAGCCGTATGATGTTCATTTTTTTTCTATTGATAGATATTTATCAGAAAACAAAATGATTAACTTTTGGGCAAACTTGGTCGAAGGTCAAAGTCACAAAAAGATAAAGATAGCAAAGGGCGAGTGGTCGCTGTGGGGGCGGAAATGATCTTTATTAACCCCTCCGCGACGGGATAACTATGGATAGCCATTTTGTCAGTCCGGGGCTAGTCTTACTTTCCCTACTGTGTGGCCGGGCGCTTTTGGCCGATTTTTCCAAAATCGCTCTATTCCACTTACTCTGTACGTCTAAACTACGATACTGAACAACTTAAATTTGGTCTTGTTAGCACCATCAACTCTTCCTCTTTCCAATAAAACCAACCTCAGCTCTCTACAACTCTCCGTTGCCGAGAAAGTAAGTGAGGAATGAAGGGTACTTTTTCGTGTGAGCGCGGCTGTGTTCGCTTAGGTGGCGTGGCTCTGACGACAACTGAACGTGGCCCGCGCGGGTGGCAGTCAGTGTTGTAAGTAAGCATGGCGCACCACAGAATCGGACACGCACGAGAAATCTAATCCACATCCATCCATGTTTACAGTCAGTAACACACTGACTGACGATGGTGATTTGTAGGGATGGTGGTGAAGTATAGCCAAGTGAAAAAAACCCCGCCAAATTGGGCTCGCAAATGCCGACATTGGCAATAGCGGTGCTTCATCTCGCCCGGTCACCACATGGCAGGGGTGTAAGACACGACCCGGAGGCTTCCTGGGTCCGTCTATGACCGCGGTCCGGACGTTAAGGGTTAAGGGGCCGTGTTGGCATCGAATGATATCTTGTTATTATTTTTTATTGCCTCGTGCTTAACTATTTTATTTTATTCGTCTCCGGGAATTTTTTTAGTGAAGTGTAGAATAAGGTTAATTATAAGTCTAGTACGAAACACAAGGGAACTTCGAATGTCCTGACACACACATAAATAATTCACGCCACATCTACGCTCACTCAACATTAAAGATAGATGGATGGAGTGGTTGATTGACATTACTGTAAACAATAAACAATAAACAATGAATTAAGAAGGAAATTAGGGATAAGCAAACGGAAGGAAATGAGAGATAAGCAAAAAGAAGGAAAAATGAGGGATAAGCAAAAAGAAAAAAATGAGGAAGAAGCATAAAAAAGGAAATGAGAGATAATAAAAAAAAGGAAATGAGGGATAAAAGCAAAAAGAAGGAAATAAGGGATAACCGGATAAGCAAAAACAAGGAAAAATGAGGGATAGTGAAAGCTAGGAAAGAGATCACCTTTGATTCAAACCTGTAATTAATTCAGGGAGTTTCTCTTGTTGGTGAATTGGATTGATTATTATCTTTTATTCCTCCAATCTATGCCACGAAACGGATCCCCTTATTTAGTACCACTGCAGAGGGTGTCAGTTTTCTGGTATAGTTAGGAGGAATCAGTAACCTGCCAATTCACCGACGAAAGACAAAGAGAGAATTAATTATAGAAGAGCAAGTCCTGAAATCAGAGTTCAGGAGGCTTCAGACGAGACAAGGATTGCATTGTTCTCTTGTGTGTTGCCATCCATCATCACAATATATACACGACCAGCTTCACTATACACACCACACTACTACACAACACACCATACAATCAACACACAACACAACACAACACTATATTACACAATACACTCACATACACAATACACACAACACACCACACAACACAACATCACACTACACGAAACCCTATCACACTATACACACAACACCACACCACACCACACTAAACCGTATCACACTATACATATTATTATATTATATACATATACACACTAACACAACACACCACATCCTACTACACGAAACCCTATCACACTATACACACACACACACAACACCACACAACACCACACTAAACCCTAGCACACTATACACACACACAACATCCACACCGCACTACATCACACTACACTAAACCCTATCATACTACACGAAACCCTATCACACTATACACACACACACACACACACCACACCACACAACACTAATCCCTATCACACCATACACACACACAACATCCACACCACACACTTGATTTATGGGTCTGGTCGCTGGTATGGTGTCGAGGTGAAGTGATGTGTGTGTTGCTGTGTTTGTTTTGGTGTGTTTTCATCTTTTCAACGGGAGCAGTCTGTTTTATATCTGGTGTAGTTTATCAAGGGTGACGAGGAGTGAGGGAATGTGTTTGTGTGTTTGTACGTTTGTGTGTGTGTGTGTGTGTGTGTGTGTGTGTGAATTTTACCTGTCTGTGTTTAATAGGAGAATAAATTTAACGGGGTATGTCTTCTTTATCAACTAAATTACCCAACAGTTAATCAACATTCTACATACAAATTGACAATATCTATATATACCCAACTAAACAATCAATTATCAGACTAGCTAATCATGTACGGTCACGAGTACTAATAAGTATACAGGTTTGGTTGATGCTTCGAACAGTTCAATTTCACCAACGAAGTCATTCCGATGGAGATTTTACTGTGCATTCCTGTACTGTCTCCAGGTATTCCAAGCACACCTTGTATACTCATTAGTGCTCGTAAAATTGATTAATGAAGAAAGAGATAAACATAGAACTGACATTTTAAAAGACGGCACGAGTCTGTCTTCTTCCTCCTTCTCTTCTTCTTCTTCCTCCTCCTCCTCTTCCTTCACCATCATTCCACTCCAACACTTTACTCATATTTTTGTCTTGTTTTTGTTCTGTTCCCGCGCCATTACTCGCTCCCATGACAAGCAATTAGCAGGGAAAGCCATTTTTAATCTGGGTCTGGCCTTGTCTCTCTCTCTCTCTCTCTCTCTCTCTCTCTCTCTCTCTCTCTCTCTCTCTCTCTCCTCCTCCTCCTCCTGCTCCTGCTCCTGCTCCTGCTCCTGCTCCTGCTCCTGCTCCTGCTCCTGCTCCTCCTCCTCCTCCTCCTCCTCCTTTTCTATTTCCTCCTTCTCCTCCTCCTCCTTTTCCTTTTCTCTTTCCTTCCTCTTCTATTTCTCTTCCTCCTCTTCTCTGTTGACTTAATTAACTTAGGAAAGTCCTTAATTCATTTCGCACCTTACCAGATATAAAAAAAAAAGAGAAAAACGAAAAAAGAATTCGAAGTACGGACGGATGGCATTTACTTCATTACTAAAATGAGAATAACATGCAAGCAAGCACACACATTTTTCTCATCTTACCACCAGGCCTTATAATATAATACAGGACTGACAAGCAGCTCTTTACTCATCCAATGCTGGCTGTCTGTCGCGTGGTTCAATTCTCAGGCGTATCTTGAAAACCATCGCATATATATATATATATATATATATATATATATATATATATATATATATATATATATATATATATATATATATATATATATATATATATATATATATATATATATATAAAATCCCGATACTCACTCCTCTTCAGTGTATATTAATGCATTTCTGAAACTTGTATAATATATTGAAGGGTTGGTGGTTGTTGTTATTTGTTGTTGTTTGTGTGTTTTTCCCGACAGTCCAACCCTATCTATACAGACGAATGAACAGAGGGGGAAGAGGGAGGGGAGGGGTTGTAATGGAGAAGGGTGGGTTTGGGGAGTTGGGGAAGGGGGGGGGGAGGTTGTGTGGAGGGGGGGGGGGGTGAAAGGATGAATACCGCTTATGAACACCAAGGTCTGTTTACTGGCACAGGGGGAAGAAGAAAAGGGAATGATGGGGTCCCTCTGAGTCAGGTATACAACAAGGGAAAATATATTGGTGGAGGAGGTGTCTGTGTAACGTGAGTGTGTGTGTGTGAGTGAGTGAGGAAGGGAGGGAAGAAGGGAGGTGAGGAGATATGATATGCGTTGCTGGTAACTATATGAGAGAGAGAGAGAGAGAGAGAGAGAGAGTACAGGACACGCTACACACGTCCACACAGCTCCTGATAAAATCCCAAATATCAGCTGTTGTACTGTTCTCATAGCACTGGCTTACTCACCACCTGTACATGAATGTACACTGAACAGCCAGGTGCAATAACTTGACCTGACAGTGTCAAGGTTCACTTGTAATAGTGAAAATAAATAACGAAGGCAGTGCTGGAATGTCGTGGTGGGTGTCTGCTTCACACACAGCTTGCCCCGCCTACCAACTGCTTCACCACAGTTCGACACCAACAACTGCTTCATCACAGCTCGACATCAACAACAGCTTCACCATCTCATTATCACTCTGTCTCGCTATTTCTATCATCGCTTATTTTATTTCTGTTTTCCTTTTCCACTCTCTTACTGGTACTGACACAGCCTCTGGAGGATTTGCAGGGAGAACTCAACCCTGGGTAAATAAACACCGTTCAACCTCCCGAGTGTATGACAGTACCCCCTCCCTCCCTTCATCACCTCACTAACACCTCAACACTGTGACTATGCCAGGAGATGTGAGTCACCACCAGGCGCCTCATCACATGACCCCCGGGTCTCCCTGGATACCAGCCGGGTAAATGGTGTGCTGTTTGTGGCAAAACCACCTCTGACAAGACCATCATTGACTGTTCATCTGGTGATTGCCCCAACACTTCCCACACCACCTGTCTCGGTAACAGCAACACATTTGACTGCTGCGAGGTCTCTGCTCTGCGCACAGCTCTGGGAATCACCAGGTGGTTTACCAGGGGGCCACGGCAGACTCGAAAGACTCCTCTGACCGTTTAGATGCTGACACTTCTGATGTGACTACAGCAGATGATGATGATGATGATATCGAAGATCTTTTGCAGCTAGATCGTAGAGAACTAATCGAAAATATCCGGCAGCTGAGGAAGGAATTAAAAAGAAAGAAAACCATTTTAAGGTTTTTCGAAGCCACTTCTCAAACACTGGCCAAGAAAAGGGACGCTGTAGTTACTGTCCTGGATTTCATTGATAACATCTGTTCTACAAGATCCAGTGCAGAGGAACTAGATACAAGATCTATCGCTGCTACCGCCAAGTCTCACAGAATAGACGAGGAGTGGGATAGACAAGTAGCCTCCAGCGACGAAACAGCAAACTGGTGGAAGTCAGCGAAACCTCGACCACTACAGTCTACCGTCGCCTCCACCTCCACCATCACCAACAACTCGTCTGGCCCCAGCCACCCATCACCACCACAGACTACTATTGCTCCATCTAAGGACGCCTCCACGGCGACTGTGCCAGCTGCAGCACCCAGAAATTCCCGTAACGGTGGGAATACGATGAATAACAGAAACAAACATAATAGAGTGCAACTGCAAACTGGACAATCTAATAAGTCCCTCTCAGGTAATACAGTTACGCCCCGAAACTCGCTACGTAACCAGCCAAAAGATTACTGTAAAATTTGCGGGCGTAACGGACACACAGAAAATAACTGCCTGAGGAGGAATAAGTGTACCTACTGTCTTCGAGTGGGACATACTGTTCAGGAGTGTCGTACTCGCATTGCACAGGAGAGGGACGAAAACCTCTTCCAAAGGATATCAAGTGAGCAGGCACAAAACAGCGCCTTACTCGTTCAGGCACTAAATCAATTCCTTCCCCCTGCTCCTCCTGCCCCTGGCCCTGCCATATCCCATCCTGTCATCGGTAATTGGGCTCCAGGACATCAGGCCCACACACCATACTCACACTATCCTGCCTACGCCCATTCATATACACTCCAGCCGCCTAACCTTGTCAACACAGCCTGGAGTCATGCCCGTCCGTAAATCTAGAGATCAACTCACCATCATATCTGCCAATGTTAGGGGACTTGTAGCGAACATCGGGGACCTCATCAACAGCCACGTGATTCCTCGTACCCCAGACATTGTTGCAACAGTTGAAACATTTATGAATGAGTCGGTCCCTAACAACTTTGGGCACCTGAGAGGATACTCGATGTGGCATCGACGCGACAGGACACGCGAGACCTTTGGTGGTGTCGCTGTCTCCTTTCACAAAATCCTGTCGGTCCAACCACTCGAAGTCGCTCTTCCAACTCATCTGGAGATGATGTTTTTCAAGATATGGGCTCAACATCAGACCATCTTGCTGTGTGTGTGTTACCGCCCACAATGGCAGGGTAGTGAGCCCGTTGTGTTCCTGCAAACTCACCTCGACGAGCTGCTGCAGCCACACACTTGTAACCATGTTGTCATTGTTGGGGACATGAACCAGCACTTGGTTGCAAGATCATTCGAAGAACTCCTGACAGTACATGATCTTTTTAATCACGTTGACTTCCCTACACACACTTCCGGCTCATCTCTTGACCCTGTTGTCAGCGATTTAACGGACAGTGTGGTTACCTGCTCTCCACTCAGTGCCGTGGGATCGTCAGACCACATGGCTGTTCTGAGTGTGATTCAGATTGCACCTCAGAGGGATGCTGCCGTCACACGCACCAACTGGCTGTGGGGTAAAGCAGATTGGGAGGGTCTTTGCAACACACTACAACAAACGCCCTGGAGCAACATCCTCGTAGGTGACATCAACAATCAAGTTGACACTTTTACACGTACTTTGCTCAAGCACCAAGAACAGTACGTCCCCTGTCACTCATACACTGTCAAGCCCCTCGACCAGCCCTGGTTTGGTTATCAGTGTAGAATGGCAGCTGATGAAAAGAGTCGCTCCTGGAGGCTCTACTCACGTCATCCTACCTACGCTAATAAGGAGCGCTATAGACACGCTTGTGCAGCCATGCGACAAGTACAAAAATGGGCTCAACAACGCTGGCAGGAAGATCTTAAGACCAAACTCAGTGGCCGATCTGTGGGTAGTAAAACCTGGTGGACCACACTGAAGCAGCATCAAGGCTTGACACAAGATGATGATGTACCACCCCTACACAAGTCTGATTGTCCAGTGGCCACCAAAAACAAAGTCAAGGTAGAGGTACTCGCAAATTTTTTCTCCAAGAAGATGTCAGTACCTGATCCTGAGCGTCCCACTCCGATTGTGCCAGTCCTCACAAACTCGAGCCTTTCCACCCTCACCATCACTACTGAGGATGTGTGGCAACATTTGTCACTAGTTGACACAAACAAGGCTTTAGGCCCAGACAACGTAAGTCCTCACATCCTTAAGCGTTGTGCCTCTCAACTGGCAACGCCCCTCACCACCATATTCCAGCAATGTATCACCACTGGAGTGTGGCCCACCCTCTGGAAGGGTGCCAGAGTGGTGGCAATCCACAAAAAGAGCAAGAGGACTGATCCTAAGAACTACAGACCTATCTCCCTTCTCTCAGTTCTTGACAAAATACTCGAAGCCATCATAGCAGACAAAATATCATGCTTTCTTGCCTCACACCATCTACTCAACAATAAACAGTTTGGCTTTCGAACAAACAGGTCAGCAGAAGACCTATTACTTCAATTATCCACCACTTGGCATAAGTCCCTAGATCAGGGAAGGGAAACATTCATCGTTGCTCTTGATATAGCTGGAGCATTTGATAGGGTGTGGCATCATGGCCTCATCACCAAGTTGAACAGCTTGGGTGTCTGTGGTCATCTACTCCTCCTGCTCAAAGATTACCTGCAGGGCAGATACCTCAGAGTGGTGATGAATGGACAAACATCAGACGAATATCCCATCTCTGCCAGTGTACCACAGGGTAGTGTTCTCGGCCCTCTCCTCTGGAATACATATTTTAATGACTTGCTTCAGCTCATTCCAGAGGCACATGCATATGCCGATGACTGCACCCTCACATTTCCCTGCGACAGTGGTGATCACCGCACGACTGTCGCTCACATCAACCAGGTCCTACAAACCATCGTCTTATGGGGTCGCCGATGGCAAGTGGATCTCGCTCCGGAGAAAACACAGGTGATGCTGGTCTCCAGAAGACAGCGTCCCCCTAACACTCCCACCCCCATCATCTTGCTTGATGGGAGGTCGCTGCCCTTACAAGATTCCATAACAATACTGGGAGTGGAAATTAACAGTACCCTGACTTTCACTGGCCACGTCAAGAATATAGCCAGGAAAGCCGCTTGGAAACTTAGTTGTGTCCGGCGGGTATCACATCTCCTTGACTCCCAGGGAATATCCACATTGTATGCAGCCCAAGTCCGTCCACTCATGGAGTATGCCCCTCTCACCTGGTCATCATGCCCCCCTTCATATTTAGGTCTTCTTGACAAGATCCAACGTCGAGCACAACGATTACTATGTATGAAGTCCCCACCGGACCAACCGCCTTCACCTATGCAGCCCCTACAGCAGCGTCGTGATTTAGCAGGATTGTGTGTTATTTACAAGACCCACAAGCAGCACGCCCCACACCTAACTGCACTCCACCAACCTTGGGCTCAACCACACGGCCACACCACCCGTGCTGCCGTCACCAGGGATCACCAGCTCATCATCCCTTTTGCCAAAACAGAGACCTTCCTCCGTTCCTTCCTACCAAGGTATACAATAATGTGGAATCTTCTGGTACAGCAGACACAGCTTCACTACATCACCTCACTACACACCTTTAAGTCTGCTGTAAATACATGGATTAAACAGCCATATAATGTAAATAAGTTTGTGTAATGTATATAACTGTTTGTGTAGTTAGGCATTTAAAATTCATGTATAGTAAAGCTTTAGTTATAATACTTTTATGTCAAAGATAGTTCTCAGTATCCCTACTGAAGCTCCTGACTGAATAATGTATCCAATACTAAAATAAAGTAAAAAAAAAAAAAAAAAGAGAGAGAGAGAGAGAGAGAGAGAGAGAGAGAGAGAGAGAGAGAGAGAGAGAGAGAGAGAGAGAGAGAGAGAGAGAGAGAGAGAGAGTTACAAGGAGTTACAAGGAAAAGAAGTACCCTAGAAGACCTTACGATCCATACAAAGAGGGTACCTGTGGGTTTAGTTGTGCAAGTATGTGACCGTTCTCGAATGTGTCATGTGAAACCATCAGGGAACACTCACACAACGGCTTAAACACCTAGACGGTGGTTTAAGACTTTGTCTAATCTGGACTTGAACTGATCCACAGAGTTGCTGTTAACTACATCAGCAGGAAGCGCGTTCCAAGTACCGCAGATGCTGTACGTAAAGAATTTACCACACCGATCGCGGTTGTATCGCTTCAGTTCAAGTTTGTAGCCATGATTCCTGGTTGTTCCCTCACTGAGTTGGAAAATGTCCCTGTAGTCTACATTGTCAAAGCCTCGTAGTATTTTAAACACTTCGATAAGCTGACCACGCAGTCTCCGAGTTTCCAAAGAGAACAGGTTGAGTTCTACCAACCGATCTTCATAGCTCTTGTGTCTAAGAGAGGGTATAAGTTTGGTTGCCCTGGCTTGCACTCGTTCCAATCTCGTAATATCCTTTCTGTAAGAAGGACTCCAAAACTGGACTGCATACTCCAGGTGCGGTCGGACAAGGGAATTGTACAGACAAAGTACTATCTCCTTGTTCCGGTATCCAAACTGTCGCTTTATGTACCCTAACATCCTTTGGGCTTTCTTCTCTGCCTCAATACACTGCTTTGAGAACTTGAGGTCGCTAGTGATAGTTACACCCAAGTCTTTCTCAGTATCAGTGCTTACGAGAGCATTGCCCTTAAGGGTATACTCTGTTCGGGGGTTTCTGTGGCCTATATGCATAACTTTGCATTTGTTCACGTTAAATGGCATTTGCCACGTGTCAGACCACTCCCCGATCTTCCTAAGATCTTCTTGTAAGCGGGTAGTATTTCCTTCCTTCGCGACATTCATACCAAGCTTAGTATCATCGGCGAATTTGGAAATCTTGGCAACCATGTCACCATCCATATCATTAACATAGATGATAAACAGTAGTGGTCCCAGAACAGAACCTTGGGGAACACCGCTAGTAACGGGAACCCACTCTGAGGCCTGTCCATTCACTACTACCCGCTGCCGTCTGTCACTTAGCCAGTTCTCTATCCAATTTGCCACATTTCCGTCTATGCCCAGTGCACGCACTTTCCGAAGGAGGCGGCGGTGGGGTACCTTATCAAAGGCTTTCTGAAAGTCTAAGTAGACAACATCGACCACTTTATCCTGATCATGCTCACTGAAAACAAAATGGAAGAATTCCACCAGATTTGTGAGGCATGACCGGTGCTGCCGGAACCCATGCTGGGAACCCCTCAGTAGCAAATTTGATTCTAAGTGTGCCGTTATTTTGTCCACCATGATGCTCTCCATGAGTTTACAGACTATCGAGGTTAAACTGATGGGTCTGTAGTTTGACGGTTGGCTAGCATCTCCTTTCTTGAAGATAGGAGTCACCTCTGCCTCACGCCAGTCTCTAGGAATGCATCCAGTCTGAAATACCCTGTTGAAGACCATGCACAGGTGCCGTGATACTTCACCATGCACTTCTTTCAACACTCTAGGTAAGAACCTATCCGGACCGGGGGACTTGTTTGCCTTTAATTCGATTATTCTTCTCTCAATTTCTTCTCGGGTGAAGACCATTGACTCCAACTTCTCACTGGAGAAGTCCAATGGTTCGGGAATGAGACCACTCTCCTCAGAGAACACTGAAGAGAAGTACTCATTTAAGAGGTCAGCATTTTCTGCATCAGAGTGCATCAATGCTCCATCATCATTCACCAAGGGACCAATCCTGCGTCGGATTGGTTTACGGCCATTCACATAACTGAAAAACTCCTTGGGGTTCTCTTTGCAGAGTCTAGCCACACGGACCTCCTCAGCACGCTTAGCCACCCTTATTTTGGACTTCACTTTTCGATTTAATCGTCTATGACCGTCAAAGTCCCCAGATGTCTTCGCTCGACGGTATGCTGTTCTCCTCTCCCTTAGTAGGTTACGGATTTCCCGATTAAACCACTTCGGTTGAATGAACTTCTGACCTGTTCCCTTCAGAGGAATAAAGCACGACTGAAGCTCCATGAAGGAAGACAAGAATGACCTCCACAGATCATCAGCACTCTCTCCCTCCTCTAGTTCCATTTCAGCAACGCCTTCACGAAGACCTGCAAAGTTCGCTCTCCCCATGTCTAATTTTCTATGCACCGGGGTCACGATCTCCATATTAGGGACTATAGCTAAAAATCTTATAAGCTTGTGGTCGCTTCCACCTATTTCTTCATTTACAGAGAGGTCTTGAATGATGTCATCCTCAGAGGTGAGGACCAAGTCGAGTATGTTATCACCTCTTGTTGGCTCCCTTACCCACTGAGTGAGGAATTCATCATTTACAAACTCTAAGAGTGGTGTGTTCTCAGCAGAGGGCTCTCTGGTTTCCCAGTCAACATGTGTGTTGAAGTCCCCCATAAGGATGCACACCCTGCCATCCACTAGTTCACCCAGCAACTGGTATAGGTCCCTGTCGATCTCACTGAGTTGTCCAGGGGGTCTATAAAGCAGCAGGGTTCTGTATTTTGCAGTGCCTATTTCTAGGTCAACTCCAAGGAGCTCGTGGTTCGATGTGATGTTGCAGGTCATCGATTTGATGGAGTTCTTTACATACAACAGCACACCACCACCCCCTCTGTCTTCTCTATCTTTGTGGAAGAGTTGGTAGCCTGGAATCATGAATTCCCCAACAAGATCTCTGTCTGAGGTTCTCAACCATGACTCCGTTATGGCCACCATCTCGGGTTCCTCTGTCGCAACGAGGGCCCGCAGTTCCAAAAACTTGTTTCGGATGGACCTGGCGTTGAACAATAGAACCTTTAGGGAACCCCCAACTGCAGGGCTCCCTATTCTCCTCCGTTTCCCGGTTTGGTCACTGTCTTGGTAGTGCTGGGGATATCCTTCTTCAGGATCTCGGCGAATGTCTTCTCTGGGGTCACTCTAGCATAGCGACGAGGGCTCTCCTCCACGCTCGGTCGAGTGCTCCTGAGACATCGTCGGACGGTGTCTTCCATTAATTTGGAAAGGACTTCCTTCCCCTTTGGTGAGAGATGCGTGCCATCCCTCTGGTAGAGATCGTCTCTACCAAAGAATGAGGTGTAGGGGTCCACAAAGAACACCCCCTCAGCAGTACACAAATCAGCCAGGCGCTGATTTACTGCAATGTTCTTTGACAGAGCAGTCCCTGAAGGGCCTCTCCTTGGGAGCACGCCAACAACTACCCTTCTGCGGGTTTTTAACCCACAGTCGTCTACTGCACCGAGCACATCCGAGAGGACTCCTTCAGTCATGCCTACTCTACCATTTCTCAGGTAGATGTCATTACCACTCACCATGAGTGCAATGACAGCAGATCTGGACGTTTGGATCCTCTCAGCTTCCTTTCGGAGGTCAGCATTGCCACAACCTGGTAGACAATTCACCTTCACAGAAGTGTGAAGGCGAGCTGCCATTAGGGGTTGCAGCCCTCGTGCCTGGGAATCACCTAAAATGTGTATATCCACAGGTTTCTCCTTGGTAGGAGCACGAGATGCCTTGTGAGGAACCCGAGAGTGTTTTGAATTCCTGCCGGGCTTGTCACTTCCTCCAGGTTGCTTCTTCTTTGTCTTCTTTTTCTTCTTCATTTTCTTTTTCTTCTCTGTTGCCTTGTCTTCACTTTCCTCTAATCCCTCCTCAATTGTCTTCTTGGGGTTTTCTCCCTTTTCTATATTCCCCTCCTCTTCTTCATCACACTTTTCTGCAGTCTCTTTTCTATTTTGCTTTTCTGCAGTCTCTTTTCCCTCTTCATTGTTGTTCTTCTTGTTCTTCTTCTTCTTTTTCTTCATCGAAGTGGTGGAGCTCTCCGGTGAAGAAGCTCCTTGGACTGCCTCGTCTCTCACGTGACAGTCACACCTCTTAGACTCCATCAGGAGAACTTTCTCCTTTAGGGAGTTGTTCTCCTTCGTGAGCAGTGCCATGTGCTCCATCAACCTCTCCTCGAGTTTGCAAAAGTCGCAGACACTTGAGGGGTCTAGGTCACTCGCACTCCTCCCGCTGAAGGTCTCACACCAGCGGTACACCTTGCATGTAGAACATGTAAATTTTCTTGCTGATGGACCAGTCATCTCGCTCTAATTCAATATAAGACCAATAATATAAAAGAAAGGGTAATGTGATTTAGTCTCGCATAAGTCTCATCCGCCTACTTCCAGAAGGTTTTCGGTCGTTCAGCCAACAGAAACCCTTATGAGCCAAGCACACCAACCCTAAGGTCTCCCCTGGGCCGGACGGCCCCAATCGTGCCGCAGCTCCCAACTGAGCAGCACAAGAGTCCCAAATAAATGGGAATCTGATTTTTCGACAGGGGTGCTTGAAGTGTATCGTTTTCCTACTAATCCCTACTAATCCTCCATCCGCGGCCAAACTTAAAGCAAATAGTACAGCTAAATGCCCACGATTTAATCCGAGATCTTTTACTGGCCTGGCAACCAGCAAGGCATGAAAGTTCTCTCACCAAAGAGCAGTCGAGCCTTTAGGCACCTAAAAATGGTCACAGGGAGCTGGTCAGGCTAATTAATCTAAGAGAATACCTATGGGGGTCCTGAGGCATCTCCATTACTCGTACCCCACACGCCTGAGATCCCTTCAATCTCAGCCCTTTCGAAACCTGTGAGCATTAAAAGGCGTTGTTTTAGGAGGTTCCAAAGCCTCCCTTCTCACACGGCATAAGGTAGCTGGTGAGGTCCTTAACAATAAAAACTTATATCCAAAGTGATGAAGATTTTTTTTTTTTTTTTTTTTTTTTTTTTTTTTTTTTTTTTTGGATAGTTGAAGAGCAGTTGTGAAACTTAATAGTAACAGAACCGAAAAAGACTAGTAGAGGGATGCTAGGAGATACACCAAGAAGGGGGAGATGTGAAGAATTGACAACTCTTAGTCAGGATCCTAATAATGCTACCTTTCTGGCATGGGTAACCCTACTGGACTATATGTCCCCCAGCATAGCTAGCCAAATTCAAACAGATCACACAAGCTCACTCACCAACGGCAAGGTGGTTGTCGAGAGAGAGCAAAGAGAGAATAAAGGAGAGGGTGGAAAGAAAATAATGGAAGGGAGAGTATAGCCTGGGAAAGCCGTGAGGGAGGGAGTGAGTCGGGGGATAGTGGGGGGAGAGTGGGGGGAGAGTGGGAGGATGCTCGAGGAAATGGTAGATATTGAGAAAGTGGCAGAAGGTAAAAAGAGAAGGAGAAGTAGGAAATGAACGAGGAAAGGAGGAAGATGTGCAGGAGAAACAGGAATAAGAGGAGATTGAATAATATATACGGTAGTAACATTAATAATGATAATAATAATGATACTACTACTACTACTACTACTACTAATAATAATAATAATAATAACAATAACAATAATAATAATAATAATAATAACAATAACAATAATAATAATAACAATAATAACAATAACAATAATAACAGAGAGAGGGAGAGAGAGAGAGAGAGATAAAGAGAAAGAGAGAAAGAAAGAGAAAGAGAGAAAGAGAGAGATAGAGATAGAGATAGAGATAGAGAGAAAGAGAGAGATAGAGAAGGATTAACAGAAAGGGAGGAAGGGAGAGAGAGAGAAAGAGATGTGCTGATATGTAAAGAGTATTGTTCTTTGCAAATGAGAGTTCTATGAATTATTATTATAAATGAGAGAGAGAGAGAGAGATAGATAGATAGAGAGAGAGAGAGAGAGAGAGGAAACATGAATGAAACCATAAAAAAAAACTACATATACCACTGAATCATCTCCCCATCTCCACCACCACCACCTCTCTCTCTCTCTCTCTCTCTCTCTCTCTCTCTCTCTCTCTCTCTCTCTCTCTCTCATCTTGTCAATGCAGCCTCCACCTTCATCTCCCTCCCTGTTTGCCCTCACCTCCCATCATCACCATCATCACATCATCACCTGGCCATTTCCCACGTCTCTAGCCTATACCCCTGTCAGCCTCCCGTCAAACACGTGGAAGGGAAAAGCAATATTCGTGTGGGGAGATGAAGGTTTGAAGGGTGGGAGGCAAGAGAGGGAGAGAGGAGCAGGGAGAGAAAGAGGGAAGAGGTAGGGAGGGAGAGGCAGGGAGAGAAAGAGGGGAGAGGTAGGGTGAGGGAGAGAGAGAGAAAGCAAAGAGAAAGCGAAGAGGAAGGGGGAGGGACGTGGAGAGAAAAAGCAGAGAGAAAGGGAAGAGGGAGGGGAAGGGACAGAGAGAGAGAAAGCAGAGAGAAAGGGAAGAGGGATGGAGGGACAGGGAGAGAAAGAGCAGAGATAAAGGGAAGAGGTAGGGTGAGGGAGAGAAACAGGAAGTGAGAGAGAAAGAGGGAGAAGGAGGGGAAATGACAGGGAGAGAGAGAGAGTATTGAGAAAGGGAAGAGGGATGGAGGGACGGGACAGGGAGAGAGAAAGCAGAGAGAAAGGGAAGAGGTAGGGTGAGAGAGAAAGAGGGAGAGAGAGAGAAAGAGCGAAAAGGGGGGAGGAAGGGACAGGGAGAGAGAGAGAGAGTAAAAAGAAAGTGAAGAGGGATGGGGTTGAAAAAGACAGGGGAAAAGAAGAGAGAAAGGACGAAGAGAGAGTGAGTGATGGGGGAAGAGAATAATAAAAATCAATGAGTGAAGGAAGGAGGTTGGGGAAATAACAAGAAAAAGAAAAAAGAATGTACTGAAAGAAATAAACAAATAACAGTTACACGAGTTAAGATAATTATCATAAAAGTTCTTTATTACTTCTTTCTTTCTTTCCTTCCTTCCCTCATTCATTCATTCCATCCATCCTTCCTTTATTCCTTCCTTCTTTCCCTCATTCATTCATTCTTTCCTTCCTTCCTTTATTCTTTCCTTTCTTCCTTCCTTCTTTCCTTTCTTCCTTCTTTTCTTTCTTCCTTTTTTCCTTCCTTCCTTTATTCCTTACTTCTTTCCCTCATCCATTCATTCTTTCCTTCCTTCCTTCAGTGTAATAAAAACAGATCTTGACTTGACAATACACACTGAAAGAATTGTGGCCCCCCTTGGAGATCCATGCAATAATAAGCTTTCTAGTGCAACATTGAATTATTATAATGTATATAATAATTAAGTAAGTAAGTATTCATCAATTGACTTACCTTACCCGTTTTTTTTATTAATTAACCTAAATTGTGTTGGCTCAAAGAAGGTTTAACAGAGGTTAAATTATCCCCTTCATTGCAAGTTCTTTTTTTATCAACATATTTAATTTTTAAGTGAGGCCTTCCGATATGAATGCATTTATAATTATAGAATGAAGGGAAATGGTGTATGTAAAAAAAAATAACAATCGCTTTATTATATATATTGAAATTTCCAGTAACACTAACATGAAATCAATAATTATAGTCACACACGTTCACACTCATCTACTCGCAAGACTAGCTAACTAACTACGATAATATATATATATGTTACCCTCGCGAGTGACTCCCGTTTTCTATCGGTGTCCTCGAATTTGTTGTCCTCGTTTATTTCCTTCGAGTACAATATATATTTTCCTCCAGTTTCAGTCGATTTTCTATGTTCTCCATTTTCTTTATAGCCTCAGCAAACGGCTACTAAAAGGAGACCTTATTGAAGTCTTCAAAATATTCAAAGGTTTCAGTAATTTAAATGCCAGTAATTACTTCAACATCGACAATAGAAATATTACTAGGAATAATGGGCTTAAGATCGTCGGGAAACGCTTTAACACGAATGAAGCTATTTTTTTTCTTTTTTAATCGTATCGTAAACATTTGGAACCGACTGTCCTCCGATGTTATAAACTGTGCAACAGTAGATTCGTTCAAACGTCACCTAGACAAGTATCTAGCAAATAACCCGAACCTACAACTATTCACACTCGAATAATATTAGCAACATAACCGCAGTTCACTTATTATATATACTCCGACAAGAGTAGAACAGTCCCAGCATAGAGTGTAGGGCGAAATTAAGCCAGGCGAAGTTCAGTCCACTGGAAGGGTAAATTTATAGCTAGCTATTATGCGAATAATTTCTCGTCATATATATATATACCATGGTATATATATACATATATATATATATATATATATATATATATATATATATATATATATATATATATATATATATATATATATATATATATATATATATATATATATATATATATATATGTATATAAATGTACTGTATAGTTAGACATAGTGTACGAACCTTCCTGCTGTCCTATATAAATTCCATGTTAGTTTTTCCATACTACATGGTAACTTTTCATTTCCTGCCAGTTTCGGCAGGAGGGAATGGTGGGTGGGGAGGAGCCTTCTTCTTTGCTATACTTTTCCTCACTCTTGTAGGTTAGATAGAATAGCAAAATCAAGCAGCCTCGAAAGGACCAGTAGGTCTGCTGCTGTTTGAGTGTCCTTTGTATTCATTTGTATCTTCCCTCCCAGTCTCTCTAATCTCTCTCTCTCATCATACACACCACCCCCTATCAGGCAAGCAAGGAGGCAAGCATCATCAATTTCAATGCATATCCCTATACTTCCTCCTCTCATTCCCCCCCCCCCCCTCTTTTTTTTCATTGGAAAATCGATTATTCATCCTAAAGTGAATGCAAAAGAGGCAATAATGTATCCCTGGTTAAGGGTGTGTGGGAATAGGGGGACAGGCTTGGGGGTGGGTTTAGAGGGTGCGGTAATAGGGGGACAGGCTAGGGGGGGGGGGGGGGTTAGAGGGTGTGGGAAAAGGGGGACAGGCTTTCTACCCACTCCAAGCCTGTCCTCTACTCCCACACCCCCTTAAGTAGATGTACAGGACGAACCAGTAAGCAATATCGAGGTGGAAATATGAGGCCCAGCAGCGTTAATGATATAACAGTGGTGCATGGATGGAGTGTTAATGTAATGCACGGAATAATATCTGGGTGATTAATGGTTTGTTGGCGAGGGTAAAAATGGCGTGATTAAATGAGAGATAGAGAGAGATAAATATATAGATAGATAGATATAGATATATATACTTATGATATAGATAGATATAGATAGATAGATAGATATAGATAGACAGATATATATATATATATATATATATATATATATATATATATATATATAGATAGATAGATAGATAGATAGATAGATAGATAGATAGATAGATAGATAGATAGATAGATAGATAGATAGATAGATAGATAGATAGATAGATAGATAGATAGATAGATAGATAGATAGATAGATAGATAGATAGATAGATAGATAGATAGATAGATAGATAGATAGATAGGGAGAGAGAGAGAGAGGAGTAAAAAGTTAAAAAAATAAAAGAAAGAAAACGTGAGGAAAAGAGTGAATGTTTTTTAAATTATGTGTTTGGCCAAATTTTCGGCATATTACCCATGTAGCTAACCAGTGAGGAATGGAGCCAAAGGGGAGAGGAGGAAGGGGAGAGGGGGGAGAGAATGAGAAAGGAGGAGGAGGAGGAGGAGGGGGAAGGGGAGAGGGGAGGGGAGAGAAAGAGGAGGGGGAGAGGGTGGGAGAGAATGAGGAAGGAGGAGGAGGGGGAGTGGGAGAGGGTGGGAGAGAATGAGGAAGGAGGCGAAGGAGGAGAAGGGGAAAGAGGGGAGAGAATGAGGAAGGAGGAGGAGGAGGAAGGGGAAGGGGAACGGGGGGAGAGGGGGTAAACAAGGAAGGAGAAGGAAGAGGAGGAAAGGAATACTCGCATGAGAATATCCTTCCTTATAGTTAACGTTATTATTTTATTATTGGGGAGATAATGATTTTTTTATGGACAAAATTTACTGGTGGCCTGTTTTTGGAATAGTTTAGGGGGTAATCATTTACTCCACATTATTCTAACCACACCCTGTGATTGTGTATGAGACCTGGTGGCTTCTGATTCCCCCTGTCTGTGCCACGAAACAAGCTCCTTTTAAGGGGAGAAGTTTTGTGTTGGTAATTCTGGAGCAACTGAATCCTCCAAACTATTCCAAGCAACAACCGAACACCATTATTTTTGTTGTTCTGGTCCAGTTTCCTAACATACTTAGGAGGAATCAAGGCACTCCAATGTACCAAAACCGAATTAGCATCTTAATTAAATGTAGGTGTGTGTGTATTTCGAGGTAATGTTGGAAGTATTCTCCAACCATCAATTTTCTGAATACATCATGGGTTTCCTTAAAACGAGAAATTTATATATATATATATATATATATATATATATATATATATATATATATATATATATATATATATATATATATATATATATATATATATATATATATATATATATATATATCCTTTGTGTGGTGATATTGTTGTTGTTGTTGTTGTTGTTCGGTGGTATTATTTCTGCAGCAGTAATTAGAAGGTAATTGGGGTTTAAGTCGTTTTTAAATCTCTTTTTACATTGTGTTGGAGGGGGAGGTAATGGTTGTGTTGCGTGGGTCTTTAGGGAGGGGGGGGAGGAGGGGTGTGTGTGGGAGTGAGGTAGGGTTTGGGATGGGAAGAAGGGGAAGGGGTAGGAGGGGAGGGAAGAAGGGGGTGGGGGAGAGTGAGGTGGGGTTGGAGATGGGGGAAGGAGTGGAAAGGTTTGCTGGTGTAATAACTTTGATAACTCTTGCAGTTTTTTTGTTTGTTTTTGGTGGTGTCACAGTAACTCATGAGGTGTTGTATATGTGTGTATGTCAACTAGATTACAAACACATACAAAGTATATTGAATTATATACGGGGCATATCAATGGACTGGTTGACGGTCCAAAAAAAAAAAATATTAATCAATTTATATCGTTAATAAATAAGCTCAATTGTCCTGTTATGTAATTTATTTGACAAAGGAATATATTGTTTGGCATATAAAAGCCATCAAAGTTGTACATAATGGAAGTTGATGGCGCGTATCCATTGACGTCACCAACCAGACGCCTAGGCCGCGCCAACGCTTGATTACTTTTAAAAGTAAGGGATTGTGATGTCTAGGGGAGTTGTGCGGTATTCTTGTGCTTTACGGAGGATATACTTCATCTTCACCATGCCAGCCAATAGCTAGCAATGGTGTTTTGTCCCAAAGTGCAAAAAATAAGTAGAAACGCACCAAAAAAGAGATTTATTAGTGTTGTGTGTAGTAACTCCATAGTAGCTGTCGGCACACATAGGGCTGATGACGTCACGAAACAGTGTGAGGTACGATGTTTCTCCACCACTTATTTACCCTTATTTTTCGTGAATGTCAACTCATATGGGAAAAATATTGATATCTCCATGATCAGGGCCCATTTTATTGTATTATATACTTTGTACACGACCGTCAAACAGTCCATTGCTCACTAAATTATTATTATTATTATTATTATTATTACCTCAGTAACTGTTCACGTACAGTCACGATAAAATAAAGTGTGTATGTGTGTGTGTGTGTGTGTGTGTGTGTGTGTGTGTGTGTTGCTGTACAAGCCCTTTCAGTGCTGTCCCGTCATAAGTTTGGGTGCGAAGGGGTGCCGAAATCCCTTAATCTAACCCAGCCTCCACCACCACTACCACATGCAGACATCCCTCCAATTCACTACCATTATAATATTACCAACCCCTTCAAATGGATGGGTTGCGTTGGCTCTGCGGACCTATTTAAATGTGCTTTAGTAATTAACTTCACGTTTGCAGTTTGTTGCAAGTCCAAGCGAACGTTCAGTCAAATATCCACCGACACTTTCCTTCCAGCATATGTACAGCCACGATCAAATATTCACAGATACTTTCTTTCCAGCATATACGTACAGTCACAATCAAATATCCACCCACAAAACACTTTTCTTCCATCGTGTGTAAATATCTCGGTAATAAAGAACTACAAGTGCATGATTATGCAGCATCTCATAATAATAATAATAATAATAATAATAATAATAATAATAATAATAATAATTGAGAGGGTTGGGTTTGACGTAAGGTTTTGTACGATTATATTTTGATATGATATTGATATATATGCACGATGGAAATAAAATGTTGATTGTTTATTTTTTATGGTGACTGACTGAGAGAAATAAATAACGAGGAGGAACCAACAAACTTGACATTGTTTTTTTTTGTTTTGATTAACATTGATAAGTTAAGAAAAATAAAACTAAATAGAGAAAAATAAGACCAAAGACACACAAAATAATGACAAGAAAGAAAATAAATGAGGAAACCAAAGAAATATATAAAAGATACAGAATAAGAGAGAGAGAGAGAGAGTTACAAGGAGTTACAAGGAAAAGAAGTACCCTAGGGGACCTTACGATCCATACGAAGAGGGTACTTGTGGGTTTAGTTGTGCAAGTAGGTGACCGTCCTCGAATGTGTCATGTGAAACCATCAAAGAACACTCACACAACGGCTTAAACACCTAGACGGTGGTTTAAGACTTTGTCTAATCTGGACTTGAACTGATCCACAGAGTTGCTGTTGACTACATTAGCAGGAAGCGCGTTCCAAGTACCGCAGATGCTGTATGTAAAGAATTTACCACACCGATCACGGTTGTATCGCTTCAGTTCAAGTTTGTAGCCATGATTTCTGGTTGTTCCCTCACTGAGTTGGAAAATGTCCCTGTAGTCTACATTGTCAAAGCCCTGTAGTATTTTAAACACTTCGATAAGCTGACCACGCAGTCTCCGAGTTTCCAAAGAGAACAGGTTGAGTTCTACCAACCGATCTTCATAGCTCTTGTGTCTAAGAGTGGGTATAAGTTTGGTTGCCCTGGCTTGCACTCGTTCCAATCTCGTAATATCCTTTCGGTAAGAAGGACTCCAAAACTGGACTGCATACTCCAAGTGCGGTCGGACAAGAGAATTGTACAAATAAAGTAATATCTCCTTGTTCTAATATCCAAACTGTCGCTTTATGTACCCTAACATCCTTTGGGCTTTCGTCTCTGCCTCAATACACTGCTTTGAGAACCTGAGGTCGCTGGTGATAGTTTCACCCAAGTCTTTCTCAGTATCAGTACTTACAAGAGCATTGCCCTTGAGGAT
>JAWZYT010002767.1:97500-110694 GCA_034508575.1 Petrolisthes manimaculis | reverse complement strand
CAGTCCCAAAGTTAGACCAACACAGTAACATTCACATTCACTGACTGACAGAGTGAGTAGGGAGAAACACTATCAAGTTAAACCCTCGCCTGAATACTTGAGGGAAATGGATGTTTTGGTAAAGGACATGAAAGTCGACATACAAGAGGGGAAAAATATAAACACAGACATGAGTGTGTGCAAAGTGTAAACATAAAGAAAAGCTTACAAATTGAGGCTTATTTATCTAACCATGAATTTGAACTCCTCACATTTACAGTATTTTATTATTATTATTATTTAATATTTACAATGCATTAAAGGGAGAGTAAACTTTTGGTACATTAGAGCGCCTTGATTCCTCCATAGTATGCCAGGAAACAGGCTCAGAATAATAAAAATAATGGTGGACTGTTGCTGGTAATAGTTTGGAGGAATCATAATCTCCAAAAATGCCAAAACTGTACCCTCTCCTTAAAAGTATTTCTGAGATCTAACATACACAATTATTATTATTATTATTATTATTATTAGTAGTAGTAGTAGTAGTAGTAGTAATATTAGTAGTAATATTAGTAGTAGCAGTAGTATAGTAGTAGTATAGTAGTAGTAGTATAGTAGTAGTAGTATAGTAGTAGTAGTATAATAGTAGTAGTATAATAGTAGTAGTATAATAGTAGTAGTATAATAGTAGTAGTATAATAGTAGTAGTATAATAGTAGTAGTATAATAGTAGTAGTATAATAGTAGTAGTATAATAGTAGTAGTATAATAGTAGTAGTATAATAGTAGTAGTATAATAGTAGTAGTATAATAGTAGTAGTATAATAGTAGTAGTATAATAGTAGTAGTATAATAGTAGTAGTATAATAGTAGTAGTAGTAGTAGTGTTTTTTTAATATCAATATCTGAGGTGTGTTATGTTTGTGTCCCAGTCTGTATAAAGGTGTATATATTATTATAATGTGTGGTTGTGAGCGTGACACACCTGGCTGCAACACACACACACACACACACACACACACACCTCACTCACTACAACACAGTGTACCGTTCCTCAAGGTTGTCAGCTCACACCACACCACACCACACCACACCATTCACTCCCTTTCACTCCTCCACACCATTCACTCACTCCCTTTCACTCCTCCACACCATTCACTCCTCCACACCACACCATTCACTCACTCCCTTTCACACCACACCACACCATTCACTCACTCCCTTTCACTCCACACCATTCACTCACTCACTCCCTTTCACTCCTCCACACCATTCACTCACTCCCTTTCACTCCTCCACCACACCACACCATTCACTCACTCCCTTTCACTCCTCCACACCATTTACTCACTCCCTTTCACTCCTCCACCACATATGTATAGGCTAGCTCACTTCAGTTCACTTCTACACTATACACTATACGTCTTAACTTGTGTATAGCTCACTTCAGTTCACCTCTACACTCTACGAGAGAGAGAGAGAGTTAACAAAATTAAGAGGTACCGGCAGGCTAGTTAGAAATATGGGGCGGGGGAAGGCGTTAAGGTAATACAAACAAACAGACAGATGACATGAAGGGGAGAAGCTGGAGACTGAAGGAGGAAGAGAAAGGAATGCTGCATGGAGAACCTATATACCTGATGATCACTTGTCTTCATCTCTCTCCTCCACCTTTCTCCTCCTCCTCCTCCTCGTCGTCCCCCTCCTCCACCTTTCTCCTCCTCCTCGTCCCCCATTCTTCTCCCCCACCATCCCCCTCCTCCTCCTCCATTCTTCTCCCTCACCACTGCACTCCTCCACCCTCCCTTACTCTATCCATCTCCATTGACACTTTTCTCCACTTTCATTTTCCTCTACACCATCCCCTTTGATTATCCACCATATAGTCGATGCTTCCACCCCAACTTTCTCATCTATATATACAATTATTTTCCCTCCCTGCATGTCTGTATTCAATCATGCTTCCCTCCTCTCTCCCCTCCTTACCTTCCCTCTCCCCAGCAAACTGATTTCTCCCTACAGTTTTTCCACCCCACCTGCAACCCCTTTCCTTCCTGCATTCAATCACACTTCCCTCCCCATGATGGCAGCTACTTAATTAAGGGGGAAGTTTTGTATTGGTAATTCTGGAGCAACTGAATCCTCCAAACTATTCCCAGCAACAGAACACCATTATTTTTACTCTTCTTGTCCTGTTTCCTAGCATACTTTGGAGGAATCAAGGCACTCCAATGTACCAAAAAAGAACTAGGCCTACCCCTCACTCATTCATCTATACACCACCGTCATGTTCCCTCTCCTATATAATAATACACTACGTCTCTCTCTACTCCGTCCACTTCTTACCAAACCAACCTTAATAACTTAAGGCGATAGTATTCTTTTGATAGATTGGAGCGCCTTGATTCCTCCAAAGTATGCAAGGAAACATACCCCAGATGAAGAAAAATAATGGTATCCTGTTGCCTGGAATAGTTTGGAGGAATCATATGCTCCAGATTTACCACCCAAAATAATAATGTGCTATATAGGCTACCCCCTAAATTAAATCTCTCCTCTCCTCTACCCCTTACTCCCTCCCTTGCCTCACTATCCCCTCCCCTCCCCTTCTCTCCCGTTCACCCTCCCCCACATCTACTAAACATCTGGTGGTCTCTCCTCTTTACATTTATACTCTCTCCTTTAGCCTATTCCTTACCAACCTTACCTAATCTATCCTCTTTTCGAAGCGTTCATCCACCCATACATAAATACTTTCCTCTGCAATCAAAAATCCCCTTCCATGCATACATTTATCCTCTATTCTCCTTCATACACCCTTAGCCTAATGACACCGTAGCCTAATGCCAGATAGCGAGTGAAAATTCAGAGGTGGAAGTCAGTGAAAGCGAGTGTGAGAGGAGCGAGAAGCAGATGTTGTTAGTGTGTGTGTGTGTGGGAAGAGGAGAGAAAGAGAGAATATGATTGTTGGTGAATTAGATGACAGCATGCAGGTGAAAGTGAGGCAGAGAGAAATTAGAAGTGAAAAGCAGTAAGATTGAATTGAAAGGTGAGGGACGTGATAGGCAGTGGGAGTGGGAGGAGAGTGGGAGTGGGAGGGAAAGGAAGTGGGAGGGAAAAGAAGTGAGTATGGGAGCTTAGAGAAAGTGAGAGTGGGAGGTGAGAGGAGTGTAGCTAGCAGTGGGAGTGGGAGGGAAAGAAAGTAAGAGTGGGAAGTGAGAGGCAGTGAGAGATGGAGGTGAAAGGCAGTGAGTGTGTGCAGTGAGAGGCAGTGAGTGTGTGCAGTGAGAGGCAGTGAGTGTGTGCAGTGAGAGGCAGTGAGTGAGTGCAGTGAGAGGCAGTGAGTGTGAGCAGTGAGAGGCAGTGAGTGTGAGCAGTGAGAGGCAGTGAGTGTGTGCAGTGAGAGGCAGTGAGTGTGTACAGTGAGAGGCAGTGAGTGTGGTAGCCTAGGTGAGAGTGGGAAGCAATAAATGGTACGGTAGGTAGGTAGGTTAAGTGGCACAAGTATATATACACATAATCGTTGCTCTCCTTAACACATCACGAGTTCTATATTAGGCCATAATATTTCACCATCTCAATAAACCAGGCACTAATTATGTCACAGGCATCAAGGGCACCTGGGTAATGACGTAAATGACGACGAGGACGACGAAAACAAAACGAAAAGTGACGAAGGGTGTTGAAAGTGGTATATAAGTAGGTTTCTGGAGAAGGGGTCTATAGTGTATATAGTCTATATTTGTAATGGGGCACTACTTATGATGATAATAGTAAAGAGAGGTTAGGGTAGGGTATATAGGGTAGAAAGGAGTGTTGGAAGGTAAAAATTGAAAGGCATGAATGAATATGGGGAAAGACAATAAAAATATATAGTGGCTAATTACGAGTGAAGAAAGGGATGGAGTAAGGGAAGGAATAGGGATGATAAAAGAGGTGGATGAATATGGGTATAGAGAAGGAAGGATGGATAAGGAAACGGAATGAGAGCGAAGACAAAGATAAAAGTACGGTACAGTATGTCAAGAGAGAGAGAGAGAGAGAGAGAGAGAGAGAGAGAGAGAGAGAGGAAGGCGTGATGAGTAGAATGAGTGTGGGTGGGAAGGAGGAAGTGGAGGGAAGGAGAGGAAGTGGGCGGGGTCAGGTAAGTGAGGGAGAGAGAGAGAGGGAGAGGCCATCCTGTCAAGGGGATATTGCCAGTAGACGAATAAGTAAAGGGGGAGGGGAGGTGGAAGGTGGGGGGGAGACAGGGAGGGATGGAGGAGAGGGTAGGTGGGAGGTGGGGGGAAGGGTAGGTGGGAGGGTGGGAGGGAAGAAAGGGAGTGTAGGTGGGAGGGTGGGAGGGAAGAAAGGGAGTGTAGGTGGGAGGGTGGGAGGGAAGAAAGGGAGTGTAGGTGGGAGGGTGGGAGGGAAGAAAGGGAGGGTAGGTGGGAGAGGGGGAGGGAAGAAAGGGAGTGTAGGAGGGATGGGGTGGGGTGAGAGGTATGGAAGGGAAGCGACCTTGGAGAGGAGGTGGTAGATAATATTATAAAGAGAACTGATACGATTCAACACAGTGTCACACCCAACAAACCACCACAAAACATCTTATAATTTAGAGTTTGGACTTGTTCGTATGTTTGCATTTCTGACCTCGCCATAGTAACCATAATACTTCAAGTTTATTTCGAAGCAGTTAATGGTTTTGATATGCTATTTGTATGTATGTGCTGTTGTTCTGAATTCGAAGCAGTGTCGGGTAGGCTACTAGTCACATAGTGTTTCAGGTTTATTTCGAAGCAGTGAGTGGTTTTGATATTCTATTTGTATGTATGTGCTGTTGTTCTGAATTCGAAGCAGTGTCGGGTAGGCTACTAGTCACATAGTGTTTCAGGTTTATTTCGAAGCAGTGAGTGGTTTTGCTATGCTATATGTATGAGCTGTAATTATAAGTTCGAAGCAGTGTCGGGTATTAGTCCTAGCCATGAATGAATGCTTACTAATAAAAATGTTAAGTTACGAGTGAACTTTAGCTGGCAGAGGTATAACTATAAGTCGCCAAGAAAGCAGCCTGACAAGAGTAAAAATAACCAACTTAAAACATGCATCTATATACAATATTCTTATCACTATTGTTACGGACTCATGGTCTCGACCCCATTCTGTTGTTCCACCTCGAGTGATTCGAAGCCTCAACATTAATTCGGTCTATGACCGACAGAGGGAGAGAGTGTTTCTTGGGAGTTACCAGTCCTACTATAATCGGGAACCGAGGTAATGTCTGGCTAAGCCAAAGCCAACATAGTCAGTGTTAACCAACTCCTTCCCAGTGTCGGTCTCCCAGGATTGTACTCTCTCCCTGTTTGCTGACGGACATCAAGCTACGATCTTCCCACATCTTAATATGGGAACAGTTTATCGTGATTATAACCTTATTTTAATTTAATTATTTTCTTGTTTAATTTTAGTTCTTAAATGTTTGTATGTTTTTATGAACCTGCCAGATATTCTTTGTTGTGTTGCTAATTTACGTTTAATCTTAATAGGTCTGGGCAGAATTATTATTACTTGTTATTTACTTGTATTGTTTAATTTAATTGTTTAAAATCTTGCAAATCTTTAATTCTTTCCTATAATTTGGGGCCTGAGCTATAAGGGAGGAAGAACAATACACCCAAGGAAACATCCTTAAAGTAACCTTTTCTCATCAATGAAGTCTTAGTATCATATTCATTCTTTATGTAAAAACCCTAAGTTCACCCCTAGAATCTTTCGGGGCCATTTTGTTAAGAAATTTGGTATAGTAAACTTCAGTCAAAGCTTGGGTTTGTTACATGTGGGGGCCTGTCCGGGATCTCTTAGAACTTGGTGGTGTGTTGTTCTCCTTTAATCGACTTGGGCTTAAATTATAGGGAATTTCATATCAATAATAATACAATCACGATAACTTTACCTAATGTAGATTTTGCTCTTCAAACTTAAATTTACATTCCATACTTTTATGTGGTTTGTGTAAACTAGGGTACTATTGCATTGTTCAGATTTGGGAAGTGAGTGGTTTACTGGATGGACTTGGTTAATACTCTTCTCATACTCATCCATGCTCATTAACACTAGACAGACAGTGGTGGGCATTGAGTATCCAAAAATCTTCATATCATTTGATATCCTCTTTTGTGACGAAATTGGCACAATTCGCACATCAGACATCCACCTGAGTCTACTTATTATATTTTAAATCTTCAGAGTAGGATTGTCCCTCATATATTGTCTTGTATGGGAAATTAAACCATACTAGACCAAACACACATCCATTATAATTAATTATACTATTTACTAGAAGTAGGGTCTTCTTGTGCACACATCAATCCTTCTTCCTTTAGTATAGTGTATCGGAGTCGTGTTTCACGTGTTTACATTGGTTCAGGATCATGTCTGTCCTTATTTACTTATACTAATTATTTTTACGGGAGATGTTGGTATCCATGCCTGACTCATATGTAACACGTCACTACTAGGGTTCTCCCTGGTCATTGGTATGTATTTGTTGATGGTAAGGTGGGGCTAGCATTAATTTTTGCTCCATCCAGCATTTTAGCAAGTGCATATTAATCATATTAATCATAGTCTATAAGGTAAAGACTATTCATATTATCTCTGCTGTGTTTGTAAACAGAGCCGTGATCTTCTCGTACAACCTATAACTAAAACATAACCATGTCTAACAAATTTGATGCGAAACAGTTCTGTTCAGAACCTTCTTTACAAAATCTTCAGGGTCGAATCATCTCTAAAGATGATTGGAAGTTTGTGGCTTACCATTTTGATATAACTTATGAAAGTTCATACACTAAGGAAATGTTAAAAAATCTTGTAATACAGGAACTAACTAATAGGAACCTTTTGCCTGAGGAAGCAGTAGCTGTTTGTACTCCCTTGAGCTGTCATGGTAGCGACTCCCAAATCTCTGACGTCCCTCAATATCAGGATAGAAACCCATATCCCGATTCTTGGTCGGAAGCTAGGTTAGAATTTGAGCGAGAGAAGCTTCGTTTAGAACTTGAGGAGAGAGAAAAAGATCGCGAATTAAAAAGACTAGAGTTAGAAGAAAAGGGGAGAGACAGACAGATAGAGTTAGAAGAAAGGGGGAGAGACAGACAGATAGAAATTGCCAAAATTCAACAATTAGAAGAATCTGCTAAGCTCAAAAAAGAAGAATTAAACTTGCAGAGGGAGAAATCATTTAATTTAGCTAAAAACATTACTTTAGTTCCTACATTTGAAGAAAGTGATCCAGAGAGATCTTTTGCCACATTTGAGAGAACAGCAAAGCACCTAAAATGGCCGAAAGAGGAATGGCCCTGGCTCTTACAGCCCAAACTAGTAGGAAAAGCCCAGAAAACTTTCAATCACCTTGAGAATTCAGATGATTATGATTTTGTGAAGAAAGCTATTCTTGATGCCTACGAAATCACCCCTGATCAGTATCGTAGGACATTCAGAAACTATATTAAACCAGACAAAGACACATTTTTAGAGTTTGCCATGAACAAACTGAGGATGCTAAAGAAATGGCTGTCAGCTACTAATATATCTACCTTCTCTGAATTAGTTAATCTTGTAGCTCTCGAAGAATGGAAACGTAGATTACCACTCAATATTTTATTGTATATAGAAGAGAAGGGCGAGGCTGATCTCATTAAAACAGCCCAGTTAGCTGACAGTTATGCTCTGATTCATAGAAATGTACAAAGCCGTGATAAACCCAAAATCCCTTGTGTGAAATTCTCCTCCAGCTATAACCCTGTGTCTGTGGTCACACCTCCAGCCATTAATTTTAAGAAACCTAGTTATAAATATGATAAAAGTGAAGAATTTTGTTCATATTGTAAACAACCAGGACATAATATCTTGCATTGTACCCATCCAAAGTGTAAAACATCATCAACATACAAACTTACCATTGCCACTACACAAAAACCAACACAATCAGAGAAACCTGTAACCTGTATCCAGACCAACTCCCTCACGTCTGATCCATTCTCTGCTTTCAAAGTGAGTGGAACAGTTTCACTTCCTGACAACACACAAAGATATCCTGTTACCATACTAAGAGACACTGGGTCAGCTCAAAGCCTTTTGTGTAAGAAGGCCTTGCCTTCAGTAGAAAACCATTACACTGGGGAAATAATTATGTTAAAGACCCTCAATTGTACTCCTACAGCAGGTATGGTCGACATCCATGTACAGAGTGAGTTGATACAGGGGCCAGTTAGAGTAGCTGTCCTAGAGACTGATCTTCCAATTCCTGGGGTAACCTTTCTTTTAGGAAATGACTTGGCTGGACATGGAATGATTCCTGATGTGGTAGTGAGTGAAAAACCTGTGAATGAGAGTCCCACGGCAAAGTTAGACCAGGAGAAACCACACCTTTTCCCTGTTTGTGTGGTTACACGTTCACAGAATGTTTCAGAAGCCGTTGACTCTCCTTCACTCTCGCATCGGGACACCTTGTTCTCCCAGGTCATGAATAGGGAAAACCTCATAAGGGCTCAGGAGGAAGATCCCTCTCTGGCCAAGCTAAGGCACATTGCAGATGACAAGTCAATAAATGGTAAGAATCCTAATGTTTTCTATAATAAAGGGGTACTCGTGCGGAGTTACCACCCATTGGATAAGCCTGATTCAGCCACCTGGTCTACGGTAACTCAAGTAATTATTCCTTCATCGATTCGTTCATCTGTAATGGAATTAGCTCATGAAGGGATTTCTGGTCATCTGGGTCAGAGGAATACCTATCGTAAACTGTTTAATCATTTCTTTTGGCCTAATATAAAGCGAGACATCAACCAGTTTGTGAAATCATGTCATACCTGTCAACTGGTAGGTAAACCTAACGAAACTGTCCCTAACGCACCACTTGCTCCTATCCCTGTCACTACCGAGCCATTTGAGAAAATAGTAATTGATTGTGTGGGGCCATTACCAAAGACAACGAAGGGAAATCAGTATCTGCTCACGGTGATGTGTGCAGCTACTAGGTATCCCGAGGCTTTCCCTTTACGCAACATTAAGGCTAAAAATATTGTGTCTCATTTATTACATCTTTTTACCAAGGTTGGTATTCCTCAGGAAATCCAGAGTGACCAGGGGTCAAACTTCACTAGTAATATAATGAAGTCTGTTATGTTAGAGATGGAGGTGAATAAGAAGGTATCAACAGCTTACAGACCTCAGACCCAGGGTTGTCTAGAACGTCATCATCAAACTTTAAAATCCATGATTAAGAAGTTCTGCTTCCAGACTGAGAAAGAGTGGGACACAAATATAGATTGGCTATTGTTTGCCATTAGAGAGTGTCCTCAAGAGTCGCTAGGGTACTCTCCATTTGAATTGTTATATGGACGTCAAATCAGAGGACCATTAAAGGTTCTGAAAGATTCATGGTTCAACGAAGTAACTAATCATTCTTCCCGTACAGTTACAGAATATGTCAATTCCTTAAAATTAACTTTGTCCAAGGTAAGAGAACTCGCCCTAGCTAATCTTGAAAAGAGTCAAAATAAAATGAAATCTCGCTATGATGTGAAGTCTGCAAGTCGCACTTTTAATCCTGGAGACAAGGTTCTTCTTTTCTTGCCTATTCCTGGTCATGCTTTAAAGAGTAAGTATAGTGGACCCTACATAGTGTCTCAGAAATTAACTAATTTAAATTATGTGGTCCACACACCTGACAGAAGGAAGGATAAACGCCTTGTCCACATAAACCAGATGAAGGCATATGTAGAGAGACCCCTGGAGGAGAATAACCCAGTACAATTTTCATGTAATGTGCCTGTTTTAGCAATTCCAGAACCGGGGTTGACACAAAATGGAGAACTCTGTGGGGAGACGGAGGTTGTAGATTTTCCTTCGCCTTCTGGGAACCCCAAGAACAGTGAGCTGTTGGGGAAATTAGATCAATATCTGGCTGACTTATCTCCATCCCAGAGAGAGTCTTAAGATATTATTTGGGAAATATTCATCAGTCATCTCTGATGTTCCTGGGTTTTGTAACACCCATGTTCATGATGTCGTCCTAAGGTCTCCAGAAATATTCCCTATTAAACAATCCCCCTACAGACTCAACCCTCAAAAACAAGCCATAATGAGAAGGGAAATTGATTATATGTTGGAGAATTCCCTAATAGAACCTAGCAATTCCCCTTGGGCATCACCCTCTCTATTAGTCCCAAAACCTGATGGTAGTACTAGACTATGTACTGATTACAGAAAAGTCAATTCTGTGACAATCCCTGATGCCTTTCCCTTACCAAGGATAGATGACCTAATAGACACAGTAGGGGCTGCTAAACTAGTATCAACCATCGACTTACAAAAGGGATACTACCAAATTGGGATGACAGATAGAGCTAAAACCATCTCTGCTTTCATCACCCCGTTTGGACTGTTTCAATATAAAGTTATGCCTTTTGGTATGATGAACGCCCCAGCTACTTTTCAGAGGGCCATGTCATGTACAGTTCAGGATTTAAGGGGTGTACAAACATATTTAGATGACATCGTGATAACTTCAGATTTGTGGGATGATCATCTATCCAGGCTGGAGGAGCTGTTGGAGCGTCTGGCCGCTACGGGATTCACCATCAACCTTGCCAAGTCCTGCTTCGGTCGAGGAACTGTGACCTACCTGGGCCATGTGGTGGGTCAAGGAGTGGCTCGTCCAAAGGATGTTAATGTGGAGGCAATCTCTACATTTCCGAGGCCAGGGGACCGCAAGTCATTGATGCGCTTCCTCGGTATGTGCGGGTTCTACCGACGCTTCTGTCCCAACTTCGCAGCAGTATCAGCGCCCCTCACAGACCTCACCAGTTCGATGAGAAAATTCATCTGGACTCCCACCTGTACTGAAGCCTTTAACAAGTTGAAGGGGTTGTTATCATCACACCCCCTCCTTCATTCGCCTGATCACACCTTGCCATACCATCTTCAAGTTGATGCCAGTGACAGAGGAGTGGGAGCCATATTACTACAGCCAGACAAGGAGACTGGCATCCTACATCCTGTCTCCTACTACTCAGGCAAACTGAATAAGTACCAACGCAACTATTCCACCATAGAAAAAGAGTTGTTGGCGTTGGTATCGGCAGTGAAGAAGTTTGAGTGCTATCTACCACAGCATTATCCACCAGTAATAGTGCACACCGACCATAACCCTCTAACCTTCCTTCACAAGATGAAGAACACCAACCAACGACTCCTGCGGTGGGCACTGAAACTCCAAGAGTACCATCTCGCTATTAAACACATTCGGGGTGTGGACAACAGAATTGCAGACGCCTTATCACGAGACCTGCCTCTTTCAGCCGAGACCATTCAAGCATCCTTTTAACCTCTTCAGTCCCCTTTCGAGGTCTTAAGGGGGGAGGTGTTACGGACTCATGGTCTCGACCCCATTCTGTTGTTCCACCTCGAGTGATTCGAAGCCTCAACATTAATTCGGTCTATGACCGACAGAGGGAGAGAGTGTTTCTTGGGAGTTACCAGTCCTACTATAATCGGGAACCGAGGTAATGTCTGGCTAAGCCAAAGCCAACATAGTCAGTGTTAACCAACTCCTTCCCAGTGTCGGTCTCCCAGGATTGTACTCTCTCCCTGTTTGCTGACGGACATCAAGCTACGATCTTCCCACATCTTAATATGGGAACAGTTTATCGTGATTATAACCTTATTTTAATTTAATTATTTTCTTGTTTAATTTTAGTTCTTAAATGTTTGTATGTTTTTATGAACCTGCCAGATATTCTTTGTTGTGTTGCTAATTTACGTTTAATCTTAATAGGTCTGGGCAGAATTATTATTACTTGTTATTTACTTGTATTGTTTAATTTAATTGTTTAAAATCTTGCAAATCTTTAATTCTTTCCTATAATTTGGGGCCTGAGCTATAAGGGAGGAAGAACAATACACCCAAGGAAACATCCTTAAAGTAACCTTTTCTCATCAATGAAGTCTTAGTATCATATTCATTCTTTATGTAAAAACCCTAAGTTCACCCCTAGAATCTTTCGGGGCCATTTTGTTAAGAAATTTGGTATAGTAAACTTCAGTCAAAGCTTGGGTTTGTTACAACTATTAACACGACTCAAGGCCCCACCCATGACAGGGATAGCCAACACACACAAACACACACACAAACACACATGCGCGCGTGTGCATTCAAGAGCCACCTTGAATAGGGACGTAAAAAAAAACTATTAAGGGGGAAGTTTTATGTAGGTAATTCTGAAGCAACTAAATCCTCCAAACTATTCCAAGCAACAGAACACCATTACTTTTACTTTTCTGGTCCTGTTTCCTAGCATACTTTGGAGGAATCAAGGCACTCCAATGTACAAAAACAGAATTACCACCAGGATTTGCAGTGTTGGTTGGGTTAGCCCGAATTTCTTACTTTCTCATTATAGCCTATATATACACTCCTGCGCACTCGAGCACGCGCACACACACACAACTCCCGACAGCCTTCCTAAAACTAAACATTGATGAAATAAACAAACAATCAGTTGTAGACATTATTCATCATTAACCCAGAAACCGAAGGACAAAGGAAATAACATGTGAAGTACGATCGACCATTTTTTACAATTTTAGATGAAGGAGTATTGTCAGATTAAGGACCCTGTGATCGTGTATGTTAATTGGAGGCTTCTGATTCCTCCTGACCATGCCACGAAATAAGCTACCTTCCATATAGGCTAGGTGTGTGTGTGTGTGTGTGTGTTTCGTGGCAATATTTGAAGGACTCGCTAACCTCCAATTTTCTAACTACATCACATGCAGGGTCCTTAACTAAGATTGATGGTGTGTGTGTGTGTGTCAGGAAGATGAAGATGATGTAAGAGGGTGTGAGTATGAGAGGACTTAATAGATGGTAGTGTACGGTACTGTAGGTTCCAACTCCCCTCACGTGATTATAGTAAGTTACAGACAGTACAGTCGGTGGCAGAAGTCTTGTCGCCTCACCTGCTTCACCGAGACGCACAGTGTTCATGTACTCGAGAAATACGCATGTTTTCTACACCTAATAATCTCGAGTCTATGAACATTGCGTGCCTCGGTGAAGCAAGTGAGGCGACAGGACTTTTGCCACCGACTTTACATGTACCGTAATTCTCCTTAACTTCTCTTACTATAAACAAGGTACCGGGTATGTCTCTAAATTATGAAATA
>JAWZYT010002767.1:17500-92500 GCA_034508575.1 Petrolisthes manimaculis | reverse complement strand
GCACACTCGAATGTTTGTCCTCCCTCCCTCATCTTCGTAAACCCTGCAGTCTCCAACACACTCGTAAACACACACACACACACACACGCACTCTCTCTCCCTACCAACCACCTCCTTCCCTAGTCCCTCCCTCACATCTGTAAACCTAGTCTCATTCACACTGGTAATCACGCCCTCTTTACCTCCCTTCCTCTCCCCCTGATACTCGTAAAGGGACTCATGCTGCCAGTATTAATTATTTTTTACTGTGAGCCACAGTAGCATTGTCTTCTCTTTACCTTCTTTCATTTACGATTACGGTAACTAAATTTTTTATTATTGACGTTTTTATTATTAAATTATTATTGTAACCATTATTATCATTACTACGGTGCTACTATACTACCCCAACTACTACTACTACTACTACTACCGTACTACTACTACTACCTCTACTACTACTTCCTACTACTACTACTACTACCGTACTACTACTACTACTACTACTACTATTACTACTATTACTACTTCTTCTTAGTAAGCTCCACTCAGGTTTCAAAGCGGGTGAAATTATAAAAGAAACTGTGTAAGGTTCCTGCCCTTCTTGCATGGATCCTCTACAGGTTAATCAGAACAAGGGGTAATAATTTTTTTTTTTTATACTGTTTGATGTGGAAGAAGAAAGGGAAGAAGAAAGGGAAGAGGAAGAGGAAAGGGAAGAGGAAGAGGAAGTGGAAGGTGAAGTGGAGGAGCTGAGTAAAGGGGAGTTACCACCACACCATTACTTAGCCTATATTATAGTCCTTTTCCCCATCTCTCTCTTTTACCCTTTCTCAGTCAAAACTTTTCACACCTTGTTTATTTTCTTCCTTCCTTTCTTCAAATCTTTTCCCCATCTTTCTCTTTTACCTTTCTCAGTCAACACTTTTCACACCTTGTTTATACCCTTCCTTCTTTCCTTCCTTCACTTCAAACCTTTTCCCCATCTAGCCTAGATCCCATAATTATTCCCTCCTTCTCCCTCTGACACATATCACTTCTCACTCTCTCACATGTCACCCTCCCCCTCCACCACCACCTTCATCTGTCACCCAGCTCTCCCTCAACTCTCACCCACTTTTTCCTTCATCTAATATATACAGAACTCTATCAATCAGCCACCAAACCTCTCTACTCTTCAAATTTCACCCTCACGATTCAACCTCCCCTCACGATTCAACCTCCCCTCACCTGACCTCTCATCACGTCTACACATCACCTTTCACCTGACAGACAGACAGACAGACAGACAGACAAGTGCATCAATAATTTTGGTGTTATGTTTTCAAGTGTACTTGACAACAGTAATAACATCAAGATAAATAATAATGTCAGCATTAATACCTACTGTTATACGACTGTAAGAATAATATAAACAATAGAAGTGCCAGAGTATCAATTAATTAACAAAATATCATGAATAATAATAAATATCAGTGACAGTAATTACTACTCTAAAACGTTAAGGGGTTAATTAATTCGCTTTTGTTACATTGGAGTGCCATGATTCCTCCAAAGTATGCCACCAGCTAGGAAACAGGACCAAATGAAAAAAATAAAATAATGGTGTTTGTTCTCTTGCTTAATTAATTAAGATGACGCATACAGGTATAATTAACAACAGCAATTTGAATGTCAACACCAACAGAATGTGTGGATAGGAAAGAGTGGGAAGAAAATTGGCTTTGCTAAAAAAAAAGACTGAGAATAGAAAACGAGAACCGGAACTGAATTTTCACACACACACACACACACACATACATAAAAGTTACGTGTATACAAACAGGAAGAGTCAAGGAGAGGGGGAGGCTGAGTGAGAAGAAGACGTTAAATACGAGAATATATTATTATTATTATTATTATTATTATTTTAGAGCAGAGTTTATATGGTATTTTGTCAGATGAGGGTGGGGGATGGGGGAAGAGGGGGAGAACGAGGATGGAGGGGGAAAGGTGGAGAAAGAGGGAGTGGGGGAAGAGGTGGAGAAAGAGGGAGGGAGGAAGGAAAGGATAGAGGAAGGGTTGAAGAGGGAGAGGTGGAGAAAGAGGGAGGGAGCGAAGGAGAGAGGAAGGAAAAACAAACAAATAGGTAGAAGGGGAGAGGTGGGGAAAAAGTGATGGAGGGAGGGAGGGAGATAAATAGGGAGAGGGAGTGAGGGAGGGAGGAAGATAGATAAATAGGGAGAGGGAGTGAGGGAGATAGATAAATAGGGAGAGGGAGTGAGGGAAATGGGACAGCAAAGGTGAGAAGAGGACGAGGCCAACAGCGACTGACTTCCGAGAACTGTTGGCTGGTTGGTGACAAGGGGGAGAAAAGAAAGGAGTAGGGAGGGAGAGAAGGAAGGAGTAGGGAGGGAACGAAGCAAGGTAAAGGAGGGGTTGGAGGGAGCATCAAATTGGAGGAAAGGAGGGAGGGAGGAAAGGAAGGAGCGATACATTCATGGGAACAGGAAAACATTAAAAAAAAATAATGTTGAATATACACAAACGAATCAATGAATAAAAATTAGGGAATATCAATGTTGAGAAACCTATTAAAAGATATGAGAGAGAGAGAGAAAGAGAGAGAGAGAGAGAGAGAGAGAGAGAGAGAGAGAGAGAGAGAGAGAGAGAGAGAGAGAGAGAGAGAGAGAGAGAGAGAGAGAGAGAGAGAGAGAGAGAGAGAGAGAGAGAGCAGTAAGAGTGCCAACACCTGACACCGGTTGGCATCTTTCCTAACACTCAGAAACGGGACCAGTGCCATCACACATACACACACACACACACACATACATTTATCTACACACACACACACATACATTTATCTACACACACACACACACACACACATACATTTATCTCCACACACACATTCATTTATCTCTATACACACACACACATTTCATCTGACAACACTACACCGTGACGTTAATTAATTAAAGAATACTGTAGCCTGGTTGCTTCTTACTTTAACAGGATATCAAAATGCCCTTTATTTAAAAGTTTTCGTGTTCGTTTTGGTTCCTGACGGCCGAAACGAATTCAAGACATATGGAGGTGACTGTTAAAATCACAATGAACTGCAATCTTAGACCACACATAGATGACACCACTGACCTTGTACGGTACGGTAGGCTACACGATGGTGAAACCCAAGACTGTTTATACGAGGGTGACATCACAGACCTTGGATAGCCTAGGAGGGTGACATAAGAAACCCAGGGATGAGGTCCACTACCATTATCTTACGAAAAGCGCTCAAAAGAATGTGTGATGTAGTCCAGTGCTGTAGTGCCGTGTTAT
The DNA here is from genome assembly GCA_034508575.1 of Petrolisthes manimaculis. Taxonomy (NCBI): domain Eukaryota; kingdom Metazoa; phylum Arthropoda; class Malacostraca; order Decapoda; family Porcellanidae; genus Petrolisthes; species Petrolisthes manimaculis. The sequence goes on along the minus strand of JAWZYT010002767.1, from coordinate 89,200 downwards.
AGTGACGTGCTGTAGTGCCGTGTTATAGTGCCGTGTTATAGTACCGTGCTATAGTGACGTTCTGTAGTGCCGTGGTAATCTTCACCATCCCACCCCATACTGTGTCTAGCGTCTCACATATGCTTGAAGTGTGATGTGGACCAGTGGAGGGGAAACAAGACACACACACACACACACACACACACACACACACACACACACACATCGTACACACGGACACAACACCACCAGGAAAAGCAAAATAACAATAATAATAATAATAATAGACTACTGACCCCTGAGTCCCTGCACAGTCATGCATGTAAGCAGCACGATTTAGCAGTGATGTCACCTCCACCACCACCATCATCAGAAGGATATTATCGTACTCACTGCATGACCACCACACACACACACACTTAACCACCCTACTCATTTTTTTTTTTTATATATATATATACTTTACCAACACCCACTCATTCAACCAAAGTCACTCACCCTTGCAAACACACACACTCAACCACCCTACTCATTTTTATATACGGTACATGCACTCAAGCAAAGTCACTCAACCACCAAACTTATTTTTTATACATACACTTTACCAATACCCACTCACTCAACCACCAACCTCACATACTCATTTTATATACATACACTTTATACACACATTTTACCAACACTCATTCACTCAACCACCCTACTCATTTTATATACATACACTTTACCAACACTCACTCAACCAACCAAACTCACTCCCCCTAGCAAACTCTGCACAGCCTAATAAGCCCCTCACTCACGTACAGTTGGACACATGAATGGGTGGTACAGCCCAGGTGAAAAATACTTGTCCCATTTGAGTAACCAGTGTCTATTATCAGGTACTTGCTTTTTATGACCATCCTCAATACTGACTTCTGCCCCTGATGTCTCCTATTTGTCACTAAGGAACACACACACACACACCATCCTCAATACTGACTTCTGCCCCTGATGTCTCCTATTTGTCACTAAGGAACTTGATATTGGGAGAAATTGACCATCTTTCACTTGGGCTGTAACACCCATTCATGTGTCCAACTGTACCTATACATTCACTACAACACCAACCAAAACACCACACCAGCAGACTCACTCCTCCATCGTTTATGATACCACATGCCTTTTTTTTATATTTTGAAACATACGATAAGCCTTTTTTAAAGAAATAATTATCTCGCCAAAATTCCATATATTTTACAATTTAAGGGAGAGGGATTGGATGGGGAGGGGGAGGGGGAGAGGATTCATTTCCTTTTTCCTATAATTTAATCTCATCATTTACCCAAGCCTAAATAAATTCTAGTACTAATTACCCCTAAACCCCGAACATTATATTGTGTTTTTTATCTACTGTGGGGGTATGCATGGGGACGGGGTTGTGCCTAGGATATATTGGTGATGGGGTGGACTGATGGGGAGGGGATGGGGATTGATGGGGAGGGGATTAGGATTAATGGTAAGGGATTGGGATTGATGGGAAGGGGATTGGGATTGATGGGAAGGGGATTGGGATTGATGGTAAGGGATTGGGATTGATGGTAAGGGATTGGGATTGATGGTAAGGGATTAGGATTGATGGTAAGGGATTAGGATTGATGGGAAGGGGATTGGGATTGAAGGGGGAGGGGATTGGAAGACAGGGAAATGGGATGGAGGATTGATGGGGGGAAGGGATTGAAAGACATGCAGTAGGAATGACAAACACTATAAACAAGCACAGGTCGTCAATGTTCCGTGGTATATACTTCACTGTACAGCTTCTTCCATTGGCACACATACATACACACTTTCTCTTTCTTCATCTCCTCCTCCTTCTCCTCCTTCTCCTTCTCCTCCTCCTCCTCCACTCTTCGTTCGTCTCTTTGTACTTGGTTGTCTTTTAAATATCGTTTTGAAATACTTTTATAACATCTTCGTTTTTCTTCTCTCTACTACTACTACTACCGTACTATTACTACTACTACTACTACTACTACTACCGTACTATTACTACTACTACTACCACCGTACTATTACTATTACTACTAGGCTACTCTTCTTGTCATTTCCTACTCTTCTTAATTTCCTCCATTTTTTGTTTTCCATCCTCTTCACTTAATTCTTTCACTCTTAATATATCATACATTTGTACTATTTCTCTCCATCACTATTTCCTTCTTTCATCTCATCTTCCTTCTCTTCTACCATTCCCTCAAAATTAATATCCCTTTAATTTTTTCCCAGCCCATTACTGAACCCTCATCTTCTTTCCTTCCCATACACATCCTCCCCCTTCTCTGTTCCATTTTTTTCAATCTCCTTTTTTATCTCATATAAAATTATTTCCCCTTCTCTCCTCTGGCCCTCGAATTCAATGCTTCTTCCATCACCACCTTCCCCCTCTGTTCATAATAGTATATGCAAATTCTATCGCTCCTATTTTACATTTTACTTTCCCAAAAATCTAGTTATTTTTCGTCGGTGTTAATTTATGGCCGTTTCGTTACCATCTACCCTAAATACACACACACACACACACACACACACACAGAGAGCTGGAGGGGTTCCCGAGTACATTACAAGGTACAAGCAAGCAATACAAGCACCAAGGCACTGATTGCATTACCATCCACTCACATGGCAACTTTCCCCGCCCCAGGGAAGGTATACATATAAAATAATGAGTGAGAAGTTGGCTGATAATAGAATGTAATAACCACGATATAGCTTAAGGTGGTAGTTCGTTTTTGTTACATTGGAGTGCCTTTATTCCTCCAAAGTTTGCTAGGAAACAGGACTAGATGAACAAAAATAATGGTGTTCTGTTGCTTGGAATAGTTTAGAGGATTCAGTTGCTCCAGATTTATCAACACAGAACCTCCACCTTAAGGGCCAAGTACAGTGTTGGTAAATCTGGAGCTACTGATTCCTCCAAACTATTCCAAGCAACAGAAAAACAAATAAGAGTGGTATGATAGTGACGAGGCTTGGTGGAGGATGGATGGATGGATGGATAGATATTGTATATAGGAAGAGAGGAGTAGAGAATGTGTGTAGGAGGAATCAGAGGAACATATAGGTGTACAATGGAGGGGTTAGGTTGGTATGGTATTGTGGAGGGATTATACTGCTCCACTCTCCACTGCACACACGCACACACACACACACACACACATGCCCCCATGATGCACGCAAGTGATGGACAGCTGACGATATAAGAAGGGACGGGTTGGGCAAGCATCTGGTAAAGCTGTGAGTGGAGGGAGGTGTTGGCAAGGGTAAGGCCAGATTGATAGGGGTCTGCTGGGGTATTGGCAGGCAGGACTGAAGGGACATGTGTTGCCAGGGGTGTATAGTGACATTGAGGGGTGAGATGGTGATAGTAGGGGGTGTAGGGACCCTAAGGGTGACGTGATGTGGTGATAGTAGGGGTGTAGGGACGTTAAGGGGGGCGAGATGGTGATAGTAGGGGTGTATAGGGACGTTGAGAGGGGTGATGTGGTGATAGCAGAGGTGAAGTAGTAACTGCATGAGTGAAGTGTTGTAGAAGGTGATATATATATATATATATATATATATATATATATATATATATATATATATATATATATATATATATATATATCAGGGGTAAGATGTGAATACAAATTTCTTGAAGATGATGGAAGGTGAGTTGATACAATAGTGGGTTTATATAATTGATGCTGGAAGGTGATTGACAGAGCTGGCAGGCAGTTTCTGGAGGTGATGGCATGTTGGTAGAGGATGTATGGGTGGTGTTAGATAGGCTAGATGGTTTGCTGACTGACAGGGCTGGGAAGAGGGAGGACAAGGAAATAACAAGGTAGCTATATTATCTGGCCAAGAGATTAGGGTTGAAATTGTGTTGGAAGGGGTAGGTGGGGCTGTACAGTCATGGTAGAGACAGAGTGGGATGTTTGAAGGGTAGCCTATTTGGTAGTAATGAAATACGTAAATGAGGAGTTGTTTTGCTGTTAATTGTGCCTTGATGCAGTGCCGTCCATAGACAGAAATTACAGTAAAATTCTTCCTCACAACCGCAGACGTATTCACCAAAATCGTACCGAATGTAGCCTATCCCTTTTTCCTGCACAGCCAAGTCTCTCCCAACCACAACAAAGCAAAAGACACTACCTTTGTTCTCACAAATCTTACCTCTATTCGGTATGTATAAAGCGGTCTATTTATATGAATGAGAGAGAGAGAGAGAGAGAACAGTGGGAGGAGGTATGAGCAAATATCTGAATTCTCCCACCAGGCCTGTCCAACGTTACATTGACAATGACTAGGATAAACACACACTCTCTCTCTTGCACCGATATAATTATAAAGACATGCACAACACCTCAGACCTGTAGTAAATTTCAATGCCGTGACTTTCTAATAATAAACTTAAAAGAGCGTTCACTTCACTCTGTATACAAAATTGTTCTGGTTAGTATTTAGGATGTCAATGTGTACGATTCTCTTCCATGGTTTGTTTTGGACATGATAGCGAACCGTGTGTCTAAAGCCCGTCACATAAACTGACACACCTACAGTATAGTCGGCCTCAGGAATTCTTACACACCTCTGTGATATCAAGGGTTCGTGGCAACTAGAAAATTTAGTACATTAACGTCCTAGCCTAATACTGAATTGTTCTTAAGGACCCTGTGTTGTAGTCGAAAAATTGGAGGTAAACGAGTCCTTCAAATATTGCCACGAAACACACATCTATATGGAAGGAGCTTGTTTCGTGGCATAGTTAGGAGGAATCAGAAGTCTCCAATTTTCATACACGATCACAGGGTCCTTAAATGTTACTTGGTTAATATTTGAATCAGTCAGCAGATCAATGCCTACAGTATGTGCAGAATAAATACTACTTGTAACCGATGCTCTGTGTACGAATTTATAAGGCCGACTGTACAACTAATTGGAAAAGGCTCGCAAATGCATATATATACACACCAAAACAATCGTTGGGCCGAATGCATAGTTTGTTATATCAATCATTTATCTATTGTGCCCCGGTAGCCTAATCATTATAGCGACACAGTCATTCTACATATAGCCTAACACACAGGTCGTAGCCTACTGTACTGTATCTCACAAACATAAGAGTATAATGTACACACCAACCTATGACCTATACACACATATATACATATTACATACACATAAATATACATAATACATACACGTAAATATACAATACACATTACATACACACAAACACAACATTGATACTAAAACACCCCGACAAACACACACACACACACACAGAAATTAGCCTAATCACTGACTTTTACAACTATCCACTACGCACAAATGCATAAGTCTATAGGCAACCGGTACACACACACACAAAGCAGACGAGGATATACATACCGGATCTCACTTACATACACTCATCCACACACACATGAAAAACTCAGACACACACACATACATACACACACACACACACACACACACACACACACACACACACACACACACACACACACACACACACACTCTCTCTCTCTCTCTCTCTCTCTCTCTCACACACACACACACACTCACACGCCAGCGTGGGCTGGTCACCATGGCAACACTTAGCTCGCACGCGCCTCTCCCTCCCCCTGTGTGTAGGAGGATTATATATATAGCACTGAGGTGTGTGTGTGTGTGTGTGTGTGTGTGTGTGTGTGTGTGTGTGTGTGTGTGTGTGTGTGTGTGTGTGTGTGTGTGTGTGTGTGTGTGTGTGTGTGTGTGTGTGTGTGTGTGAGAGAGAGAGAGAAAGAGTGTGTGTGTTAATTTTTGTCTGTAGGTATTTGATTTTTTTTTTTGGTGTATTACAACATTATTAAGACAGCTTCAGTCTCCAGAAATAATCCAATGTTAACTTATAGATGCACATATTACTCTAGCATACGTGTGTGTGGAGGAGGTTTTGTATACTGCATAGCATAGTCCGTACTGTACCAATAAATCCGTACTGTACCAATAAAAAATAAAACTTGTCTGAAATGTAAAAAAGAGAGGATAGGATAATGTGCAGGATGTGATATAGGATTAGGTTTAGAGAAATCAATGTCTCTATTCTTTTAAATGTTTTAAAGACCTTCGAGCAATATGATTTAACAAATTTAATTAAATCAAACGAAAATGCCAGGTTCTAGAATAATGAATAGCAACAGTACTTAATTATTAAGCACGAGGGATTCAGATGGGGATCAAAATGATTTCCTACCTTTTGCAGTATGGGTTAGGCTACTTAAACTTCACACACACTGACTAACACAATCCAAACACCACCGATACTTACTACCTGAGAACTGAAATGAAGTACAATACATTACTCACAGCTGAGTCTCCCATACCATAGGCTACACCTATACAGTACCATAATTATAATCTGCATGGGTGTCGAGTTTTTGGGAAAGTATTAACCCACAAAGAAACTAAATAATGTTCACGAGTTACTATTACTGAAGTAAGCTTAATTTCTAACTATGGGACGTCAGTTGAGCTTCTCGCCAATATAGAAATAGTGCAGCCTTGTTCAGTTAGCCTACAGAAAATTGCAAATCTTGTCCAAATGGCTGACCTTTCACGCAACACCGCAACACACGAGAAGTGTTCGTGATATTATGCAAGTTGTACCGTAATGTCGCTTTCTCTAAAACCTCGAAACGTTGCTCAAACACACATTATACTCATTATTATACGGTATAGAATAAAGCTGGTTGAACGCAGTAGTGACAGTCTAATCGTTTCTATATACAGAATGTAAGTTAAGAGTTGAGGTGCATTTTCAGACTCGTCGATAAACATTCCTTCAAGTTATTGTTTCCTGTTGTAGTGTTATCGTTCTCTCATAATTTCCTGCTGAGTTTTGTTTTTCCGGAGGGGCAGGAAGGTGGGGAGTTTTCTTTTTGCATGGCATGGCTGGGTTAATGTTCCGTTAGGTGAAGATCAGACATCCAGTCTCCCAGGTTCTGTTCTTCTCAAATGTTCTCACTCATACTTAATACAAATCATTGACCTTCAGTAATAGCCTATACACCAACCTAGATCAAAGTCTATATGTAAATCCCATCTTCTCAGATAGGCTACCGTATATTGCACAGTTCACACCCATCAATTTGGTCGTCTCGCATGCATGGGACGTCAAGTATTTCTTTAGTTTCATCTCTCAGCCACATGATGCGTTATATATAGTTTAGCCTTCAAATGGAATTGGGTGCTCCCAGCAGTGTTAATACGTTATCAGCAACAGCACTGTATTACCCTTAACAAATGTCAAAACTGGCAAGCATTCGGACACAATTTCTATCCCTGGTTTTCTGTACAAACATATCTGCAATTCTGCATTATTTACAGTAACTCTGGCTTACTCACGGTAGGCTGTCTATATGTAGAGAGACATGTTCACTAGTATGTGTAGGTTAGGGAATCCTATGACAGGCCACAGGCACAAGCAACACCTCCAACGTACCTGTAAAAAAGCAAATATATCTATTATACAATGCGAAAATTGGTTTCTATTGTTTTTATTTAGATTGTGTCTCTGTTCATTCCAATAGCCTACTACTTAGCCTAATCTGATCTCTCAAATTCACTTGTATATTATATATCAACCTGCTGGTAATATTATTAGGCTACATTCTATCCTAAATCCTTTAACTTGTTCATTATACTTCACTCCATTACTCATGAGATAGTATAAAATCAACATACAATACATATATCATTACTACATGTGTTCAGAGAAGATGGAGAAGGTATCACAGTGTACTATACCAGTGCACTAGTTAATACTAAAAGACTGAGTGTAAGTATTGTGTTGTGCTGTCACACATTTCATCAAGTTTCTGATACACATTAATGTGGACATAGCCTAATTGACAAACAGAATTAGAATTTATGTCAGATCATGAGACACAGTGACATTACTGTACAGAGACTAGCCTGTAGCAATTACATACGGTATAACAAACTTTCGTTCCATTCATCCATCACTAATATCAACCACATTTCATAGATACATTGCAGATGCCGGTACAGATATTATTCGTTATTTGTGTACCTTGTTTTGAACAATAAATACCATTACACGAACATATGTAATAATGATTCTGGAGAGAAAAACACTGCATTTTGTGGCATCATTCCCCAACGCGACTGTACAATGTTGTTGTATGTGTTGTGAGGATCAAGATATGAGTACTTAGCCCTTGTAGTGAGAAGGAACTGTATGAATCTGCAGTGTGAAGGTAAATAATATACCACGTACAGTAAATAACGGAGAGGGAGCAAGAAGGAAGTTCAGAGAGTATCGAGAGGGAGAGAGGGATGTGGGGTTGATATGTGTAGGGAGGTACAGGTGGGGGATGGATGGATTGCTGGCAGGGGCAAACACTCCACGTTCCCCCAGTATTTATACACCACTTCAAATGCCACGTGGCCATGTCACCACATACAACCATTCAACACAAGGGATAAAAGGTCATGCGGAAACCAAAGTGTGGGTAATTTTCAGTGTCGAGTTTCTATATTGGCTAACATGAGCGCCGGTTAACAGTTAAACATGAACTTTAACAGATATATCCTTCAGTAAAGACCGAAGGCAAAAGCAAAAGGAAAAACTGCGGAGCTGGAGGCGAAGAGGGTGGCAAGAGAAAGGAACAAAGCACATTCCTCCCACTACAGGAGTCACGGTTATCTTCCCTCCCTCTCTGCCTTCCTGTCACTCTGGCCCAAACCCCCGTGTCTTCTTTCACTGTGTTATTCCAACAGATACACAACACAATAGTTATCAAACCAAGAAGCGTGCTTGTTTGTCAGTGTGTCTTTTCAACAATTATGTCCACATTTCCTTAGTAGTAATTTTAGCCGTGTCATGGAACCGGATATGAACTACACAAATACATAAATGGTATGGTACAAGTAAAACATAAACGAGAACTCGAACTAGTGAAAGGTGCTTCATCTAACAATTTCCACCTGATGATATGCGAGGTAACATTACATATCTTTTATTCAAGTAGGCCTATACACCTCTCAGTCTGTGGTATTGTACTGTACTGTACATAGGATTCTGGTACTTCTTGGGCAAGTCTATGATGATGGGATGTTAATGCATCTGAGTTCTCCATAACTTTCTGGTGTGTGCCTTTAAACGTGGAGGTATAATTTCGAATGTATGAATAAAAGTAACTAGATACTTGTGTCCGGAACATCCTTGTACTGCTAATAGTATTATTGTAGTCGATGTGCTTATATCCGTGAATAATATAAGAAGGGGAGATTAAAAGTGATGAATTGTGAAGGAGGAAGGGATGGAGGATAACACGAACATTAAGTAATAAATATACAATAGACCAAAAAGATGAAGGCAAGCGAAGGTAAGGAAGTCTTGTTCTCTGCCCCCTCCCCACAACGCAGCCGTCGCATCCGCCCTTCCTGTCCTTCATTAGTTTACAAAAGCTTCATAATGTCGTGTTGTGTTGTGGCTCCCTCAGGCGGGGTGGAGGTGGGCAAGGAGATGGTGAGGGGAGCGAGGGTGTTATTTGGGTAAAGGAGGGGATAGAAAATGAACTTGGAAAAGGGAGAGAACGGGAGGAGAGGGAAATGTGAAGTGGTTTTGAGAGGGACAGGATGAACTGCCAGTCGACTGTGAGCAAAAGGCAGTGAATAGATGTAAGACGTGGAATGAATTGCGGAGGGAAGTAAAATAATTGAAAGTTTGATGTTGGAAGGGGTAGAGAAGGTCTGAGAATGGAAGTACAGTGGAAGGGAGGGCTAGGAAATAAAAGTAGAGAGGGGAAGATAAGCAACACAGGAAGAACATATGGGGAGAAGAACCTAGAGATGAGAAGGAAGTTCTGAATTAGGCCCCTTGAGGAGGAAGCAGGAGGAAATAGGGAGGATGGGCTGTGAGTTAAGGACGTCAGTCATGGAGTGTTGAGGTACTATAAACAGAACAGCTGGTGGAGGTATAATGAGGTGACAGACAAACCTAAGGGTGATTGAAAGAGAGATCGCTGTAGCACGGAGAAACTTGAGGTGCAGATAGAAGCTGAGGAGGAACTTAAGAGTAAGAAAACAGGAGTGAAGAACTGCTGCTTCAGTCTCACTGTAGTGATTTTTTACTCTAAAATAGGCCTAGTCTGCAAATGTGGGATATCGATATATCTAAAAAGAATTTGGGTCACTATACGAAAGTTTACAGACAAGACACGCTGAAGAATGAGCAAAACTTGGAAAGCATTTAAATAAAAAAATAGTCCGATTTCGTCTTGGAATGCAATTATGAAGAAAGTGTCATTTGAAAAACCATAATGGAATTTATTTTAATTATTAACGGTTCCAATATCAACTTTGGGTAACATTCTGGTATAGACTATTTTCTTTTTCTTTTTTTCAGTACCGTACATAGGCTAGCCTAACAATGCAAATGGGGTTACATGACTACCGTACTTAGGATTTTTTTTTTGTAACTAATATTATGTTTATTTATATTAAGCCTAATTTTCTGTTGATATATTATTTACGTACTTCACATACAAATGACTGTCGTAAAATTTTTGGGTATTCCTATTATGGAGATCATGAATGCTAAAATTTTAACTGTCACAATTTATTTATGGCTTGGACAAGTTTTCTCATAAAATGACAAGGCAAAAATGGTCTGTCTTTTGGGTTAGGTTACTAATGTTAGACGGGAGCACCCAAGCTAAAAGCTACTACCGTACTGTCCATATTTCACAGTAACATAGCGAAGTTTAAACAGAGGCAAATTTCCTTTTCAGAGTGGTATTGAGTTTTTGTAGTTAACTGTCAATACAGCTTCACAATTACAGTAACAATTTTCAAATACTTGAAATACTGATGAAACCCGTTTTTACCAAAGGTAGGGATCGCAGACGCGAACTTTAAATTTTAGCCAAATCTGAATGGGACAGTTTGCGGGCAGCTAACTGGTAGTGTAGAGGAGGGAGAGACGGGAGGGATATGAAAAGGGCGTGAGGGAGGCACGGGAAGGGAGAAGAGCGAAGCAGGTGGATGGGACAGTAGGCCTAAAGAGGGAAAAGGGATTCGGGAGGTGGAAGCAAAAGGCGCGGGGAAGGTAGCGTAGGCTATAGTGGGAGTGAAAGGGAGAAGTAGTCCGTGGGATCTGAAGTGAGAGAGGAAGGAGAGTAGGATAAAAGAGAGGAAGAAGACTTGCAGGCTAGCAGAGGAAGAGCGAGGAGAGGATGGATGACGCATGGAGTGATGGAGGGGAGTTGTATTGAAAGACTATATGATTGGGGAGAAGGATGTAAAAGATAGGGGTGCGAGATATAGTTGAAGACTGGGCTGGGAGTGGAAGAAAAGTCGGTGCCAAGGAAGGCAGGACACGGGTGTAGCCTAGGCCCTTTATAAGCCTAAGTGTTAAGAGGTGGGAGTAGTAGGCCAGAATGAGTACCGGTACTAGAATAACATTATGTAGAAGGTAAGAATAGAAACCAATGGGCAAGAATAACAAACAAAGAGCAGGAAAGTACATAAAGAAATATTTGGACAAGAGGCAACAGAATAATAGACACCAAACACAAAAAAAGGAGGAACGTAGTCAAAGTGAAGAGAGCAATGGTTATGAGTAGAGACCCTATATAGAGTCTCTAGTTATGAGCAAAGAACAAAACGAAACAGGATGAGTAGGATACCAGTAGGCCTAGGTGGCAAGAGAAAGGAAAAGGCAAGGCGATAGGCTATGTTAACAAATGAGAATAGGGGCCAGACACGAGACGAGACAAAGGGTGCGTGATGTTGGGGAGGGGGGGGAGTAAAGTGAAGGGGTGCGTGGGTCAGTCAGTCAGTCACCACGGTTGGAAGTAGGAAAGGGAAACAACGATGGGGAAAGGTTGCGATACAGGCTTTTGACAGTGGGAAGATGAACCTGTAGGTGGCTTTCTGCATATTGCCTATGTGGACTCGAGAAAAGTTTTACTACTCTGGAAGTACAAATGTAAATAAACATGGGTATACGATTACGAACGAGACTCCATGTGGGTTTAAAAGCAATAATATAACACACACACACACACACACACACACACACAGTGAAAGATTACTCATACAGAACGGGAAACTCTGGAAAGAGTGGGTAGGCCTCTTGTCTCACTATCGCTGGTCTAAGGTTCAGTAGTTATTCAGTCACAAGAGTATAGGCATAGGCTACTTAGGCCTATATGAGGATGAATATCTGTTCCTGATAGTTTAAACTTTAGGTTTGTTAGCATAAATCTAAATGAATAAAATTAGGACAGTAACACAAGACTATATAAAAGGAATAATGAAGGGCAGGAAAATTACATACAAAGAAAAAGTGAACCCAGAGATAAGTGTAAAAGTAAACAAAGCAAGTATAAGCCTATAACCAAAGAAAGGGAAGTAAGGAAGGATGGCAATTATAGTTTGATGGAGGCTAATTGAATGAAAACCATACAGGACTTCCTTGAACTTCAGTATCGCTTCAGTTTCGAAATAACATACTACAGTATTCCTGGTAGGCTACTTATCAACGTGACATTTTATAATATAAACTGTGTACTTCGCCAGAGCAAAATTAGAAGAAACGGAGAAAAGTAATGCAGTTATGGACATTAATCAAATAGCAGAACTGTATAGGGTAGGGTAGGGGAGGGTATGGGCACAGAAAGGAGGACTGGAGGAGGTAGTGGTAGAGGGGTGAAATCAGCTGCCCGCCCCCAAAATCGATACTGACATCTGCTGGCCCCATTCATACATTAACTTTTTTTTTTCATCAACTTCCTCTATCACCCGTTGTCATTATTTCCATCTGCAATCACACACACACGGTCGACAGCTTCAGAAATCCATAGATAGATTGCCATTGATCATATTATATGCCTGTGAATTTGTATAACAATCGATACTTATAGTAAAGAGAGAAACTGGCATCTCACTTCCCTCGCCGTTCGAACCTAACGGAATGAAATAATTCTACTAATTCTCTCTCTCTCTCTCTCTCTCTCTCTCTCTCTCTCTCTCTCTCTCTCTCTCTCTCTCTCTCAGCACAAAACAGGAGATACTTGATTAAAATACGGTAAGTGAAATCCCAAATCTGGTTATTAGTATCGATAACAAGGACGAGAAAAAAAAACATTACATCATCATTCATCACTTCTACCTCTTTCCCTTAGGCTAATGATGTTATCGGGATTATTGCCTAAACTGTCATTATCGATGTCATTATCCTCATTTCCCTGTTCTAATCCCACTGACACGAACTAAACTCCTGACATGCATCAAACAAACTCCCTGACAAAAGCCTTCTGATTATTACGAAATACATTCTCCATCACGACCCTATATCACCTTTCAAAAAATAATAATAATAATAATAATAATCCATTGATATGAACCAAAGTCAATTTATATGAAACAAACGCACTGTTAAGCATTAAACAGGAGATCGCTCGATATGAACAAAACTCTGTCATGAAATCACAGTCCTTCTGCATTGAATATAATCCTCCATCGACGATGAAATGCTTGTCTATTACAATAAACACAAAGGGAAATATAAAATTTATTCCAGCATGTAATTAGAAATTCACCCTAAATACGTTAATTGCTTGAAAAATTTACAATGCACACCGATAGCCTACTTGTGAGTTGGGGTAAGACATAAAAACTGAGGAATTAGAAATGGAAAAGAACAAACAATAATAGGCTACATATGAGAGAGGCTGATTTTCTTCCTAGTAGACTTTCACGTAAGCTAGGATGATGATTACACTCGATTTATGCGACGTGTAATCATCTGCCAGTAGCCTAGCATATGCCGGAAGTCACTTGTTTTTAGTGAACATATTGCCTGAAAGTTAGGCGAAATATACAGCCGGTGTGCTCTTTAAACGTAAAAGCAGCCTATCAGAGCAAATTGATGGTCGATTACGTATTGACTAATTTCCAAGCACTAGGATCAACAACAGCTGACTGACCGACTCCCAATGTACAAACAGGTGAATCATGATACACTGTCACGTCGAACCATCCAAGGAAAAAGTATGCCTTATAAGGTAACGGCAAGAAACCACAGATTGATGGAACCAATATTTCATTCAATGTGTCTACTAAACAATGCAACGGTGCAGTCCTTCAACAACACTAGACTATCATTCATGTCTACCTGCACCTGTTACGTATTTTTTCGACCTTTACCTAACCTACCTTTGTCGTAAAAAATAATCAAAAGAACGTTGATTTTGGGTGCAGTTCACTCTGGTTACACACCACCGTCCTGTCACTGAATCCCTGGACACAAACACACACACAAGACTTGATCTGTTCCCAGGTGAACTTGCTTCATGACTTTCACAATTAGGTAACCCGTACCTGTATTATGCCAAGGTTAAACTTTCCATGATACAATATTATCTAGCCAGTGAATTGCACCAGTCTGGTTTAAGCGGAATAGCAACGACCTATAAAACATGAGAGAGAGAGAGAGAGAGAGAGAGAGAGAGAGAGAGAGAGAGAGAGAAATCATAACATGTTACGTCAACTGAATAAATACTGACATAACACTACGGTTACACCTGTAGAGCATAAATGTTTGCTAGAAAGGTAATGACATGCTGTTTTTTCTCCCTCTCCGCATTCTCTCTTAACAAAAACACGACATTCCTGGAGCATTGCCACTGCAGGCGACACTTCACACCTGAAACACCTCACATACCCACAGGTTCCACATTTAACATACTTGACTTAATACTGTGCATCTGCCATATCCTTTACATCAAACTCATTAAAACTGTGCACACCTGAACTAATGTGTGTAATAGGTGTACCACACCCGACACAATTACCACACCTATTACATTAATTATTTACATCAGTCCACCACAACAAGCCAACCTCATTAACACCCACGTGCCCACCTGACTGACGCACGTGGCATGTCACTTCTGCTTAGGCTAATCAGGCTAATCATGTTTTTATATTGTTGCCTATGGAGGTGTAACAAAATAGTCGTATGATTAGGCCTATGCTTTGGCCTACTACCGGCATGACGAATACACATCAATTATATCTTACAAAACAATGTAAGTTACCACGGATTTTGTTTAGTGTGTACAAGACTGAGAGGGAGACGCTGTATCCTAGTTAGCACTCTCACTTCACTGTTGCCCTCCACCAAACACACTTCACATAAGATCTAGCACAGTCAAATGTTACCGGTACTTGCACAACCGGTTTTAAGAACATCGCCGACTGTCGTGTTATTATAAATAATTCCATTAGAGACACTGGGTAAATAATAAAAATCCATTGTAAACCTATATCTCCCTATTCTCTTAACAAATTCACGCAGTCTCTAGCAGTCCTATATACCAAAGTGAAAATACTACAGGTTAAAGTTAAACCAAGGTAGGTCTACTAACTAATCTCGGCTTAGAACACCATACCGGTATACATATTAGTAATATTCAAGAGGTTAAATAATCTTTTCTATGACAAGCGGACAGGCAACAAACCCCCTTCTGCGCGATCGATGAAAGAAGAATCAACAATGTTTTTTCGATGACACACACGATTTACCTATTTATATTACGATGTGAACTTCAAGTTTTATTCCACTGATCCCTATTTTCTAGTAAAAATATACAAAAAACATATAGGGTTGTATTGCATCACTGTGAATGCTTAACTTGTCTGAATCCGGACAACTCATGGATTATCAGTGCACGTAAGTTACTGAAATGCAACGGCTGCAGCCTTGACTTGGCCCTCTTACCACAACAACAGATTTAGGGCTATTTGGTTTTTGACTTCATACTTCGTATGAATCAAAACTTCATTATGAAGCCAGTCATAACAAGGTAAACATAGCCTACCTGCCAAATATCATGTAGTTTGCTGACTTAGTCTGACTTTTGAAACACACAAACACGCAGACACTGGGGTGAAAGCCACATCTTGCCTCAAAGTGGCTTGGGACAGGGTAATAACCTCAAGAGAAGCCAGAACCTGGCCAGAGAGTAACTCAAGAAACATTACACTGGTGAGGGCATCAGCTGGCATCAACAATTCACTCCCGCTCTCTCTCACAAACACACGTTTTCTATGGTCAGTATCAACACACACTTGCCCAGACTTCACTCTCAATAAATATATCAGTTTGGAATCATGGTTATATATTCTTCCTTGTGAGAAATAATGGTAAAAATCTACCAGTGTTGCAAAATACACTTCAGGTATGGCACATCATATTAGGCTAAAATCACCTTCTGGGATGGGCCATGCTGGAGTCACACAACTAGTACCTGTAGGTCTTATAAGCCTACACTGTATAGGCCTACATAAAGTAATATATCTTACTTGGATAGCCTACCTGATAAACATAAAATGTTTCCAGATATGTTAAGCCAATACTGTAAAAGTAAAAGCCAATCTTTATGGAATATATACCCAGTACCGATAGTTAAACATACTCCTCAACATATTAAAAATGGCATAGACTAATCTATCTTCACATATGTTAGTTGTAACTATAAGGTGAAAGTGTGGAATCATGTAAACATCCCCACATGTTACTTCATTATAACAACCAAGTTCCGTAGCACACACACACACACACACACACACGCACAACAGTGCTTCCTCAGTCTCTTATTGGTTTCCTTCTGTGTTGCATTGTTCGTCTATTAACTCTATTTTATATGTTACCATGCGTCCTGTTTGTTTCATTAGGTTTTCATTGTTTTTCCAATGATATTGTGTTATTTTCCCTGTCATTATTAGGCCTGTCATAAAATGCTTAAAACTATAAATTATATCTTGCTGAACACATTCTCACACTCACTTGATGATATCGTGACCATCTTAAACTTTCATAATTGGGCTTCAAAGGTTCAGTGCCCTTGTAGACTAGTCTGTTAAATCATTATACATAATAAATACATTATAAATAATATTATACAGTAGCCTATATGTATTAACAGCTGACATTAAAAATTTGTTAGGCCAATTCGAGGTCTTTGAAATATACGAATCCTGAGTACCGTACCGGGTAAGGAGAATCTGTAGGCCTATATTTGCTAATACTCGAGAACACTAGACTAGGGTGTTATCATAGGCTACTGTACCTGAATCTGATAAAAAAAATTAATGCCGATGATTCACCAAATATTACCATATCTTTCAATACTGTTACGTATTCAACTCAACTTTTTTTAGGCCTCTACCACATAACAGAAAGGAAAGGGTTTTAAATGGGGAATGAGAAAGTCAGATCAAAACTTAAATTGACGTCTTCATTTAGTTATAATTAAGTAATACAAGTTAATACATAAGTGATCACAAAATACATAATTAAACATTAACATAACATCCTAACCTAATTTTAACATCCTAACCTAATGCCTAACCGTCAACTAACTTGACACGGACAAGATCTACAACAACAAACTTCACACCTGTACTTAATAGTAGTTCCTAACCAAAACTTACGTTCCTAAACAGCCTTAAAATTACACAATATAATAAACAGAAAGGTGGTTCACTAGGGCCTAACACAACAAGAACCTCCTTTCCAGGTCTGTTTCTCTACCTTGGAATCGTAAGAAAGGGCTGGACGAAGTAGATCCCAACACTGTCAGTCACTCCCAACACCAGCCAAGACACTCACTGACGACACTGAGTTAGTTAAGAGTCTATACCAGTGCTCTCACTTTTGTCAGCATGGAATACCTTAAATTCACTCGAAAATTACCTTGAATCAAACTAAATTACCTTGAATTTTTTTTTTTCAAATATACTTACTAAATTACAGGGAAAATTAACAAAACATCGAAAATATCAAATAATACTTTTACATATACATTTTTTTTCTAAATACTACTTTATATATGGGCCTAATGAAAGTGATATGTGATCAACATAATATCCATCATTTTTATAAGTTTATTAGTCAGTTTTTGGAGTTAACAATTTAAGAGAACACTTAATAATATATATTCCTTCTAATACACAGGTATACACAATTTTGTAATAAGAAAGGAGAATGCTTAAGGACCCTGTGATCGTGTAGGAAAATTGGCGGCTTCTGTTTCCTCCTGACTATGCCACGAAACGAGCTCCTTCCGTATAGGTAGTGTTTCGTGGTAATATTTGAAGGACTCGTTTACCTCCAATTTTCTGACTACATCACAGGGTCCTTAAAGATCAAAGAGTGAAATATCAGGGAGCAATGAAAGATCAGTGAGTGAGGAAGGAATGAGGAAGGTAATTAATTTATTGAGTAATAATGAGAAAATAATTAAACAAAAAAAATGGTAACAGAGGGGAAATAATGAGAGAAGTTGAGAATAAGGGAGGAGAAAGTAAGATGCTAAAAAAACACTCAGTATGTGAGAATAGCCTAAGTGAGGAGATAAGAAATGACAGATTATGGGAGGAGGGAGAAAGTACTGTAATGGTTAAAAGTGTGTGAGAGGACAGAGGAGGTAGTGAGGAGTTAAATACAGAATAAAGAGAGGTTATGTACCCGAATTACTTTCATCTGGCCAGGATTTTCAACCTCATTTTTTGCATATTTACTGCTAATGACTAAAATAAATGACAATATTTATACTATATATATATATATATTCCATCATAAGTATCAATATAAAAAAATCTTTCTATTCACTTCAATATCTTTCTTTTTGCCTTGCATCAGTTGCACTACAAACTATATTTTTCATATTCATACTTAACTGTTCATCACTTGTAATTTCCTTTCTTTTTAGGCCATACTTTGTGTGCAAAAGACCCACGTACCAGACTCTCTTCTTTTAGTGAATTTCCCAGATCAGTTTTGATGTGCCCCAAATGGCTAAATATCCTTTCTACAGATGCATTTGAATGGGGAAGGGAAAGAGTAATGCCTACAACAATGCATATGTTGGCATGGGTACCAAACGTACCTAAATGCTAATACCAATATCATCTTACAATCAGCCTCTAACAAAGTTATTAGTTTCATTGGGTCCTGGAGCTTTTTATTTATATAAAAATAAAATCTATATTCATACCCTAAATTTATCTGAATTACCTTGCACTTTTTTTCGCATTACTTTGAAATTACCTTGCAAATTTCATCACCTTGCAAATTACCTTGAAAGGCCCTCGATTATCCATTTCAAGGTAATTACCTTGAAAGTGAGAGCACTGGTCTATACCCGGCTTTTACCCTCCTTATATAGCCTGCTAAGCCATACTTTTGGCGGGAAAATGACGTAAATTATAACCCAAAATATATAACACTTTCCATATATCACCCATGTAACACATAATATATATACAAAATAATTTATAACATATGCTTACCTAATCCAATTTACATATAAATTCAATATCAATACATATATACTAAATGATAATAAGATTTTGAAGACTCGAGTCAGTTGATTCGAGTGTTCCCAATCTCAGAACTTCATAACAGGCAGTTTAGTCTTGTGAAAACATTTCACTTAATAGTTAAGAAATAACAAAAAGCTTCTACCTAACAATATTCATTGCCTACGTTGAGAACATAATACTACGGTACTTTCAATATAGGTCCTAGGCCTATATTTCCTTAAATACTAAATATATAAGTCTAGTCCCCGATAGATGTTAAGGTGCTAACAGCTGCTGACCTAGCTTGGGCTAATTTTCTCATTAATATTGAGCGGATTTGGAAGCCGTAGAAGTGGCAACTCTAACCAAAACAAACCCGCGAGCGAGCGTGCAACCCTCAGTGGGAAGGGGAGGACCGTAGTTCCCATGCTCTGACAGCACGAGTGGGGAAGGTCACAAGAAGGACAACATGCTGTTGTTTTTGTAACCTAAAGAAGTGAGAGAAAGAGGAAGCAAGTTACTGAGTACTGGGGAGATGAATAAATTATTCAGAATGTGTATGTGTGTAGTTACATTTTTCCTTCACTATTATATAATATTATGACAATTTGGAAGATGGAATTCAACAAATACTCATGATTTTGCTTCCCGTATTGATTATATGGACATTAATAATGATAGGTATTATCCCCGCCTGCAAAATACCTGTGAGTATAAAGAAAAGGCCAAGGGAATAATCAAAACTAAATATACAGGTAGGCTAAACTTAATCCCAAAAATATATAAATTACATCAATATATAAAACAAAAAAGGGAATAGGAAGATGCGAGGATGGTAGTGGCGCGATGCGAGGGGAAAGTGTCGAAGCAGAGGGGAGAGAGTGTCGCGGGGGGAATGATAAAGAGGCTGAAATGAAATCATGCGAAGGGGGAGAGGCGCTAACAGAGGGAAGAGAACCAATAAAGAATCCTACAGCAGGGGGACCACAGGAAACATTACATTGCCCACGGGATGAGAGAGAGAGAGAGAGAGAGAGAGAGAGAGTATGTGTGTGTTTACAAAAGAATGTGAGGAAGAACAAGTGGAGAGTGAAACAGAAACAATAACAAGGGAAAGGAATATGGGTGATGGGGAAGAGAGAGAAAGTGGGTCCAGAAAAAAATTATTCAAGGTAAACAGTAAGGAAGTTTAGTGATCTATAATAGGCTGCAAGTAGGCTATGAGGAGAGAACACTGCAAAAATAGCCTAAGTAGAGGAGGAGAAATGTAATTGTGGGCCAGGGGCAATGTACGAGGAATGTGCACTGTACCAGATACTGAAAGGAAATTAAGGGATGTGAGTCAACGTGAATGAAGTACGGCCTTAATAGCTACCGTATACAACAGTGGGGTGAGTGGCCGACAGGGGTGAAAGGAGGTAGCAGAGTCTGGCTGGTCGGAAGGTTGAAGGTCGCACGGGGCACGGGCTACAACGGGGAAGGGGAAAGGAGAGGCGTGGTGCATGTGATGGTGGAAAAAAGCAGTGAGGAAGAGGGAGTGGTCAAGGTGGAAGGTAGATGGGGTGTGGCCAGGCTGTGGTGGGACTGGCTATAGGACTTGGCTAGGATAAATGAAGGAAGAGAGACGTGCTACAGCATAGCCTGTGGCTTGTAGAGGACGGAGAAATGGAGAATAATAATAATACAGGATAGAGCAGAGAGGATGGAAGATAGATGGAAGGGGTGTGGTCAGAAATTGGTGGGACAAAGAGAGATGTGGGAAGAACGACGTGTTGGAGCATATAGACTATAGAGGATGGGGCAACGAACAAATGAGATGAAGAATGGTTGCAGAGGGGGAACGGGTAGACTATAATACCCTACATTGAAGGGGAAAACTGAATAGAGCAAGAGGGCCAGTGTACTGATGGAGTTGGAGGAAAAGGGGGGTGTAGCAGAGTGTATGAAGCGTGAGTAGGCTAGAGGACATGAAGACTGTAGCCTATGTAACCTATGGAAATGGACAGGAGACTAGCCTATGAGCCATATTCAAAAACAGGTCAGTAAAAAATGTGTCAATATGACTGTGTGGAGGAGAACCCATGTGTATAAGGTGTGATGAAGAGTAAGGTACAGTATGTAGGGCGAGGAATACTTGTTGAGGTCTTGAGGACATTATATACCAGATATTCAATAATACAGAACTCAAATGAGATAATATACACAACCATTACAGCCAATAAATAAAAGCAGTCTCAAGAGTGAAAAGGATCTATTTTCAGACTTACAGGGACGTACTTATAGTAAATGGTTTGTGTCTGTGTGTGTGTGTGTTTTGAGCATAGGGGTCATGACAGGAGCGGTAGAGGGAGGCGATCGTGGGAAGCAGCTGGGATGGTAACAGATCGAGGGTGAAGCCAGCCATAATAAATAGCAGGGGAAAGCCCTTCTGAATGGGGAGATGTGATGGGGGAGACTAGCTATATAGGCTGCAGAGGCTGAGGGGGAGGAATAAGTGAGGCGAGGATATGTGAGGGAGAGGGTGAATGGGGTACTGTACACACGTCGTGCTGGGCGTGAGGAAGCAGAGGTGATGGTGGGAGACTGACCAAATACAGTATTAGGATAGGGAATGTAGAGGAAGGAATTGGAGGCGAGAGTACCGGTATGTGAAGGGAGAAATGAGAGGGATAGAGGTGATGGTGGCTAAGCATTGAGGGACGAGGGTTGGGGAGAAGAGCTAGAGGAGTCTAGGCTTGGGAGAAGAACTGTTTGTACTACGGTACCGGTACGTGTTTTTACTAGCTTAAAGGTACATCTTCCATATATTCGTGTACCCAATTCACCAAAATAATCCGTGTAAAGGAAATTAATGCCAAAGTAATCATGAGAATGAAAGGCTATTTGGTACTGGTACATTAATAGTACAGTAACGTAGCCTATTTCGTCAATTAAAAGATACGTATGATACCGGCGGTACTTTACGTCCGGACCTATGCTATGCCATAATGTAGATGAGAGTCAGATGAGGCTACAGATGAAGCCAGTGAATGGCAAACATAGCCAGGGGAGCCAACTGGTGCAGTGACATGGTCAGGCAGCCTTGAGGAACCCGTCAACCCTCCCTCCCACCCTCCACTGAGTCCACACACACACACACACAGCCTGACATCACTGTCACCACAATGTCATGTCTACCAACTAGCCTATGGTCTGTGTTTCTCATACACAATAGGCCATTTGATTAACAACAACAGTAATATGTTACGAAATAACCAAATTATATGTTTAATAATACATACTGTTTACACTTTTAGCATAGTATAGGCTATGCAATGTCGACAGGCTATGTATGGTGCAAAACGTTGTCCTTATTAAGTGTGCAAGGTGAATAGGCTATAATGGTGAAGGGACGGTACGGTACAGTAACCACAATAGAGATGGTGGTGGTGTTGGTGGAGGAAGTACTAATGGTGGTGATGGAGGGAGGAGACACACACCAGTAACCACTGATTGACCATTTTCTGCCATAAGTTGAATTTCCGCGGGACCTACAGGCTATTATCCTCTCACACTCTCTCTCTCTCTCTCTCTCTCTCTCTCTCAATGAGGTTGGAGTGGTTATGTTTTTGCCACCGCTTGTCTGACAGTCTGTCCTAACTGTTAACAAAATATCGAAAAAAGTTATGAACCTATGTTAACTAAAGAAGAGACGATAATTTGGAAGGCGACCGGTAGAGTTCAGACGGCGAAATGAATGAGCAAACATTTCCCATAGCTGTTATAATATAGGAATGGGCATAGATTTTCACGAGTTTGGGAAGAAGGGACTTTTGAGGGTGGAGATGCATAACCTTGTTCTCTTTTTGTTATTCTAGTCAAGGCATTAGACTACTCCTCCGACCTTTATGAGCAACTATTTTTTTCCCTCACAACTCTGGAATGAATCAGAGGCGGAGCAGGCTGACAACACGTGTTATGTGTGTGAAGGGAGACGTTAATGAGGGGAAGGGAGGGGGAAATATAGGAGGGAAGACACTGAACAGAACGGAGAATAGTAGCTTGGAGAGGATAGAAGGAGAGCAAATTTGGGGACAAAGAGGATATATAGTGGAGAGAGAGAGAGAGAGAGAGAGAGAGAGAGAGAGAGAGAGAGAGAGAGAGAGAGAGAGAGAGAATACAAGGAAAGAATTGATATAGTATGGTATAGGGAGCATAGAAAGGATGGTGGGTGTAGAGAACGAAGAGAATTGGTCAAGATGGGGATGAAGACTGGGGAGAGAAAATGAGACCTGTGGCGAGATGGAGGAGGAGGTGCGGAGGGTGTGGCCGGAGGAAAGGAGGGGTGTCAGGTTGTCTGGTTTCAAGTTGGGTACGGCAAAAAAATACCACCTCCCTCACCCCCTGGCTGCTACGGTATGGTACTGTCACTAGCCGGGAAAGATTCGATTACAAGGATGTCAGGATAATAATGTAGGTGTTATTATAAAGAGGATGAAAAATGTAATATATTATGAGAAAGGGAAGTGAGAGGAACTATAGGTCAGCCAGTCAGCCAGCGGATTGGTGCGCTTGGATGCACCTACTAACGGAACCGGTACAGGGGGGATAAAATCAGGTTCTCTATATCCCGCTCTCTCTCTGCTGCAACTTTTGTGATAACCTCCCGCATAACAGGATGAACATCTTTCCTCGGGCTTGATGTAATGCAAGGAATGCCGTCTCACACAAAATACAAGCCTACATACACCCTGTTACTTAGGCTATCGTACCGAGACAATAGCTACACAACCCAACATTAGTATCGATACTCTATAATTATAAATCGTGGATATAAATAGTCAATTGATATGAGTGAGGGGGGCTCTCACCATACTGTTTCAATGAGATGGTCAAGAGAGAACTAAACTTTGTGAAGAGATAAGGTATCAGGTAACACTATCACCCACTGACAAGATAAAACTGTTTGTACGATAGGTGTACGTATGACGAGTTCCACATGACAAGAGTGGTGCCATTTAACACAAAAACCAAGATGCTACTGCAGGGTACCTTATTATTATTTTAATGCTTCTCGTTTAACAGACCTTCATATTACACGATGCAGCTAAAGGAAAGTGCTATCTCTCTCTTTATTCTTCTGTAATACCACAAAATTGTGGTACCGGTGCCAAATGATTTCACAAATGTTGTGATCATACCTAGATTTGGTATGACTGAGAACTCAGTGTACTTGAAGCTACCGTACGGAACAACATCTGACATATGTGCTGTACTATTATGGATTTTCTGTACTGTATGTTACTACCACCAACCGTTAATGTATACGGTACCGCTCTCCTTGCAAGCGACTGTACCAAGCGATGGGTATTTATTTATCACTAACCCCTCCCTCCCATCTCTAGGTCAGGGTGGATAGATATTTTGGGGGAGCTGATGCCAGTTGCAGAGCACAGCCAGAGCTCATCCCTCCCACTGCCAAGATGCTAAAATAGAGATCACACGCACGTGTTTTTAATGTGGCAAGAGCTACTGTATCTTCAGACACATCCTGTGCATGCTATCTTATTAATAAGATAGGTTGTAGAACACTTTTTCCTGGAACAGCCAATATTTTACAACACATGATAGCTACACTTTATCATTTATGGTTCGGTACGGTAGTCTATGGCATAGTTATTCCTGTTATAACTTTTGTAATTTCTTCTACAACTAATATAACAACAATACCGCAGACTAAGGTAACATACTAGTAAATAGTAACCACTATGATAAAGAGCCCAGATCAGCTTGATTATAAGCGTTCTCGTTTGACATCCCGCGTAGGATAAGACCACAAAATAATCCCTGGGAGGTACTACAGGCTTACAGCTGCCTACATGGAAGCGAACCCTTTTGAAATATAGTTAGCAACACACCCCGAGATAACCTCTTCTATGTATAACAACTTTTGATGGGCGAAATGGGGACGGTTTGCATTGAAAATAGCCTTCCGGAATCACGAACGATACTCACCAATTGTTATATCGATGTTAGATAAACTATAAACCTACAAACACAATGAACCGTTCTTTTGTCCAATGTCCATCAGTTTATACACATTATTGTCGGTAAGGTATACCACGGGTCTGTGGGGCAGGAGGCCATTCTGCCCCGGGAGAACACCACCAACAACTAACTTAGCAAATCAACATCCTTCACTATCATGGGCTATTTCACTTTGACAACAAACGTTACTACCGGGGCCCAATATAGGTCCCATGCAACTGCTAGCCAAGCAACATTTGTACTGAATTATTCAAGCACCGTCCACCCACCAAACCACTGAGAATACAAAGTAGAAATGGCATGCGTCTGGTATAGCCTAGGCTATATGGTACGTAATATATTGGATCGTAACTGTACAGTATGCTACAACATTGATTCACCATAATCAACTTTTTAATATTCTACATATTCGTACAAAATTGGAAAAGTTGATGGTAAGCTACTACGGATCTGTTACAGGAAAATATTATGATTGTGGAAATAGGCCACGGGTGACGGGGGTCACCCATGCAGCTGGTACTGTACCATCAGTCAAAAAAATCTACAATTATGTTGTGGCACACACCATATAGGACTACTTTCTCTAATAATATTGTTGCAAAAGTGTTTTACTACGAAGTTTGAATTTATTTTTGTATGGATGAGTTACCTTCACTTTGAACAAAAAATATTCTCCTCAGACCAGTCCATATGTAATTTTAAATAAATCAGAAGGAATTATTGGTATGTACTTACTGTATATTTATAAGCAAGAATGAAACTGAAACAGTTTATAATACAAAGAAAAAAACATTCTGAATTTATTATATTTATGTAGTAGAATTTGTATTCAGGATGACAAGACAGTTTCGTTATACTATGCAACTCATTATATATCCAGTATAACCAGGGTAAAAATATACTCTTGAAATAACTTACCTCTCGAATATGCTTGATTTTAGTTGCAAGAAATGTCAGTTGGGTATAATAATGTTGTTAGAATGGAAAGGATGTATAGTTATGACTGTCACAGTAGCTTTTCCAAAGGCCTGCACTCACTTATAATAACGTACACAAATTATTTCTTGGGGAAATTACACAATTCTGTATACTTCTTCAATATATGAGACAGTATGACTAGATAATCGAAAATTAATCGCACTGCATTTTCCTAAGCTTGTAGGTTACTGGATTTTACATGCACATTCACATATGCAAATATTGCCGAGATCACATGCCATCAATATTATCAAGAAGCACGCCAAAAAAAGTTCTATCTCACAAGCTTCATCACAATAGTGGCCGCACAACCCTCCCCCTCCACTAATATAACAATACTGAGAGCCTGGCTGAGCTGAGAGATGGGATTCTAGGTCCTGGGAGCTGAGTGTAGTAGTACCAGTGTTGCCGGCAGTCACTTCTTGCCGGACTACAAGTTGCCAACAGTAGGCAGCGGTACATCCTAATATTTCTTATAATATGTAGTTAGAATTCTCAGTATTTCTTATGGCATAACATTAAGAATTACAACTTAAATAACTTCAATAATAATAATTAGAATTATCATTATTCCTTATGGTATAACATAAGGAATTACAACTTCAATAACTTCAATAACTTGCGGCACAACCTTTGATAAAGCATAGTTTCTAAATAGGTGTATAATTATCATATGAACTAGGCTCAAATGTCAATTATAGTTGTTTAGGACTGTTGAAGGTAAATAAAGCTGCATCTTAATAAATCACTGATCAGTGGTCCTCATGCAAACCACTACCACTGTCTGATAAATTTTGCGTGGGGTGTATTGTCATACATTAATATAAAACAATACAATACAATACAGTGTGCATCCATCGAGCCTCTTGAAGGTCAGTTCTATTATCATATAGTTAGCTTGAAAACATCAACGTAATTGTACAGCCTTGCCTAGTCGCGTCGCCACGATAATGATGGGAAGGTTGGTAGAAAAAAGAGAAGGCTTGATATAATAAAGGACTGACTGAAATGCTTTTATTATGAAATATAACTCCAACATGACATAGATAGATAAGTGTTAGGGTGACATTGAAGCAGAATAGGGGACAGGCTTAGGGGGGGGTGGAAATAGGGGACAGGCTTGGGTTTGGGGGGGGGGGTGCGGGGACAGGCTTGGGGAGGGTTTAGGGTGTGCGGGAATAGGGGGACAGGCTTGGGGAGGGTTTAGGGTGTGCGGGAATAGGGGGACAGGCTTGGGGAGGGTTTAGGGTGTGCGGGGATAGGGGGACAGACTTGGGGAGGGTTTAGGGGGTGCGGGAATAGGGGGACAGGCTTTGGGGGGTGCGGGAGTAGAGGGATCTCTCGATATTTGGTGGCCCAGTCAGAACTGTAACAGACTGTACCATACCTCGACATAATAATTATAGTGTAAGTTTATTATGAAAGAAGATAAATCAACCACAAAATAAATTATTCAAAACATAAAGTTACTCAACTAGAGTAGGTTGAGTTCATTGTTCAAGTGATTGTTCCAAGTCTTCAGTGTCCATGGCAACCTCAGCGTAGTCCCTCTCAAGACTAGCCAGATCCTCACGGGCCTCAGAGAACTCAAATTCTTCCATGCCCTCACCAACATACCAGTGAACGAAGGCACGCTTGGCATACATAAGGTCAAACTTATTGTCAAGACGGGCCCAAGCCTCACCAATAGCGGTGGTGTTGGACAACATACAGACAGCACGAGACAGTAGAGCCTGGGCTGTACCAGGGACAACAGTGGGTGCTTGGTGGTTAATGCCAACCTTGAAACCAGTAGGACACCAATCAACAAACTGGATGCTCTTCTTGGCCTTGATGGTACTGATACCAGCGTTCACATCCTTAGGTACAACATCACCCCTGTACAGAAGACAACAGGCCATGTACTTACCATTGGAGGGATCGCATTTCACCATTTGGTTGGAACGGTCGAAGCAGGAGTTGGTGATTTCTGCTACGGTGAGCTGCTCATGGGAAGCCTTGGTGGAGGAGACAATTGGTGCGTATGAGACGAGGGGGAAGTGAATCCTTGGGAAGGGCACCAAGTTAGTCTGGAACTCACTCAGATCAACATTGAGGGCACCACCGTACCTAAGGGAAGCAGTGATGGAGGAGACAACCTGACTGATGAGCTGATTAAGATGTTTGTAGGTGGGCCTGCTGATGTTAAGGTTCCTCTGGCAGATTTCGAAGATGGCTTCGTTATCAACCATGAAGGCACATTCAGAGTTATCAAGACAGGTATGGGTGGTGAGGACGGAGTTGTAGGGTTCAACTACAGCAGAGGAGAGATGAGGGGAAGGGTAGACAGCAAACTCCAGCTTGCTCTTCTTTCCATACTCAACAGACAGACGGTCCATGAGCAGAGAAGTGAAGCCTGAGCCAGTACCACCACCGAAGGAATGGAAGATAAGGAAACCTTGAAGACCAGTGCTGAGTTCAGCCTCCTTACGGGTACGGTCCATCACTTCAGCAATAACATCCTTACCAGTGGTATAGTAACCACGAGCATAGTTGTTAGCTGCATCTTCCTTGCCAGAGATGAGCTGCTCGGGATGGAAGAGATCCCTGTACTCACCAAGTCTTACTTGGTCAATGACGGTAGGTTCCAAGTCAACATAGACAGCCCTGGGAACGTGTTTACCAGCACCAGTCTCAGCAAAGAAGGTACTGAAGGAATCATTTACGTTTCCAGTCTTTACAGAGTCTTCGTTCATTAACCTGCCATCAGGGGTGATACCGTGTTCCAAACTGTACAGTTCCCAGCAAGCGTTACCAATCTGAACACCAGCTTGTCCAACGTGGATTGAGATACATTCGCGAGGCATTTTGGAATTTGTCAGAGATTTTTATATGGTGAAAAATATATGGTTTGATGAAAAAAAACAGAAAACACAAAAGTGGGATGTAGTCTGGAGATATGACAAAGTGAAGATGTGTGTGAGGAAAGTGAAGATGTGTGTGAGGAAAGAGAAGGAAATATGACAACTGGTGGCAATCGTTGTTACCTTAACCCCTGCAGGCCAGGAGGGGTGGACCTTGCCTCCATATTTCTACCCTGCCGCTAGCGTCAAAATTCCTCGATTTGACCTATATTCACAACACTCACACTTTTAACCTATATAGTGTACTGACTTCAAAATTATTCCATCCTTACCTTCAACTCTTCCTATTTCCAATGGTACCATCGGGAGGGCTGTACGATGAATAGTTGTGGAGATAGGGCGAGTTGAAGTGAACCATGTTTGTGCGCGAGACAGGGGTGTGTCTGTGTGTAAGCGTGAGTGCGGTGTGACTGCGGCATGGGAGTTCAGTTTCCCGCCCAAGTCCCTTGTCAACTCACTCGTATTACTACTATTATGTATCGTATGTCATGATTTCAACACTAAAAATAGTATGAACACTTGTAGGAATATATCATCGTGTAACTGTCACTTAAAAAATGATAAACAAACCGACTTGTACCGTAGGAAACACGTATATTTACTATCAATTCTGCCTGTATGGGTGTGTTTTGTGGTGTTATTTTCTTATTACTACCCCATTATATATCGTGTGTCATGATCTATACACTAAATAATAATTTGTAACCTTGTAGGAATATCATGGTGTCACTCACGTACATATATTCACTATGGTATTGTCTTACGATCGTTAGAGCACAAATTCGGACAAGGGCAATTACTTAAAAATCGCCCAGCCATCGTGGGGTCCCAGAATCGACTGAGTGGGTAGCGGATCGATATTGTGAGTGTATTTCCTCGCCCAACGACAAGAAAAACTAGCCGTACAGGGCGCGAAATAGCGCTAAATCGCTGTGACGGTAGGTGCAGTTGCCCGGTTCCTTACGTAAGACGGTCTATCACGTCAACCGGTCTTTAGGGGGTAAGGGGGTGTGGGGGGAGTAGGGGACAGGCTTGGGAGGGTGCGGGAATAGGGGGACAGGCTTGGGGAGGGATTAGGAGGTGCGGGAATAGAGTGACAGGCTTTGGGGGAAGCGGGAGTAGAGGGATCTCTCGATATTTGGTGGCCCAGTCAGAACTGTAACAGACTGTACCATACCTCGACATAATAATTATAGTGTAAGTTTATTATGAAAGATAAATCAACCACAAAATAAATTATTCAAAACATAAAGTTACTCAACTAGAGTAGGTTGAGTTCATTGTTCAAGTGATTGTTCCAAGTCTTCAGTGTCCATGGCAACCTCAGCGTAGTCCCTCTCAAGACTAGCCAGATCCTCACGGGCCTCAGAGAACTCAAATTCTTCCATGCCCTCACCAACATACCAGTGAACGAAGGCACGCTTGGCATACATAAGGTCAAACTTATTGTCAAGACGGGCCCAAGCCTCACCAATAGCGGTGGTGTTGGACAACATACAGACAGCACGAGACAGTAGAGCCTGGGCTGTACCAGGGACAACAGTGGGTGCTTGGTGGTTAATGCCAACCTTGAAACCAGTAGGACACCAATCAACAAACTGGATGCTCTTCTTGGCCTTGATGGTACTGATACCAGCGTTCACATCCTTAGGTACAACATCACCCCTGTACAGAAGACAACAGGCCATGTACTTACCATTGGAGGGATCGCATTTCACCATTTGGTTGGAACGGTCGAAGCAGGAGTTGGTGATTTCTGCTACGGTGAGCTGCTCATGGGAAGCCTTGGTGGAGGAGACAATTGGTGCGTATGAGACGAGGGGGAAGTGAATCCTTGGGAAGGGCACCAAGTTAGTCTGGAACTCACTCAGATCAACATTGAGGGCACCACCGTACCTAAGGGAAGCAGTGATGGAGGAGACAACCTGACTGATGAGCTGATTAAGATGTTTGTAGGTGGGCCTGCTGATGTTAAGGTTCCTCTGGCAGATATCGAAGATGGCTTCGTTATCAACCATGAAGGCACATTCAGAGTTATCAAGACAGGTATGGGTGGTGAGGACGGAGTTGTAGGGTTCAACTACAGCAGAGGAGAGATGAGGGGAAGGGTAGACAGCAAACTCCAGCTTGCTCTTCTTTCCATACTCAACAGACAGACGGTCCATGAGCAGAGAAGTGAAGCCTGAGCCAGTACCACCACCGAAGGAATGGAAGATAAGGAAACCTTGAAGACCAGTGCTGAGTTCAGCCTCCTTACGGGTACGGTCCATCACTTCAGCAATAACATCCTTACCAGTGGTATAGTAACCACGAGCATAGTTGTTAGCTGCATCTTCCTTGCCAGAGATGAGCTGCTCGGGATGGAAGAGATCCCTGTACTCACCAAGTCTTACTTGGTCAATGACGGTAGGTTCCAAGTCAACATAGACAGCCCTGGGAACGTGTTTACCAGCACCAGTCTCAGCAAAGAAGGTACTGAAGGAATCATTTACGTTTCCAGTCTTTACAGAGTCTTCGTTCATTAACCTGCCATCAGGGGTGATACCGTGTTCCAAACTGTACAGTTCCCAGCAAGCGTTACCAATCTGAACACCAGCTTGTCCAACGTGGATTGAGATACATTCGCGAGGCATTTTGCAGAAAGAGTTTAGTTTCTTTTGCAATTTGTCAAGAGTTTTTATATATTGTGAAAAATATATGGTTTGATGCAAAAAAACAGAAAACACAAAAGTGGGATGTAGTCTGGAGATATAACAAAGTGAAGATGTGTGTGAGGAAAGTGAAGATGTGTGTGAGGAAAGAGAAGGAAATATGACAACTGGTGGCAATCGTTGTTACCTTAAGGGGCTGCGGGGGGAGTAGGGGACAGGCTTGGGAGGGTGCGGGAATAGGGGGACAGGCTTGGGGTAGGTAGAAAGCCTGTTCCCCTATTTCCGCACCCCCCCTAATCCCCCCAAACCTGTCCCCCTACTCCCGCACTCCCCAAAACCTATCGCATACCCCTAACCCCCCCCCCCAAGCCTGTCCCCTTATTCCCACACCCCCTAGCTTAATAAGTATACAGTTTGGGTTGAAGCTTTGATCAGTCCAAAGTCATTACAATGAAGATTTTACTGTGTACACTCGTGATACATAATTTCTGACCAGAGTGTGAGCAGCAGAAAGCTTCAAATCGCCTGTTATTGTTCATTTCCCCACCCAGTACACCTATAGAGGCTGAGTTCCAATGTAGGGTGTGTCCTTACTGGAGCTCTATAAACCCTCCAAATAATCCAGGCCACTAAACGCTTCAGTGTTTCGAATAGGGAATCTGTTGCCTGGAGTAGTTTGGAGGGTTCATAGAGCTCCAGTAAGGGCCCTCAAATGTTTTAAAACTACGGGTTTAATTAGACTTTGATTAGGTGTAGAAAACGTGTGTATTTCTCGAGTCCATGAACACTGCCTTTTGGCGGGTGCAGGAATAGGGGGACAGGCTTGGGGAGGGTTTAGGGGGTGCGGGAATAGGGGGACAGGCTTTGTGGGGATAGAAAGCCTGTCTCCTATTCCCGCACCCCCCTGTTAGTGGAATAATGATGGTTGGGTTGTAGTAATGATGCTTGGGTTGTACTATATATGTTATGGGAGGAAGAGAATTGATTAAAATAGTGGAATAATGATGGTTGGGTTGTAGTCTATATGTTATGGGAGGAAGGGAATTGATAAAAATAAATAAAAGTGATGTAAGAGACGAGGAGAAACAATGAGACTGATGAAAGGACTCAAGAAGGGTAGAGAAGATAATTAAGTGGTGGGTAGTGAAGATTTCATTTTAAACTTTTATTATTTACAAACATTAATTTTCTTAACTATAGATTCTTCAAATGTTCCTCCGTTCCTTTTATTTTCATTATGTTTACTGTCCTTCCTTTCCTTCTATTTCCATGGTGTTTACTGTCCTTCCTTTCCTTCTATTTCCATGGTGTTTACTGTCCTTCCTTTCCTTCTATTTCCATGGTGTTTACTGTCCTTCCTTTCCTTCTATTTCCATGGTGTTTACTGTCCTTCCTTTCTCTTCTCTTTAACCTAAAAAAATTAAAATAAATTCATCAGAGTTTGAAAACATTGTTGTGTGTTTCTTCAAGGCGTAGATGTCTGAAAATAATTACCGTAAACATATTGGAATGTACATACAGTCTCCATCCCTAATCTCTGACTCGTATGGACTCGGGGGGGGTCTTTCTATGTGACGTGTCATGAGCGGCAACGTACATATGAACACACCAAGCTTGGAGCCGGAGTAGTTTGTAGTTTAAACAGGTTTTGATTCAACAAGTGGGAAACATGTTACTCTTTTAATAATACTTTGCTACACACACACACACACACATGCATACACACACATACACACACACACACACATACACACACACACACATACAGTACATACATATATACACACCTTATTATCGTTTCTTCCATGTATATTTTGCTCTGGCACCTTTCTGTCCAGGTTTCTGCCTTTCCTTCATCCTTGGGTCCCTTGTTAATAATCCACCTGTAATGAATAACAAACAGTGTTACATTATAATAACATACTATTTAATAACACATACTAACATTATAATAACATAACATAGAGTAACATTATAATAACATACTATTTAATAACACATACTAACATTATAATAACATAACATAGAGTAACATTATAATAACATACTCTTTAATAAGAAAACTGAGTAACAATTTAATAACATAGTGTAATAGGTAACATAGTGTAATAGAATAACCTTCATGGTGTTTACTATGGCATGGTACCAGTAATTTTACTGATGTGAAATAATACAGTTTAACCCCTAAAGGACCGGGCCCGGCATATGACGGGTTGCTGATAAAGGACCGGGCCCGGCATATGCCGAATTGCTAAAATTTCCCAAGGTTAAGGAATTTTCCCCATTTTTTTTTACTCCAGACGTTGGCTACACTGGTTTATAGTAGGATGGGATGCTCAGACTGAGTACACACTGCCTTTTCTAGGGTAAAATTGAGGAATTATTGATCTTGTTATGTCCGAGTGTGCTGGTGAGCGGCTTAGCTGACGAGCGCCTATCCCCATTTTCTACTACCTCGCCACGATCAGTGCACCCACCCAAACACTCGCGCTCAACGTACGGCGACAGTACCTCATTCAACTCGTCGTAATTCTGTAACCATTAAACCTACAGACTTCCCATTGGTACCAATCGAAAGAGGAAGAGTTACTCGTTCTCATGGCACTAAAATAATTCACTCGTTCGTTGTAGGTTAGGAGTACAGAGTATGCGAAAACAGGCTATTTTACGTGTTTTTCACTCAACCCCCGGTCCTGCGAGGCACAGTAATTTCACTATCCCCGGTCCTTTAGGGGTTAATAATACAAAGATTAAATTAACTAACATAGAGTAATGAAAAGTGACACATAAATATACAGAGAGAGAGAGAGACATACCATACACACACATATAGAGAGAGAGAGCTACCACACACACACACACTCACCTAGCCTCATCTTCTCTACCATGTCCTTATCAGTGAAGGCCATGAGTGCCTGAGACAGAGCATAACGTATGGCCCCAGCCTGTCCACACGGCCCTCCACCCTCTACATCGGCCACCACATCCACCTTGCCCAGTAGTCCAGTGAATTGTAGTGGATAGATTATCTTAGGAAACACACAAACAGGGGTGATTACATTATTATTATTATTATTATTATTATTATTATTATTATTATTATTATTATTATGGTATTATTACAGTATTATAATTATAATTATTAAATTTGACCAGAGACACAAAGCTGAGAGAGAAAGATGAAACAGGAACAGTGACCACATATGTGTACCATCAAAGACAGATTCACCAAGGCCATTCCACACACACACTACAGTACAGTCAGTACCTTGAGGCACCCCAGACACTAATTCAACAACAACATACTGGCATGGAGCAGTGAGGAATTATGACAACACACACAATACTGAACCCCCAACACCAACACACACACACA
The DNA here is from genome assembly GCA_034508575.1 of Petrolisthes manimaculis. NCBI lineage: Eukaryota > Metazoa > Arthropoda > Malacostraca > Decapoda > Porcellanidae > Petrolisthes > Petrolisthes manimaculis. The sequence continues at coordinate 53,876 of JAWZYT010002767.1, read as the reverse complement.
CACTAATTCGACGACAACAACATACTGGCACGGAGGGAGCAGTGCGGAATAATGACAACACACACAATACTGAACCACCAACACCAACACAACAATGTATGTACCAGATAAATTATATATAGAAAATTATATAGAAAAGTGAAGTTTTTACCAGTCTAACATAAACATAGTGTAATGAAAAGTGACACAGAAATACACACACACATGGAGAGAGAGAGAGAGAGACCACACTCACACGGAGAGAGAGACCACACACACACAGAGACATAGAGAGAGAGACCACACACACAGAGACATAGAGAGAGAGAGGCCACACATACAAACACACACACACACACAGACATAGAGAGAGGCCACACACACACACAGACACAGAGAGACCACACACACAGACACACAGGCACACATACAGAGAGAGAGGCCACACACACACACACAAAGGGTCCCTTAAAGTACAAAATATTAATATTAATACTAAGTCAGTATACTTAATATTAATACAATATACTTACTTGTTCTCTACATTGTATGTCATCAAAATAGAGTATATTCTTGTTTTCATTAATGGTAATGGTTCCTGTTCCTCTTCCAAACACAGTGACTGATGCTAAACTTAACTTTCTCTTACCAACACCTGACATGTAGGGTCTTCCCTCACTTGTATATAATAACTGAAAATATACAACAATGTATTATAATATATACCTTATCAAATATACAACAATGTATTATAATATATACACAACATAAAGGTTATAATTATATACTGAATGGTCTCCCCTCACTTGTATATAATAACTGAAAATATACAACAATTTATTATAATATATACCTTATCAAATATACAACAATGTATTATATATAGTATATACCTTATCAAATATATACACAACACCTGACATGTATGGTCTCCCTTCACTGGTATATAATAACTGAAAATATACACCAATGTATTATATATATACACAACATATAGACACAACATATATTATAATTATATATTTTAAGTTATAATAGGTTTGATTACATTGGGTTGGGTTGGGTTTGGGTTGGGTTAGGTTGGGTTGGGTTAGGTTGGGTTAGGTTGGGTTGGGTTAGGTTGGGTTAAGATAGGATAGGTTTGGATAGGATAGCATAGGTTAGGATAGGATAGGTTAGGTTAAGATAGGATAGGTTAGGTTAAGATAGGATAGGATAGGTTAGGTTAAGATAGGATTGGATAAGGGTGAGGGAGTTTACACTGCTGTATACAAAGGTATAATGTACCCCTGTACATTGTATGTATGTATGTGTGTAAAATATACATATACATACCTTAGGTATTTCCTTCTCTGCCAACACAGACTTGACAGGTTTTCTGAATCTCATAATAAAGTCGTTGGCGCGGTGTGAGTATGTGTGTGTTGCTAACCTCTTCATACACGACAAGAAAAACTCATACTGAAACAATATTACACAATTATATTACACAATAATATTGCACAATAATATCACATAATTTACACAACAATATCACACAATTTACACAACAATATCGCACAATAATATTGCACAATAATATTACACCATTACAAAGTGAGTGGCATCACTTCAAGTCAGTGTACTGTAGGTCAATGGACTGGTTGACGGTCGTGTACAAAGTATATAATACAATAAAATGGGCACTCCTGATCATGGAGATACCAATATTTTTCCCATATGAGTTGAAATTCACGAAAAATAAGGGAAAATAAGTGTTGGAGAAACATCATACCTCACACTGTTTGTTGACGTCACCAGCCCTATGTGCACCGACAGCTACTATGGAGTTACTACACACAACACTAATAAATCTCTTTTCTGGAGCGTTTCCACTAATGTTTTGCATTTTGGGACAAAATACCATTGCTAGCTATTGACTGGCATGGTGAATATGAAGTATATCCTCTGTAAAAGCACAAGAATACCGCACATCTCCCCTAGACATCACAATCTCTTGCTTTCAAAGGTAAATAAAGCGTTGGCGCGGACAAGGCGTCTGGTTGTTGACGTCACGAATACGCGCCATCAACTTCCATTATGTGCAACTTTGATGGCTTTTATATGCCAAACAATATATTCCTTTGTCAAATAAATTACATAACAGGACAATTGAGCTTATTTATTAACGATATAAATTGTTTGATAGAACATTTTTTTGACCGTCAACCAGTTCATTGGTGTGAGTCAAAACACAAAATGTCCGTTCACACCAACAGCATCAGCCTGAGTCAAGTCATTACTCTTCATTACTGTGAGTCAACTTAGTCAAGTCATTACTCTTCATTACTGTGAGTCATGTCATTAATGTGTGTATATATGTATGTATGTATTTATTACCAATACTTACATGTTTATCTTTAAGGTGTTCCAATAATATATTTTCAAGTTCTTCTTTGGTGACCCATTGTGATGAAGCAAAACCTCTGAAAATATAAACACAATTATTATTATTATTATATTATTATTATTATTATTATTATTGTGATAAGTGTAACGGTAAAAAAATAGGTGATGAATATCATGTTTTGTTACAGTACCAAAACCAGGATATTATTCATTTAAAAGATAGGTATATCCCTCACTATTATAAAGTACACTCAAATCATTTTAAATTTATCACACTTATGCTTTAGTAAAAATGTAAATTTGTTAATTAACTTAAGTAAGTTCATTAAGGGTGTTCTGAATCTTTTTAGGTAAATATTTGTTAATATCTGAATATTGTGTCAATGGTGTTAATATTATGTGAATATTATATCAACATTCCTGAGGGGCTGTGCATATATTCTATTCTATTCTATTCTATTCTATTCTATTCTACACAACACACTTACACATTAAGCTGTTGTTGTTGTTCTTGTTTAACACTGTACTTCTTCATACGGTCTTCAAACCTGTCCAACTCCTTCACTACACCGTCACGTCCTGTAATAATAATAATAATAATAATAATAATAATAATATACAATATGAATAATAATATGAATAATAATAAAAATACGATAATAATATAATATGATTACTAATTATTATAATAATAACAATAACAACAATAACCATAACAGGAATAAAAATTATGAAAAAAAAATGATTGTCCAAGTTGAATAAATATGTCAATGAGGAATGAAACACTTGTCTTATATAAATACTTACTTAAATACCTACTAACATACTTACTAAAATACCTACTAACATACTTACTATAATACTTACTTAAATACCTACAGTACCAACATACTTACACAAATACTTACTAACATAATTACTAAAATATATTTATATAAAACACTCCGTCTGTCTGTCTGTTTGTGTGTGTGTTTAGCCGCTATGCACGGCCGCATCGTTTTACCTACAGTAAAAAGTAATACGTACATCATTTTGATCGGTGAAGTCTGGCAAGTGTCCTCGGTCTACTTTTGTCAACATTTTTTTTTTTTAATTGTACCCCCACCGGGGACTCGTACCTGGGATCTTTGGGTTAAGGGGGTGTGGGAGTAGGGGACAGGCTTGGGGGGATTTGGGGGGTGCGGGAATAGGGGTACAGGCTTGGGGAGGGGGTAGAAAGCCTGTCCCCTATTCCTGCACACCCCTGACCCCCCCCAAGCCTGTCCCCTTACTCCCACACACCCCTAAGCCTGTCCCCCTATTCCCGCACCCCCTTGAGGCCAAATAAAGGTGTACCCTGTGTACTGACTGTGTTAAAACTCCAGAAATAATTATGCTACAAAAACAAAAGTAGGCCGAGGACGCTTCCCAGCCTTCACCGATCAAAATGGGGCATTACTTTTTATTATTATTATTAGTAATGATCAGTGAACAGGCTGGGAGAGAACAAAATTATTCATAGATCCGAAGACCCCAGACTGCGACCACGATTTTAACTCTTGGTCAAAAACGATGAGGCCGTGCATAGCGGCTAAACACGCTCACACACACAGACGGAGTGTTTTATATAGAGAGATTCTGCTGACAACTTTGCTTTCATCAATCCTATTTAATACTGCCCACACCACTAATTACAAGTTCTGTCTTTTGGTCACAAATCTCAGTTCAGATGGAGCCTTGAAGTATTTTGCAATGCAGTGCTGACCTTTGACCTTTTCCACACATAGTTACACCTCCATGTCTTAGTCACATGTGTCCTCCAGCCTATCCCAAGGCCTAATACACACCAGTCCATGCCAGCTATGGTTTATTTTGAGCAGATATTGCCTTGCTATATAATGGTGGCTGTTACAATGCCACCTTCTGCTGTAGTGGGGGGTGGGGTGGGTTTGATCCCAGTATCCCTGCCACTCGGGCCTTGCTATATAATGGTAGCTGTTACAATGCCACCTTCATGGATAACTTTTGTGGTTGTAAAGGTGGCATGGTTTCTCTGGGGGACCAACAACCACACCAGATAATTGACTCCTCCCACCCTAATAATAAGTTCACATTATAATAATTAGACGAAATTTATTGACAAAACCACAGGTAGGATCTTCACCCGGACAACGTCAGGTATCACTGCTGGTACTGTATTTAATGCTATACTTACATGTATAACCTGATAGAAGGTAGGTAATGCTGTATAAAAGAGTGTATGCTTCCTTCCATAAATACATACACACATACTTACATGCATAACCTGATAGAAGGTAGGTAATGCTGTATAGAAGAGTGTATGGTGAGGTCTGCCAGCAATGTCAAACTCTGCTTCCTTCCGTTTGGCAAAGACATCAGTGGGAGGTGAGAGGTGAGGCCGGGCTAAAGGCTCAAACAGTCCAGAGGGAAGCAGGTATTGGATGGAAGCCTGGCGAATAAAACACACACAGAATAAAACACGGGAATAATAAAACATGGTCATAATAAAACACACACATCATAAAACACAGATAATAATAAATAAAACACAGATAATAAATAAAACACACAGATAATAAATAAAACACAGATAATAAAACATGTGAATAATAAAACATGTGAATAATAAATAAAACACAGATAATAAAACATGGCAATCATTTAACTTGTGTGGAAATTATTAACAAATTGTTAATACCTCTCTCAACATAAACAATTAATGTTGTGTTTTTGTTGTCCAAGCGACACGAAGCTCGCTTGGATACAAAGCACACACACACATACATACACACACACACACACACACATACCAACCCAGTACTTGGTAACAGTGTTGGTACAGCTTGATAGTCACTTCAGAACAACAGTATAGCCAACACTGATAATGATGATTGGTTTAATTAATTAATTACTATATGTAACTTTATCTATGTACTGTATATACTCACATTAACATCTTGCTGTGTAAAGGTTTGTGGATCTTCACCCATAATGTTGGCCAGGTGACGTTTACCAATCTCATATTCACTCCATTCATCAAACATAAATGATTCTGTGGAAGGGAAAGGTATATTTAGTTAGTTAGTTAGTTAGTTATAATGCCTTCCTTTACGGCTGTCCACTGGCGGCAACAGTAAACCAAGGCGGGTATAAATACTCATTGGTGATTGGCTGGCGGCCTCTGCCCCACATACAGACATAATCTTTCCTCACAGAACTACATATTTGTAATAAATGGCTTCCTGCTCTAATATTACAACAGATTCACATATTTTGTTTGGAGTTTAAGACTCTACGATAAATTTGGAACTGGAATAAGTTGTCCAAACTGCATTACAACTAAAATACAAGTATTGTAAATATGAGAAGTATAAGTTGAAAAGTGTTATGAAAAGTGTATACCACTTTTTACATTTGGTTGTGTAATTACTGCAGTAAGGAAATCAATTTAAAAATAAAACCACTATTCTTATTCGGAAAATTATCCTGTACACGATAGTTTAATCAGATTTCAGATAAACTCACACATAAGCAAGATATAGAATTATTTGTGTGAGTAATTTTCATCCATCTCTCACACAAAAACATCGTAACTAAATCGGTTTCATATTGTTGTGTGTATTATGTATTTGTGTGTTACTGTGACACTATTGTGTTATAATATGTGTAACATACTTTATTATGTTATAATATATGTGACATACTTGTGTGTTACTGTAACAATATTGTGTTATAATATATGTGACATACACTGTACTCATGTTTATCAGGTACCACATGCAAGAAAAATATTAATTATTCATAAATAGCTTAATTAAGCATGTGTCAAAACTTAAGGGGATGTGGGATTAGGGGACAGGCTTGGGGTGGATTTGGGGGGTGCGGGAGTAGGGGGACAGGCTTGGGGTGGGGTGGGGTGGTAGAAAGCCTGTCCCTTATTCCCGCACCCACCCATAACCCCCCAAGCCAGTCCCCTACTCCCACACCCCCCAAATCCACCCCAAGCCAGTCCCCTACTCCCACACCCCCTTTAGGCATATCTCCCCACTTCCTCCATCTCTCTCTCTCTCCTCTTTATTACCATGTGCCTTTGCCCTCTCCTGGTAAGCCTTCATAGCCTTGCTGACTTTGACATGTTGTTGTTGTTGTTGTTGTTCCGTGGTGACTGCTGCTGCTGCTGATGTTGCTGACTCGCTGCTCAGCCAACGCTCACTCTGACCACGAGAGATGCAGAATTAAAGAGAGAGAGAGAGAGAGAGAGAGAGAGAGAGAGAGAGAGAGAGATTTACACAGAGGTTTAAAGAGTGAGATTTACAAATACTTAGAGAGAGAGAGAGAGAGAGAGAGAGAGAGATTTACACAGAGGTTTAAAGAGTGAGATTTACAAATACTTAGAGAGAGAGAGAGAGAGAGAGAGAGAGAGATTTACACAGAGGTTTAAAGAGTGAGATTTACAAATACTTAGAGAGAGAGAGAAAGATAGAGAGAGAGCTGAAGTGGGTTGGGTTGGTTTTGGTCGGGTTAGGTTAGGTTAGGTTGGGTTAGGGGTGGGTTAGGTTAGGTTAGGTTAGGTTAGGTTGGGTTAGGGGTGGGTTAGGTTAGGTTGGGTTAGGGGTGGGTTAGGTTAAGTCAGGTCAGGTTAAGTTGACACGGAACAAATTAAAAACATCAGGGAAAAAAAAGATGCATTGTCTGAAAAATAAAACCATGTATGGTAACTCAGAAAATATAATACTACTAATACAAATACTAATACTAATACTAATACTAATACGGACCTTTATATATTTGATTGTTGTAAATCTTGTATTGTTAATAACTTGTCTCAACCGTACACACCACATGGTTATAATAAATAGTTAAATAAACACCTATAGTTATAGTGTAAATAAAGATGTAACGTGTTGTAAATAATTGTGTAAATTAATGTAAAGTAACGTAAATAATTGTGTAAATAGTGAATAATTGTGTAAATCTATGTAAATTGTGTTAATTAATAGTGTAAATGCCTTCCATGTGGGTGTGGGTGTGTGTGTGTTTGTTTAGTAATGTTTACAACTTTACAGTATTGCCAGATATTAGTTGCTGGTCTCATGAGTACCAGTGTTACCAGATCTGCTTGACGAAAATTCCCATTTTCAAATTTGGATACAAGTATTTATTAATATAAATATAATTATACAGTAATTCATTATAGATATAAATAATTATGTAATGTTAGGATATGGTGGTGTATTGGGTTATAATAATAATAATAATAATAATAATAATAATAATAATAATAATATAGGTGGATCGTCGAATCCTTTTGACCGACTAGAACAGTTCCGCTTGCTTTGGCTTGGTTTCACCCAAGCGAACTTCGTATCCGATTGACGTCCAGATGACGGCTATAACACACACACGGGGCCGGCTAAATGCGTTAATGAAATAATAATATTTGTTATTAACGTCTGATAAAATATAACACACACACACAAATGGGTAACATGAATAAGAGAGGATACCGAGGCAATAATATATTCCAGGCAGAGTGAGAAATAAAAATAATCTAGAAAATCTAGAAAAAACGAAAGAAACACTTATGAGTTTTGGAAAAGAAAAGAAAAACGAAGGAAACAGAGTGAAAACTAACCATGGAGGTATAATCTAAGATTATACCTCCATGAAACTAACCAAGAATAATAAGGGGGAAAGTCGTTGGAAAGGTGAAATTTCCCCGACGAACATCGCATCGCATCGCCGTTTTAAGGCCAAAAAGAAAACAAAAATAAATCCACACTCACAGAAAGAAAAATAATAATGATACACATGATAAAATAAGATAATAATAATAATAATAATACACATGATAAAAAATAAATTAGAGGCGCCGTTAAAAAGCCAAAAGAAAACGAATGAATCCTCCCCCCACAAATACACATACAAACAACAACAACAACATATCAACAACAACACGCTTGGTGACACAGGGAGCCGGATAAATAGTTTAATTAAATACGTTTAATTAGATATTTATTGGTTATTAACGGTCTATAGAGATAAAGAATAGTTACAAATAGTTAATGACAGTTAAAAATATTTTAAAATAGGAACATAATAGTTAAAAATAGAGATAAAAATTGCTAAAAAGTTACAAATTGATAAAAATAATTGAAAATACGAACATAATAGTTAAAAATAGAGATAAAAATTTCAAAATTGTCAAAAATAGCAACATAATAGTTAAAAATAGAGATACAAAATTCAAAATTGTCAAAAATACGAACATAATAGTTAAGAATAGCAAAAATTGTCAAAAATACGAACATAATCGTAAAACATTAAAAAAAATAGTTAGAAATAGTAAAAAATAGTTAAAAATAGTAAAATAAATAGTAAAAAATAGTAAAAATAATAGTTAACAATAGTAAAAAAATAGAAATAATAAACAAATAGTTAGAAATAGTTAAAAAATAGTTAGAAATCGTAAAAAATAGTTAAAAAAAATAGTTAGAAATAGTTAATAATAGTAAAAAGTAGTTAGAAATAGTAAAAAATAGTTAGAAATAGTAAAAAAAATAGTGAAAAATACGAACATAGTAATTACAGGTAATAATAGTTAAAAAAAATAGAAATATTTAAAAATACGAACATAATCGTAAAAAATAATAGTAAAAAATAGTTAGGAATCTTTTAAAATAATGGGTAAGGTTCGAGTGAGGAGACAGAGAGGTAATAGATACAACCCAACAAGAGTTAGGAATAATAATGGTGATAATAATAATGGTGGTGGTGATGATAACATTGCTATAACAACAACAACAACAACAACACCAGGCTTAAATATAGTACATGAGAAGGTGGGTTGTTATTTTTTTATTTTTTATTTGTTATTTATTGTTAGTAAAGTTTTATTTGCTGTTATTTATTGTTAATTATAAAGTTTTATTTAATATATGAGAAAGTATGATTTAATTTTTATTTAATTTTTATTTAATACACAAGAAAGTATGATTTAATTTTTATTTGTTAGTTATTGTGGATAAATTTCTCTATGAATTAATATATTTTAATGTATTTTAATGTATTTCTACTATATTTCTAATGTATTTTAATGAGAGTTAACCAAACATGTAAGTTAGGTATTACAGAAACTGGTATTTATTGAAAATTAATGGTAAATGTTGAAAGAATTACCATTATTGCGTACAGTTTTTTTTTCTTAAGTTTTTAGGTAAATTTACATAAGTACAGTGTCGGCAAAAAAAGAGGCTACCTCCCACCGACATGGACGCTACCTACGACATCGTGACACAAAATTATGGGAGATTTCATTTAAAAAAAATATATGTATTGTTCTGGTACTCACCAATTAGTACTTTGTCATTTCTTTGTCATTGAAATCTGTCTGGCAGAGGGCAGTATCCTAACAACATATTGCTGCCGGCCACTGGCTGACAGATTTCAAAATTTACTAGTTAGGTCTGCCTGGGTGGAATCTGTGCACTGACTTTTTTTGTGCTTAGATTGTTTTCAAACTGAATCTTTACCCCGTGATTCTGGTGGCCCTTAGATTTAACCTAGTGTATTGCCATGGGTGCTACAACAACTAGCAAGGAGTAAAGCGTCCATATTTTGGCACTAAGGGAAGGAAAAGTGCCAATTAAAGAAATATACAGGCGAACTGTCAGGCATACCACAACCATAACGCATATCCTTCTTGCTTTACTGGAGAGATCCTATTTTGAAAAATTAACTAGGTCTATGCCTAGACGTCTGCAAGAGGTTATTAATATGAAAGGAGAAATGACAAAGTACTAATTGGTGAGTACCAGAACAATACATATTTTTTTTTTTTAATGAAATCTCCCATAATTTTATGTCACAATGTCGTAGGTAGCGTCCATGTCGGTGGGAGGTAGCCTCTTTTTTTGCCGACACTGTACTACTTGCTGTGTGTGTTAGGTTAGGTTAGGTCAGGTTAATTTCCAAATTATGTTTGTAAAACGTGGAATATCTTTGAGACAAACACCATATATATATATATATATATATATATATATATTGGACCATTCTAACACACTTTTCATCTATGGTGTTTGTCTCGGAGATATTCCACGTTTTACAAACATAATTTGGAAATTAACCTGACCTAACCTAACCTAACCTAACCTGGACAAACTACCGGGAAATAACCGTGGTAAATTACAGGAAATGATCGGGGCAAAAAGTGTTATAATAAGTAGTTAATGGAGCTAGGAAAACCATATATAATAATGGTAATTCTTTCAATATTTACATATACTGTACCAGTAAATATTATATGTGAATAATAATAATAATATATTTCTTCCTTCCATAATTAGACAGTGTAATAATAGAGGAGTGTATATGTATGTATACTAATACATTCTTTCTTCCACAGTTAGAGAGTGTTATAACAGAGGAGTGTCTCTGTGGTTTAAACACTCTGGCTTCACTGTGTCTGGATAATGGTGAAGTCATTATAACACAGTCACCATCATTGGTTGACAAAGTGACACACATGCTGACACACGACAACCCTGAGGTGCGATGTGCTGCTGCCGGCACACTCAGGTTAGTGTGTGTGTGTACTCTCTGGTTAATAGATAAGTGTGTATGTGTGTTGGTACTCTCAGGTTAATAGATTGTGTGTGTATGTGTGTGTGTGTATAAACGTAGGAAACTGAAGGTGAATGTTGGTAAAAGTAAAGTGATGGTATTTGAGAGAGCAGAAACTGAAGTGATTGACTTTGCTACACCTTACAGAGTGGAAGTACCAATTTGGACGAAGTGTGAGATAACTCTGAGGGGTGAGAGGATGGAGGAAGTGAAGGAGTTTAAGTACCTGGGGACAGTTCTGTGTAAACATGGAAATATGAAAGGAGAAATAAGGGAGAGAGTAATGAAGGGTAGACAAGTCATGGGATCACTGGGGAGGATAATGAAAGGTAGAAGTGTGAGTATGGAAGTGAAAAGGGGACTACGAGATAGTATAATCCTGCCAACACTGACATATGCGTGTATGTGTATGTGTAAGTACAGTATGTGTGTGTGTATGTGTGTGTATATATATTATAATTAAACCTTTTATTATATTACAGAAACATAAGTGTGTGTATATATATATATATATATATATATATATATATATATATATATATATATATATATATATATATATATATATATATATATAATAAATCAACCTTTTCTTCTGTAACAGGAATCTGAGTGTGTGTGGTACAGACCCAGTAGTATCAGCCCTGACTGAGCCTGCTGTTTTCACCCGTGTGTGTGTGTTCCTACGTACATACCATGGTGGTGACTGGTGCCCGGCCCTCACTGACCTGGGACAACACACACCAACACACCTTGACCCTGTAACCAACGCACTCATACACACTACACATGTTATATTAAACCTATGGTGAGTATATGTACATGTGTATATGTGTGTTCATGTGGTCCTGTTTCCTGACATACTTTGGAGGAATCAAGGCACTCCAATGTAACAAAAGTATGCTATACCTTGAACTCTATATGTATGTGTGTGTGTCAGTTTGATATGGTCATCACTGATATATTTTAGTTTTTACCTAAGACATGTTTAGTTGAGACAAATGTGTTGAGTTGTAAACAAATATTATAACTTAACAACTTCTTATTTATACTAACCTAACCTAACCTGTCTCATTACCAACACCATACAGTAGTTTATATTTATCTTTAACACTGTCTTCACCTTCCTGTCAGCCAAGGGGGTAATGAAACTTTGGTTCACGGCTGTATGTATGTATGTATGTATGTATGTATGTACTGCTGTATGTATGGCCACCCCCTTGGGGGAAGTTCCCGGAGGGAACGAGGTGTCAGAGCTATAGATAGATAGCTGTATGTATGTACAGTATGTATAACTGTATATGTATGCTGTATATTATTATTATGTCCCCCTCCACAGTGAATACAGTGATGAAGCCATTACCCAGTTTAACCATGAGAATCTACTGGACATATGTGTGTGTTTGTGTATATATATGTATGTACAGTATGTATACTGTATACTGTATAACTCTCCCTCCACAGTGAATACAGTGATGAAGCCATTACCCAGTTTAACCAGGAGAATCTACTGGACATTCTACTTCAACACCTTCACCCTACGTTTGGTGTGTGTGTGTCGGCTGCCGAGTGTTTGTTGTGTGTGTCGGAGAACAACCCGGCCGCCGCCTCCGTCCTCCTGACACACGCGCAGGACGCTTTAGTCGCCCGGACGCGTGTGTCGCACTCCAGTTCTCCCCAAGACCTGCGCTTTGCTACCACGCTGGTTGGTGAGTGTGTGTGTGTGTGTGTTTGTGTGTGTGTGTTGGGTTTGGATGGGTTAGGTTGTGTGTGTGTAGATTGGACTAGGTTAGGATGTGTGTGTGTGTTTGGATGGGTTAGGTTGTGTGTGTGTGTGTGTAGGTTAGGTTAGGTTAGGTTAGGTTAAGTTAGATAAGGTTGTGTGTGTGTGTTTGAATGGATGTTGGGTTAGGTTTGTCTGTGAGTGTATGTATGTATGTATGTATTTACGTTGGGTTACTGTGTGCGTGTGTGTAGATTGGACTAAGTTAGGTTGTGGTTGTATGTGTGTGTGTGTGTGTTTAGGTTAGGTTAGGTGCAATTTGAAGCTACTTAAAGGAAAACTTAAGAATTTGTATTTCTAAAAAATTATCTGTAGGCTACATGTACAGTTGCCAAAAAAGGTATTGTGACAACTATTGATAGAACTTTAACCCTTTTAACTTTCTCTTTATTTCAGGTGTATTAATGAACATCAACTATAGTGACAACACCACCACCTCCTGCCAACACATATTACAAACCCTTGCCACCACACTACACCCAGACCCTGTGTTGGCACTACAAACACTACTCAGGTTGGCAGAGAAGAGCGAGGGTGTTGGCAATGATGGTACAATGGAAGTGTTGGCAGAGAAGAGCGATGTTGGCAGCAGTGGTGTTGGCAATGATGGTAATACAATGGAGGTGTTGGCAAAGAAGAGCAATGGTGTTGGCAGCAGTGACAACACCAAAACAAATGATGATAGTACAATGGAGGTGTTGGCAGAGAAGAGCAGCGATGGTGTTGTTGGCAATGATGGTAATACAATGGAGGTGTTGGCAGAGAAGAGCGGTGATGATGGTGGTGGTGTTGGTAATAATGACACCAGCACTGCCCACACTGGTGTTGTCACGCTACAAGACTTGGATCATCTCATCACGGCACAACAGTTGGCGCTGGAACTGTTGTCAAATATATGTTGTCCTGATGGTGAGTAGGTGTGTGTGTGTGTGTGTGTGTATGTGTGTGTGTGTAATGATAATAATGATGATAATAATGATAATAGTAATATAATAATAGTAATAATAATAATAGTAATAATGATAATAGTAATAATAATAATAGTAATAATAATGATAATAGTAATAATAATAATAATGATAATTATAATGATAATAATAATAATAATAGTAATAATATTAATAGTAATAATAATTATAATAATAATACACACACACACACTTTCCTTTTGTCTAAAGATGATGATGAAGAAGAAGAAGAAGAGTGGGATGATGATGATGGCAATGAGAGTGTAATGGAAGAAGAAACAACAACAACAAATATACAAAGAGATAATAATACAACTCTACCTCCTGAAGTAAGTATTATTAACATTATACATATATATACAGTATGTATATATATATATATATATGTATACATTATAATTACAGGTCTCCCTCACTATACAATGCATCACTATACGATATTTCGCGTATACGATTTAACTACTTTGATACCCTTGGCTCTTTAAACGATCATTTTCACTCGCATTTACGATCTCCCGCTGCGCAAGGTTACTATCATTTGTTTGAGCGAGCGATGACAGCGCCACCCAAGCGTAGCGACGATTGGAAGAACTGCGTCGTCTGCGTGTTTTGAACTGTTTTCCCTTGTCTGACACAGCATGGACAGTGGAGAGTCGGGAGATAGAGAGGGTGTAGTGGAGAACGAGAAGGCTAGACAGTGTGGCGTCTGAGGGGGGATGGCACGGGAGGGGAGGTAGACAGTGTTGCCACAGTGGATGGAGAGTGGGATGGCTCAGACAGTGGCAGACACACCGAAAACATACACTCGTCCTAGCACACAGAAAACATTCACTCGTCATTATCAGACAGCATGGACAGGGGAGAGTCGGGAGATAGTGAGGGTGTAGTGAAGAACGAGAAGGCACTAAGGCAGACTGGTAGGCTAGACAGTGTGGCGCCTGAGGGTGGATGGCACGGGAGGGGAGGTAGACAGTGTTGCCACAGTGGATGGAGATCGGGATGGCTCAGACAGTGGCAGACACACCGAAAACATACACTCGTCCTAGCACACAGAAAACATTCACTCGTCATTATCAGACATGCCGTTTTATTATGTCCAGCTTAGACTGCAAGCTCAAGCTCTTCCTTGCTTTTTTGGGCTTTACATCACTAGGAGAAGTGGTTGCAGGTCGCTTAGAAGCCATAACGAGACGAATGAATCACTCGATAATAAGAGAGGGGCAGTATGATAATGGTAGCAGCGGGAGCTTGACTGAAGGAGACAACTTGTATGTTTTCGGTGTCACTGTCTGAGCCATCCCACTCTCCATCCACTGTGGCAACACTGTCTACCTCCCCTCCCGTGCCATCCACCCTCAGGCGCCACACTGTCTAGCCTTCTCGTTCTCCACTACACCCTCGCTATCTCCCGACTCTCCCCTGTCCATGCTGTCAGATGATGACAAGTGAATGTTCTTTGTGTGCCTGGGCCTAATTTCACAAATTACAATACCGATATACTTAACTGTAAGTTAAATAAAGTGATTAACTGTTCTTAACATTGTTACCATTAATTATATATTATGGTAGTAAATAGTGATGTTATGGTCATAATATACGAGTCTTGGAACGTAACCCTATTTATCCCATTAAACCTTAAGCTCATTATACGATCGATCGCTATACGATTGGGTTTTGAAGAACCTAACCCAATCGTATGGTGAGGGAGACCTGTATACATATATATATATGTATACATTATAATTATACATATATATATATGTATACATTATAATTATACATATATATATATACAGTATATATATGTATGTATACTATTAAAATTATACATATATATACAGTATATATATATAAATGTACGATATACATTATATTAATATTTATATATATGTATACATTATATTAATATTTATATATATGTATATTATAATAATTATACCTACTGCATTCTCTTCATGAATATTTTGTGTATCGTTTCGCTTATTATTATTATTAGTATAAATTTCAAGTCACATGGTATTCTAAGCTGCTTGTTCTAGGCTGTAATAAAGTTGTTTTTTACTAATTATGAATAAAACCATCATAATACACATTCCCTCCTCTCACACACAAACACACACACACATATATTCCCTCCTCTCTCTCTCTCTCTCTCTTTCTCTCTCTCTCTCTCCCTCTCTCCCTCTCTCTCTCTCTCACACACACACACACACACACACACACACACACACACACACACACACACACACACACACATCTCACCTAATATTCTGTTTCATTGTGTTTCAGATAGTGGAGGGTCTGCGTTTCCACAGTCTGTTCAACACGGCACTGAGTCGCACCAACGCACTCACTCACACACTCACACAACAGGCCACACAACACCTCAAAGGGGCCGACGCACTACTGGCCAAGTGAGTGTGTGAGAGAGAGAGGGAGTGTGTGTGTGTGTGAGAGAGAGGGAGAGGGAGGGAGGGAGAGAGTGAATGTAGATGATATTTGTGTGTGTGTATGAGCGAGAGAGAGAGTTTGTGTGTATGTGTGTGTATGAGAGAGTGTGTGTGTGTGTGAGAGATAAATGGAGAGAGTGTTGTGTGTGTGTGTGTGTGTGTGTGTATGAGAAAGAGAGAGAGTGTGTGTGTGAGAAAGAGAGAGAGGGGGTGGGAATATTGATAATATTTGTTGGGGGAGTAGGAGAGTAATAATAAAGTAATGATAATAATGAACATAATAATAATAATAATGAATATAATAATAATAATAATAATAATAATAATGAATATACAGTAATACCATAATAATAATAATAATGAATATAATAATCTTTACACACACATAGGTTGACATTAGTGTGTGTATATATAATAATGATAATAATAATGTTTACACACACACAGGTACAGACTGGTGTGTGTAAGAGCGTTGGTGTGTGTGTATAATAATAATAATCTTTACACACACACAGGTTAACATTAGTGTGTGTGGATATATAATAATAATAATAATGTTTACACACACACACACACAGGTACAGCCTGGTGTGTGTAAGAGCGTTGGTGTGTGTACAGAACCTGGCGAGTGTGTTAGACATTGAAGACATGGGAGGTGTTGACAATGTGTATACAATATGGATGAACCTTGCTTCACACACGTTCAATACAAACAATACAGGTACGTGTGTGTGTGTGTGTCTGCATGTGTGTGTTTATCTCTATCTTTGCTCTTTCTCTCTGTCTGTCTATCTCTCTGTGTATCTGTCTGTCTGTCTCTCTCTGTATCTCCCTCTCTCTCTGTATCTGTCTGTCTGTCTCTCTCTGTATCTCCCTCTCTCTCTGTATCTGTCTGTCTGTCTCTCTTGATATTACCAAGTTGTTTATATTTACAAGTTTACATTATATACACCAAACTGTTTACCTTCACAAGTGGTTTATCTATGAAATTTGTTTACAAGTTTTTTTTATGTCTGCAATTTGTTTACATGTGTAGTTTGTTTACATAATTATGCAGTTTGTTTACATCTACAGTTTGTTTACATATGCAATTTGTTTACATCAGCAATTTGTTTAAGCCTGCAATTTGTTTACATATATTTGTTTACATCTGCAATTTGTTTATATATATTTGTTTACATCTGCAATTTGTTTACATGTATAGTTTATTTACATATACAATTTGTTTACATGTATAGTTTGTTTACATGTGTAGTTTGTTTACATATACAATTTGTTTACATATATAATTTGTTTACATGTATAGTGTGTTTACATGTGTATGTTTATGTTTACAGAGAGTGTTGAGTTGTTAGAGGCAGCCACTGGTGCCATGAGAGGCATTATGGACACACTCAGTCAATATGTTAAAACAACAACAACAACAACCCCTCCTAATATTACCATCACACAACAAGACTTACAGGTGTGTATAGACATGTATGTATGCGTGTGTGTGTGTGTGTGTGTGTGTATTGTTCTATATGATAAAAAATGCCCATATCATTATATTTTATAGTTGTCTCTCGAATATTGCAATTTTGAGTAACGTGAAGAGGGAGTGTGGAGTGAAGAGAAGTGTACTATTACCAATGTTTCTTATGGGGAAATTAAGTTTAAATAACGCGTTTTTTAATAACGCGACGTCTCCAGGAATGTTAGTATCGCATTACTCCAGAGTCAACTGTATTTAATTTACCACCTGGACAATATATATGTGTACTCTTAATTGAATATCATTATTTAACCATATCTCTCTCTGTTGCTGTCTTTATCTCTCTTTCTCTGTTGCTGTCTTTATCTCTCTTTCTCTGTTGCCGTCTTTATATCTCTCTGTTGCTGTCTTTATCTCTCTCTCTCTGTTGCTGTCTTTATCTCTCTCTCTCTGTTGCTGTCTTTATCTCTCTCTCTCTGTTGCTGTCTTTATATCTCTCTGTTGCTGTCTTTATCTCTCTCTCTCTGTTGCTGTCTTTATCTCTCTCTCTCTGTTGCTGTCTTTATCTCTCTCCCTGTCGCTGTCTTTATATCTCTGTCTCTCTGTCGCTGTCTTTATCTCTCTCTCTCTCTCTACTTGGACGATATATATGTGTACTCTTAATTGCATATAATTATTTAACCATATCTCTGTGTCTCTCTGTGTGTGTCTGTAGGTAATATTGGAGTCTGGAGTGTCGTGTGTGTCGTGTGTTGTCCGTGGTAACCTGGCACATATGGTTGGCACACTGGGATGTTTGGCAACACACCATGACACACACACACACACACATATACTCAACACTATTACACACTTCTTATTCAAGGTGAGTATCATTATAGTTGTAGTAGTAGTAGTAGTACTGATAAGATTATTATTAATACTATTACTATTGATATAAATATTACTACTATAACTATTACTACTATTACTATTATTATTGATATAAATAACATTATTATCATTAATATCAATATTACTCCTATTATTACTATTATTATTAATATTATTATTGATATAAATATTACTACAGTTGTATCATTATTACTATTATTATTAATAATTATTATTAATAATATTACTATTATTATTATTATTATTACTATTATTACTATTGTTATTATTACTACCCCTGTAAGGGGGTATTGCCTGTAGTAATGTGTGCAATACTTATAGGGTTTTGGCGCCCCTTTGGCCACACCCATTAGCTTTCAGTTCTTCAACTGTCCCTCTTTTCTTTTTATTTCCTTCCTGCTTGTTGTCACACCTTCATCTCTATCACCTTTTTCTGGCACTATACCACCTTCATGTTGACAAGCCGTATATCCAGCAATCAATATTATTATTACTATTATCATTACCATTACCACCATTACCACCACGTCCACAGGTTGGTGCCAACGACCCTGAGCTATGGGTGTCAGCCGAGGCCATTGACAGCATCATTGACATCTACTCCAACGACAACACTGACAACATTGCCAACCACAACCACCTTATACAACACCTTAAGGATATTAACACACACTTCCAAGCCAAGGTGTGTGTGTGTGTGTGTGTGTGTGTCCGTTAAATCAATATTTAACTGTACTTATGAATGAATGTAGAGTAACGTCATTTTAAAGTACACTTTCTTGTATCCGGAAATTTCTCATATTACTAATATTACTTATTATTATTACAACTATTACTAATATACTTATTATTATTATTATACTTACAACTATTACTAATATATGGTACTTATTATTATTATTATTATTATTATTATTATTATTATTACAACTTATAATATACTTATTATTATTATTATTATTATTATTATTATTATTATTATTATTATTTTTATTATACTTATTACTATTATTATCATTATTATTATTATTATTACAACTTATAATAATATACTTATTATTATTATTATTATTATTATTATTACAACTCAAACTAATAATTAATTGTGTGTGTTTTCAGGTGAAGCAGAATAAGAAGGTGTTGGGTGAACATACAGCCTTGGTGCTCACTGTCAAGGATAATATTACTCAGTTCATTAAATATAAAAGTAAACGACTCAAGAAATATTACAAGAAATAAAGATAAAGAGAAATAAATGTAAAGAGAGAGAGTGTGTGTGTGTAAAAGTGAAAGAGAGAGAGAGTGATAGGGGGAATGTGTGTGAGTGTGAGTGAGAGAGTCATAGGGGGTAAGAGTGTGTGTGAGTGACAGAGTGAGAGTAATAGAGTGAGAGTGAGAATGAGTGAGGGAAAGGATAATATTATTCAGTTCATTGAATATAAGAGTAAACGACTCAAGAATTATTACAAGAAATAAAGAGAAAGAGAGAGTGTGTGTAAGAGTGAGAGAGATAGAGAGAGAGAGAGAGAGTGAATGTGTGTCGGAGTGAATTTACAACTTTACATTAATTATTATTATTAATATTATTATTATTAATTTATAATGTCCATAATTATACATTATATAATTATAATGAGTGTTATACTGAAGAAAAAATAATATTATTGAGTTAGTGTAATGTGTGTGTGAGTGTGTGTTTGTGTGTGCATATTCGTGTGTGTATGTGTGCGTGTGTGTATACATGGGTGTGTGTGTTCATGTGTGTGTGTGTGTGTGTGTGTGTATATTCATGTGTGCATGTACATATTCATGTGTGTGTGTGCATGTGTGTATTCATGTGTTTGTGTGTGCGTTTGCATATTCGTGTGTGTGTGTGTGTATGTTTGTATAATATTTTGTACCTTGTTCTGTACAAATTATAGGAATGTTATTTTTTATATAAGTTATATAATAATAATTCCTGGTTACATTAATTTCAACCTCAATCAATTAATATTAACACAAAAATAAACTAATAAAATATTTATCTCTCTATCTCTCACATTTTATCTCTTTCTCTCTGTGTCCCTCCTCTCTCTATCTCACATTGTCTCTATCTTTCTCTCTTTCTCTCTCTATCAGCATACTCTCCAATTTGTTTCTAATAATAAATACAAATAAAAATAATGTTTCAATTTCCTTAATTAATAAAATCTGCAAATAAAAATTATGGTAATTTTCCCATGAAATAATTATGTTGTTGAAGTATTTCAAGGTGTCTGGCCCAGCAGCCCCGAGCTCCTAAGGAAGGTCATGGCCTGAACCGGGCTTTCCCACAGTGCCCTCAGAGAGTGTATGTTGTGTTGTTGGTGAGTGTGGTTGTGTGTGTTCAATAATGTGTTTAATAGTACAGTATGGGGTGTTGTGTTACATCCTGGACAGGTATCTATGCAATGGTTCCATCCAGCTTCTTGTGATATGTCAGAAGGGCAGGGTGGTGGCCACACCACAGCCTGGCCAGGTGGACTCTGTCCTCATAGGGAAGGGAGGATAATAATAAATAATAATAAATAATATTATAATTTTGAGACACTGTGTTAGTTAGAGCAGATATTTAATTAATTAACTGAAAAATATTTGATTGACTGACTGATATCACAGATGCCACAACAGGGAGGTCAAAAAAACGCCCGAGAAAGAAGGAGAGGTGGGACAGCAAGCACAGAAATTAACAGATGAACACCAAAAAAGGGATAGTTGAAGAAGTGAAAACCCATTTAATTAAGTGGCCATATACGAAACTATTTAATTGAGGCCTGTTTCCTGGGATAGTTCACAGGAATTAAATTAAAATACAGTACCTCTTCAAATAATAATAATAATGAAGGTTTTAATTTTTATTTTGACCCCGTTGTAAAAGTGAAATGAACACCACCACCTCATCATAATAATAATGATAATAATAATATAATAATGAAAATGAAATCAACATCATAACCTAATAATAATAATAACAACAAAATGACCCCGTTGTAAAAATGAAATCCATACATAACGTAATAATAATAACAATAATCATAATAATAATAATAATAATAACAATAATAACGAAAACAAACAAATAATAATAATAATAAAAATTAAAATAACCCCGTTGTAAAAATGAAATATACACATAACCTAATAATAATAACAATAATAGTAATAATAATAATGATAATAATAATGGAAATAAAACAAAAATAATAATAATAAAAATAACAAAATGACGACGTTGTAAAAATGAAAACATCAACACAAACACACACAACAACAAACAAGATGGCCGCCTTGACTATGAAAACATCCACTTCTCTCCTTTATAATAATTATTTACTTTTATTAAGACATTCCCGGACATTATATAGCGTAAGTATTGATGCATTATATACATAGTGATGTTATTTAAGATATAATGAAGGTTTTTGTTGAATATAACGAAGGTTTTTGTTGAATATAATGACGTAGAGTTTTGTAATCATTTATATTCGCCGGTTCGTGTTTAAGGGGGTGCGGGAGTTGGGGACAGGTTTAGGGGGTGCGGGAGTTGGGGACAGGCTTAGGGGGTGCAGGAGTAGGGGACAGGGTTGGGGGTGCGGGAGTTGGGGACAGGCTTAGGGGGTGCAGGAGTAGGGGACAGGGTTGGGGGTGCGGGAGTTGGGGACAGGCTTAGGGGGTGCAGGAGTAGGGGACAGGGTTGGGGGGTGCGGGAGTAGGTGACAGGCTTGGGGGGTGCGAGAATAGGGGACAGATTTAGAGGGTGCGGGAGTTGGGGACAGGTTTAGGGGGTGCAGGAATAGGTGACGGGTTTAGAGGGTGCGGGAGTAGGTGACAGGCTTAGGGGGGAGGTTTGGGGGGTGCAGGAGTAGGTGGAAGGCGGGAATAGGGGGACAGGTTTGGGGGGTGCGAGAATAGGGGACAGGCTTTCTACCCACACCAAGACTGCATGACTCCCTATTCCCAACCCTGGTAAAGGTACAGAAGTGGACCTTACTGTATAATAAATATTTTACTATCATTATTCTCTATTTTGGACCATTCTAACACACTTTTCATCTATGGTGTTTCTCTCAGCAATGCCTCGTTTTCGAGGTATGCCCCGTTTACAAACAAAATTTGGAAACTAGTCTGACCTGACCTAACCTAACCTAGACCACAGCAGACTACTGGGACCTAACCTGAGCAAGCTACCGGTACCGAACCTGGACAAACTACCGGACCTTACCTGAACAGACTACTGGACAGTGACCGGGGACAATTCCCAGGACCTAGCCAGATGTGGTAACACTGCACAAGCCTAACCAAAAACACAGTTATTCTGTAATAATACATTATTATTATTATTATTATTATTACACACACCTACCTTTAATTACAATATTTTTCATTACAGAGCAGTGTGTTATTTGGCAAAGCAGTAACACACACACACACACACATATATTTGATTACAACCCTTTTCATTACAGAGTGGTGTGTCATTGGGCAAGGCAGTAATACACATACACACACACACACCTTTAATTACACACATATATATTTAATTCCAATAACCCTTTTCCTTACAGAGTGGTGTGACATTAGGCAAGGCAGTAATACACACACACACATTCACACCTTAATTACACACACACACACACACACACACACACACACACACATATATTTAATTACACACACACACACACACACACATGTATTTCATTACAACCCTTTTCATTACAGAGTGGTGTGACATTAGGCAAGGCAGTGAAGGCACCTGGTGTGTCGTTACTGGAGAAGGAATGGCAGCGAGAATTTTACCAGAAGGAGAAGGGAAAAATATATGACAAGAAACCCTTCAAACTGACACTACAGCCTGGCAAACCTTATCTGTGGTGTGCATGTGGTCATAGTAAATCACAGGTAAACACAATATAAATAGAAGGAAGGAAGGAGGGAAAATGAGAGAGAGAGGAAGTGTGGGAGAGAAGGAAGAGAAGGGGAGAGAGAGGGAGGGAAGTGAGGGAGAGAGGGAAGGTGGGAAAAGGAGAGAAAGGAGGGAGGGAAAAAGAGAGAGGGTGGATGGGAAAGAGGGAAAATGAGAGAGTGAAGGAAGGAAGGGAAAAATATATGACAAGAAACCCTTCAAATTAACACTACAGCCTGGCAAACCTTATCTATGGTGTGCTTATGTCAGAGTAAATCACAGGTAAACATTATTATTATTATTATTATAGTAAATCACAGGTAAACATTATTATTATTATTATTATTATAGCAAGGAAGGCGGAAGGGAAGGGGAGGGTAGGTGGATGAATGGGTGGGAGGGAGGGAAAAGGAGAGTGTGAATGTGTGAAAAAGGGGAGTTTGTTTGTGGAATAAAATAATAATAACAGTAATAATAATATTAATAATAATAATAACGGTAATAATAATGATTATGTCAATAATGAAATAATAAGTCTTTCTTCTGTACATACATGTATATATATATATACAGTATATGTGTATAATGTATACTCTTCTATATACATTGCAGCCTTTCTGTGATGGTATGTATGTATGTATGTATATGCAGTATATATATATATACAATATTTTCTTCTCTACATTTCAGCCACTATGTGATGGTGTGTATGAATGTGTGTACAGTTAAACCTCGATTTAACGGGTGTCCGTTACAGCGACGAATTTTTACGAGGGGTACGAAATTAAAAAAACGTATAGTATGTACAAAAATTAACACAAAATACAGATGTATCTACATAAATAGGTATGTAGTGATGTGTAAATAATGTACCTACTGTATAATGTAAAAAAATATAATAGAAAAGATAGAGAAACCAAAATTCAGACAAAAAATAATAATCTCCAGCGAATTGTGTCCGTTGTATCGTGGTCCGTTAAATAGAGGTGTAACTGTATATGCAGTATATATATATATATAATATAATCTCTTCTGTACATTTCAGCCACTCTGTGATGGTACACATTTAATGGCACAACTTCGTATCCGAGTGAAACCCATCATGTTCCGTGTGAGTGAAGAAACAGACGTGTGGCTGTGTAACTGTAAACAGACCAATAATAAACCCTTCTGTGACGGTACACACAGACAAGAAGATATACAGACAGCTATTAAATAATTACACACACATACACACACAGACGGGAAGACATACAAACAGCTATTAAATAAACACACATACTCACAGACGGGAAGACATACAGACAGCTATTAAATAAACATACACACACACACACATACACAGACGAGAAGACATACAGACAGCTATTAAATAATACATATATATACACACACACACACACACAGAGGAAGATATACAAACAGCTATTAAATAAACATACACACACACACACATACTCTTGTACATATGTAATTTTTAGTTGATATAAATGTTTTGAAAAATAAAACAATTGATGACACCTTGTTTTATTACCTGATGAAGAAAGAGTGAATAAAATGACTTAGTAAATAATTAATAAAATATATTACAATAGTGAATAAATAATGAGTTAATAAATAAATAATAAAGTAAATTGTTAGTGAATAAATAATGAGTAAAATGAGTTAGTAAATAAATAATGAATAAAATAAATTACAGTAGTGAATAAATAATGAATAAATTGAGTTAGTGAATAAATAATAAAATGAATATGTGAATAAAATGAGTAAGTAAATAAATAATAAAATTAGTCAATAAATAAATAATAAAATGAAAAAGTGAATACAATGAGTTAGTAAATAAATACTGTAATGAATAAAATGAGTTAATGAATAACTAATAAAATAAATTGTTAGTGAATAAATAATGAGTAAAATAAGTGGGTAAATAATGAATAAAATATATTAGTGAATAATGAGTCGTTGAAAAAATAATGAATAAAATGAGTTAGTGAATAATTAATAAAATAAATTGTTAATGAATAATGAGTCGGTGAATAAATTGAGTTAGTGATTAAATAATGAGTAGATTAATTAAGTCATTGAATAAACTGAATGTGAATATTATATACATTTAAAGTGAGTAATAATAAGAGGTAATGGGGTGTGGGAGTAGGGGACAGGCTTGGGGGGGGGAGGGAGCAGGAATAGAGGAGTGCCTTGATTCCTCCAAAGTATGTCAGGAAACAGTACCACGTGAACACAAATAATGGTGTTCTGTTGCTTGGAATAGTTTGGAGGAATAAACTGGCTGAGTGCTGCTTCAAATGTGCCACCACTGTACTTCCCTTTGTGGTGGCAACACTGTGTGAGGAAGGAGATTAGAGAGATTGTGGTATTGGTAACATTTTGTAACCAGTGTTGCCAAGTCTGAAGAATTTACCTTAGATATGGTGAATTAGAAGTACGGATGGAGAAATTATATACATATTGTTCAAGAGTAAATGGGAACATTTCTACCAGACGAAATATCAAAAAGAGGAAGGCCTCATCCAGGTCCAAGTCCTTGGGTGTCGCCATACCGCAGCCTGGGTCCACACATAGCACATCACAGGAGCTGCAATCTGGGTACCAGAGGTGGTGGCCTTCTTCCTCCCACTCCTCCGACGTCGCTGCTTGGGAGGCGCACCACAAGGGAATTCTTGAACCTCCCGATGGCGCGGCAGAGGAGGAGTGTCTGGCAGAGCCTTCTCCCTAGGAGGACAGCCCGTGGAGTAAGTTGTGGGGTCGCAAGCTTGCTGTACGCCCTCTGAAAAAGGGCGTACAGTTTGTTGCGCCTTACACTCACTCCCAGTAACTCGGCAAAGCCTTCACTGAACTCCAGCAGGACAACCTGAAGGCCGTCCCGGGAGCAGCTTGGGTCTCCACCGACAGTGGGTCGTGTAGGACAGCCTGGGTTCCAGCAGGTGTGGTGCCCTAACCTGCAGTTAGGACGACAGGCCTTCACCCACTGCCCATTCTTCAGGATGGCTGGGCAGCTCTCCGTCCAATGGGGGCGGCAACAGACCCCACACCTGGGTCCAGGGACAACACAGGCTGTCTTGTTGTGTCCCCAGGTCTGGCAGCAGAAGCAGCGAGGTGAAGGTGTTTATGCCATAACTGGGAGTGGGAGTGGTGTGTGTCATAACTGGGAACTGGGAGTGGGAAGTGTCCGTGTGATACCCGCTTTATAAACGGGGAATTTTTGAGGTAATACGGGAAATCTGATATTGAAGCTGGGGAAATTTTTGTGCCTGAGACTTAAATTGGTAACACTGAGTGACGAGATTAGCCTGTAGCCCCAATAACATCAACACACTCATATACACGCCGGCAGGATGGTATTAATTAAGGCTTTATCCTCCTCATATCTACTCTCAGCACTCAACAATGGTAATATAAGACACATAATTACTTTATTATTAACTAGTAATGGAAATAATATTAGTTTATAAGGAAATTATTTGGTAAATAACGAATAAATAACTGACGGTGAAAGTTAACGTAAAGATAGCAATTATTAACTAACTAACTATTTTATTCATTAAAATAATAATAGTGGTAATATAATACACATAGCAACTTTATTATTAACTAGTAATGTAAATAATGTGTAAATAATTAGGTAAATAACGAATAAATAAAGTGACGGTGAAAGTTACTCTTCCCATAACGTAAAGATAACAAATTATTAACTAACTTTATTTATTAATTAAAATAATAATAATAATTATAATATACGTATCTTAGAGTGAAAATAAAAAAAATATTAACTATATTTATTAACATAATAATAATTGTAATATACGGTACGGTACGTAACTTAGAGTAAAGATAACAAAAACTAATGAATTTAAAGTAATTATATCTTTTATTGCTGTTTACTATTACAATATTTGGTAAATATTGAAAGAATTACCGTTATTACTTATGGGTTTTCTACCTTCATTACCCACTTATTTAGGTTCGGGTTAGGTTGGGTTGGGTTAGGTTAGGGTGGGTTAGGTTAGGGTAGATTAGGTTAGGTTGGGTTAGGGTAGATTAGGTTAGGTTGGGTTAGGGTAGATTAGGTTAGGTTGGGTTAGGGTAGATTAGGTTAGGTTGGGTTAGTGTAGATTAGGTTAGGGTAGATTAGGTTAGGTTGGGTTAGGGTAGGTTAGGTTAGGTTGGGTTAGGGTAGATTAGGTTAGGTTGGGTTAGGATAGATTAGGTTAGGTTGGGTTAGGATAGATTAGGCTAGGTTGGGTTAGGGTAGATTAAGTTAGGTTAAGGTGGTAATTCTTTTATGTTACATTGGAGTGCCTTGATTCCTCCAAAGTATGCCAGGAAACAACAGAACCACATGAACACAAATAAACACACACACACACAAACACAAAATAATGGTGTTTGTTCTGCTGTTGCTTGGAAAAATAGTTTGGAGGATTCAGTTGCTCCAGATTTACCAACACAAAACTTCTCCCTTAATATAATATAAAAACGAACTATTCACTGCTTACAAATCATAATAATGAATGTATGTATGTATACTACGGGTACGGGTATATAATATTATACAGTATTTGTATATATACCGGTATATGTATACTATATCGACCAATATACCACAGCAATTTAATGTATGTATGTACAGTTGTGGTCAATAATAATCATCCACATACGGGTATCTCGAACTATTTACTGTGTAATGTTTTCATTTTCACATAATTATTATGATGTAATTGTTTTAAGTAGTGTGTAGCTGCTTGTAATGAATTAAAAGATGGTAGTTAACGTGTTGATTGTAAAGTTTATCATCTAAGGAACAGAGGGAAGCTGTTAAACTCGTATGTGAGTTACTCCCCTATATGGATGATTATATTTGACACCGACTGTATGTATACTATTGGTATATATATATATGTTTACTGTATATTTTATTCTAGGTGTATTGGTGCGTGGACTATCAACCACAATACCACACCATGCTACCACCACCACCACCACCAAAAACTAAGACATCACATATATACTGTATATTTTTTATTCTAGGTGTATTGGTGCGTGGACTATCCACCACAATACCACACCATGCCGCTGCTGCCACTGCTACCAAGACCAAGACTAAGACCTCCCTGGGTCGTCCTGGTATGAAGAACATAGTATTGGTGGATGGTGTAAGGACTCCATTCCTTATGTCAGGAACTCAATACCAGAAACTAATGCCTCATGATCTGGCCAGACAAGCACTAAAGTAAGATGTTAGGGAGTTGTGGTATATTTTTTTTTATTATTATGAGTACTGTATTTACCGTACACACATTCATAAAGTCCCCCATACATACACAGTTTTAACTGATGGACTGCAGTCCACTGTGTGTACACATACACTATACAGTTGTACCTTCCACACAATGACAACATTGTGCTTCTCAGTCTACCTTAGGTGTTAACACACAGCCAACACATTAACAACATTTGTACATTGTGTTTCTTAGTCTGCCTGTGGTGCTCACATGTATCAGAAAAAAGAGCGAGAGATTCATCTTTTTCTTTTAATTTACTCAACAGTACATCATTGGCAGCTGCTTTCTTGTTTATATATGAGTAATCACTGATTTCCACTTTACATATACATGGATATCCCCTATAAATTGTATCAATATTATATCAATAAACTCTCCACAAAACACACTATCCTCACAGGACACAGACAGTTCTCAGAGACAGACCTGTTTCAATGTAAATACCACGTCAATGTAAACACCATGGTGGTTGGTGTGGAACTGACGCCAGATTTTCAACATGTGCGTTAAGGAGGAAATTCGGTGTTGGTAAATTTGGAGCAACAGAAGTCCTCCAAACTATCTCAAGCAACAACAGAACACCATTATTTTTGCCCCTATGGTCCTGTTTCCTGGCATACTTTGGAGGAATCAAGGCACTCCAATGTAACAAAAGCAAATTACCACCTTAAAGTTACACCAAGGAGATCAATGCTGTGGGACTTGGGGATATTTGTATTATTGAAAATAATGTGAGAATCTTGATTATCTGATCTATTTGAGAACGGGATGTATTTAGTTTTATTTGCATTGAAAGAAACTAGGTGTGTTTTGTCCCCATTCAAAGATCTTCGTTAAGTCTTCATTTAATGAAATTGAAGTGGCAAGTTTGTATTCTAAAATATTGTGTTGAGTAAAGCTATCATTAAATGAGAAGGAACTGTGAATAGTTGAATCATCAGCATAGGAGTGAATTGAATTCTGAGTAACTGACAAAAGATCATTAATATGAATGAGGAACAAAGTTGGAGCCAAGACAGCTCCTTGAGGGACACCAGCATTAATGGGATGAAAGTCGGAATACAGACCATCTACCATCACACATAATTTTCTGTTGCTAAGATATGAATTAATTAGGGGAACAAAAGATTGAAGGCCATAATGTGGAAGCTTAGACAGTAATGATCTGTGCCATACTCTGTCAAAGGCTTTAGATATATCAATAACATTAGATATATAGCTTTAGATATATCAATAACATGTATGTGTTTCATATTACTGTAACTAACTGTATGTGTGTTTGTTTTTCAGAGGTCTGGTGTCCCGTACTGGTCTGGACAAGTCAGTTGTGGATTACCTAGTGATGGGAACAGTGATTAGTGAAGTGAAGACCTCCAATGTGGCCAGGGAAGCAGCACTGGGAGCAGGATTCTCTGATTATACACCAGCACACACTGTTACCATGGCTTGTATATCAGCTAACCAGGCTATTACTACATGTACGTATTAATATATATATATACTGTATATACACATACATATATATACTGGGAGTAGAATTCTCTGATTACGCACCAGCACACACTGTTACTATGGCTTGTATATCAGCTAACCAGGCTATTACTACATGTATGTATTAATATATATATACTGTATATATATATATATATATATACATATACACACACATACACATACATAATATATGGCCTGTATCTC
Organism: Petrolisthes manimaculis; assembly: GCA_034508575.1. Classification (NCBI taxonomy): domain Eukaryota; kingdom Metazoa; phylum Arthropoda; class Malacostraca; order Decapoda; family Porcellanidae; genus Petrolisthes; species Petrolisthes manimaculis. The sequence continues at coordinate 23,387 of JAWZYT010002767.1, read as the reverse complement.
AGGTATAGTTGAATCACTTGAAGGTGTCCATTCTGGGTGTGGCAGAATTTGGAATTCCCCTGAGTGCAACATTGCCACTTCGAGGTGTATAACATGTATATATGTATACTTACAGGTGCCGGACTGATGCATGCTGGTGTGTATGATGTGTGTGTGGCTGGAGGGGTGGAGTTTATGTCTGACGTCCCAATCAGACACTCACGCAAAATGAGGGAACTTATGCTGAAACTGAACAAGGCTAGAACCACTGGTGAGTAGGTGTGTGTGTGTATGTATGTATGTGTGTGTGTGGGTGTGTGTTTGTGTGAATGAGAGAGAGAGAATACATTTATTTACTTATCTACTGTATTTATATATTTATTTATTTAATATTAAGGAACTCTTGTGTGTGTATGTATGTTGTATGTGTGTATTGTGTGTGTGAGTACATTGGTTTATTTATCTATTTATATTAAGGAACCCAGTGTATGTGTGTGTGTGTGTGTGTATTAAGAACCCTGTGAACATGTATGAGAATTTGAAGGCTACTGATTCCTCCTAACTATACCATAAAACATAGATAAGCAACACAACTTGAAGTTTTGATTGAGAGAAATGGGTTTAAAGTTTAACATCTGTGTGCCATAGGTCATATTATTCTCTCTATTTATAATTCATTTTAAGCCTTATTAGAAAGTCCAAAAGGGGATATGGACTTCACCATATAAATTGTCAATGTTTACTATTCTGTGTAATAATGATAGTATTGTTTGTCTGTATAACAGGAGCCCGTCTGAGCCTACTATCCCAACTATCCATGAAGCACCTTGTACCAGACCTTCCTGCCGTGGCTGAGTTCTCTACTAATGAAACCATGGGACACTCAGCTGATAGACTGGCTGCTGCATTTAAGGTTAGATGGATACACACACACACACACGCTCACACACACACACATGCTCACACACACATACATAGACACACACACGCACACACACACGCTCACACACACACACATACATACATACATACATACATAGACATACACCCATACACACACACACGCACATAGATAGATATGTATTTAATCTTACCTCCTTCCCTAATAATTAATATGGCAGGTGTCTCGTGAGGAACAAGATGAGTTTGCCGTACGTTCCCACACACACACACACTCTCTGTGTGTGTGTGTGTGTGCATGTGTCTGTCTGTCTATATATCTCTGTGTGTGTGTGTGTGTGCATGCGTCTGTCTACCTATGTATCTATCTGTGTATGTACGTATGTATTTAATCTCCCCCTTCCATTGCAGGTGTCTCGTGAGGAACAGGATGAGTTTGCCGTCCGATCCCACTCGCTGGCACACAAGGCCCAGGAGGCGGGCCATCTGAGTGACCTGGTATCCTACAAGGTACCCGGTGTGGACCAGGTAGTGGACCAGGACAATGGTATCCGTGTGTCCTCATACCAACAGTTGGCTAAACTTAAACCAGCCTTTGTTAAACCTCATGGTACCATTACCGCTGCTAATGCATCGTATCTCGTGAGTATATATGTGTGTGTTGTGTGTGTTTATATCTGGTGTTCTGTGTGTGTTTTTATCTGATGAGGTGGGGGGGGGGGTGTTTGTTTATATCTAGTGTTCAGTGTGTTTGTATCTAATAAGGTGGTGGGTCTGAGGTGTTGTGTGTGTGTTAAGGTGTGTTGTATGTGTTTAATTGTGTTGGTATCTCTCTAACTTTCAGACTTATTTCTAACTCTTATCTTTAACCCTTATTTCTAATTATTAATTCTAACTTTCAGATTTATTTCTAACCTTTATCTTTATCTTTCAGACTGATGGAGCTTCAGCCTGTCTGATCTGTACTGAGGATAAGGCCAAGGAGATGGGCTGGAAACCTAAGGCCTATATCAGGGACTTTACCTATGTCTCACAGGACCCTAAAGATCAACTCCTATTGGGACCTACCTATGCTACACCTAAAGTATGTATGTGTGTGTATGTGTGTATTGTATGTGTTGTATGTGTGTAAAGATCAACTCCTACTCGGACCTACCTATGCTACACCTAAAGTATGTACGTATGTGTGTATTGTGTGTGTGTGTGTGTGTGTATTGTATGTATGTAAAGATCAACTCCTGGCACCTACATATGCTACACCTAAAGTATGTATGTGTGTGTGTGTGTGTGTAAAAGAGAAACTGTGTGTGTGTGTGTTTGTGAAAGAGAAAGTGTGTGTGTGAAAGTAGATGTATTTCTCAGATAAAAATACTCTAAAAACATAATTATATACCTCTTCTGAAATGTTGTTTGGCAGAAATGTTGAAAATTAAATATGTGTGTATTATAAGGGGAGGAGGAAGGTTAGGAAAGGAGGAGAAGAGATGAGGAGAGAGGAGAAGAGAGGAAAGGAGAGGAGTGGGGAGGAGAGAGGAAAGGAGAGGAAATGGAGAGGAGAGGGGAGGAAAGGAGAGGGGAGGAAAGGAAATGGAGAGGAGAGGAAAGGAATGGAAGGGATGAGGGAAGGTTTGTTATATTTGGGTATTTATCGTTTTCTTATTTAAAGGTATTAGAGAAGGCCTATTAACCCTATAATAACATTTTTATATATTTTTTCTTTAGGTATTAGAGAAGGCTGGACTTAAGAACTCAGACATAGACGTGTGGGAGATTCATGAGGCGTTCGCTGGACAGATGTTGGCTAACCTTAAGGCGATGGATTCTGATTGGTTCGGTGAGAGTTACATGGGAAGGTCGGGTAAGGTTGGAGCTCCACCCATGGATAAACTCAACCTATGGGGAGGATCACTCTCTATTGGTCATCCATTTGGGGCCACAGGTAAATATTTAACTAATTTTTAAAATAATGGTGCTCTGTTGTTGCTTGGAATAGTGTGGAGGAATCATTTGCTCCAGAATTACCAACACTCTTAATTACACCGCCCACGTGTATTGTTTTCGGTGCTGGATATTTATTTATTTATTTGTTTGTGTGTCTGTTTTAGGTCTAGCGTCCACATTTTTGCTGTATGATGTTCATTTTTTTTTCTATTGATAGATATTCATCATAAAACAAAATGATTATCTTTTGGGCAAAATCGGTCGAAAGTCAAGGTCACAAAAAAATAAAGATAGCAAAGGTCAAGTGTCTGTTTTAGGTCTAGTGTCCACAGGTTTAACCGTATGATGTTCATTTTTTTTCTATTGATAGGTATTCATCATAAAACAAAATGATTAACTTTTGGGCAAAATCAGTCGAAGGTCAAGGTCACAAAAAAATAAAGATAGCAAAGGGCGAGTGGTCACTGGTATCTTTAAGGGGCGGTGTTGCCATACTATGATGTCTTGTTAATGTTTGTATTGGTATGTTCAGGTGTGAGACTTCTGATGCACTCAGCTCATCGTCTGATCAAGGAGGACGGTCAGTTTGCCTGTATTACTGCCTGTGCTGCTGGGGGTCAGGTCAGTAATAAAACATATAAATTGTATAGAAAAGATTATTAGTGTAGAAAGATTAGTATAAAAATAGTTATTATAAAAGGGATGACCACTTCTCTAACATATGGTTTGCCTGTATTACTGCCTGTGCTGCTGGGGGTCAGGTCAGTAACACACACACAATTATATAGTACACTCTCCTCTCTTTTTATGCGAATTTGAAATAGTGCGTATCATGAAAAAAATTAAATAAATGCAATTTACACGAACTCTTAAAAGAACAGGAACAAGGAGGCTCAATTTTCAAGTTAAAGTACCATTATTTCTTATGGAAATGTACAATTTACTTTATGTGAAATTCACTTTATGCGACCCCTTCAGGAACCTAACCTGTAATAAAGAAAGAGGAAAGTGTACTGGTAAATATATACAGTACAAACTTATTTGAAAATGGAGCCTCCTTGTTCCTGTTATTTTAAGAGTTCGTGTAAATTGCATTTTTTTTTTTTTTTTTCATGATACGCACTATTTCAAATTCGCATAATTTAAACTCCCCCCTCCCAAGCCTGTCTCCCTATTCCCGCACCCCCCATTGTCCTCCAAGCCTGTCCTCCTATTCCTGCACCCCCAAACCCCCCAATCCTGTTCGCATAAAAAAGAGAGGAGAGTGTAATAAGTTTATTTATTTGTCAGGGTGTTGGTATGGTGGTAGAGAGATATCCTGGTGCTACCGTGTAAACAACAGTCCCAGAACACCATATTCAAGAACAGCCATAGTGTTTACGACGATGTGGTACCGACACGACGACTCCACAAGCATAGGGCCGTATTCAAGAACAAGTCATGGTGTTTACGACGATGTGGTACTGACACGACGACTCCACAAGCATAGGGCTGTATTCAAGAACAAGTCATGGTGTTTACGACGATGTGGTACAGACACGACGACAAAAGGTCATATTCATAGTGTTTACGATGGCATGGTACCAACGCGACGACAAAAGGTCATATTCAAGAACAAGTTATAGTGATTACGACGGCATGGTACCAACGCGACGACAAAATGTCATATTCAAGAACATTCATAGTGTTTACGACGGCATGGTACCAACGTGACGACACCACAGACACACTATACTATACACACGTGTTCTTGCGTACAACACATACATACATACAAAGTGTGGTTATACTTACCTTACATCAACATCACACTATTTTAACATTTATATACAAGTAAATATCAATTATTATTATCAGTAATAAAATGTATGTATGTATGGTTGGTGAAATAATATATTATGTGATATTATGTTATTATTCTCTCTTACTCTGTTCCAACACTCTTTCCTCTCTCCCTCACTTTACTCTTCCACTCTGCCTCTTACTCACACCAGGTGCCACAATTTCCCTCCCATCCACACGCACACACACACCTTCTAACACTCTTTCCACAAATTCACAAACACATTATATATATTAATTTCCAACCATGAGAGATATTGAATTACTTGTACTGTACAATTTATTTATATTTAACACCAGAAATAGATATATAAAAACATCATAATAATCATATTTTGTGAAGAATGATGATATTAAAAGGTGAGAATTATTTCAGTTGTAATATAAATGAATGAATATGTTTTGGTTTGGGTTTTGTTAAGAGAATGTCACCTTGATTATGGAACCCTGTGATGTGGTCAGAGAATTGTAGGTTTAGTGAGTGCTTCAAACATTGTCATGAAACACACACACACACCACCAAACACACACCATCAAACACACACACAACCATCAAACACACACACACCATCAAACACACACACACCACACCATGACCATGAAAAACACACACACACCACCAAACACACACACACACACCTATATATTAAAGGAGGATGTGTTGTGTGTGTGTTGTGACAGGGTTAAGGAGGAATCAGAAGCCTCCAATTCTCCTAACACAATCACAGGGTCCTTACTTATTGCCTCGAGGTGAATAAAAAAAACTGCACTTATCAATGCAATATATTTTTAATGAAGCAGTATGTTAGTATATTCAGTATGTTAGTATGTTCAGTGTAACGTTTATTATGTACAGTCGGCAAAAAGAGTTTCGTTACCATCCTTTTAACATTGTTGTGGTGTAATGTTGTTAGGCCTGACTGGTGACTGAGATGTGACGTGATTATGTTATATATATACCTCCGTCACCCTCTGTGTCCCTCAGTGTCTAATGGACAGCCAAAGAGGAATGACGTTCTTTCACCCAGTGCTATCATTTTTGGATATTTCATAGTTATTCTTGTTCTAAAATACTCAAACGTATTTCCTTATGTTTGATAATGAATAGTTAAATAGTAAGAGTTCTTGAACACTAAAATTTAGTTTAAAATCAGCTAAAATTTTCATATAAAAAAAGTTGACACTGCCGCAGCCCAAGTTAAAATTAATGTAGATGTGGTAACGA
>JAWZYT010002767.1:0-12500 GCA_034508575.1 Petrolisthes manimaculis | reverse complement strand
TCTGTGGCGCCTCATATCAATGAATCGATTAATTTAGACCGTTTCATTCTAAGGGGTTAGTTAATTGTAGGACTTTTGAACGTGACTGTACTGTGTTAGGTTAGGTTAAGTTAAATTAAATTAAGTTATATTAGGTTAGGTTAGGTTAGGTGGTAATTTGTTACATTGGAGTGCCTTGATTCCTCCAAAGTATGCCAGGAAACATAACCATATGAACAAATATAATGGAGTTCTGTTGTTGCTTGGAAAAATAGTTTGGAGGAATCAGTTGCTCCAGATTTACCAACACTGTACTTTCTCCTTAAGTAAAATTACACTTGCTTTATTTTCGTTCCCTTCAAAATCCAAGGCACGTGTGGAAATTTGGAGCCGTATTCAAGAACATCCGTGGTGTATATATGACGATGGTGTTGTACTGGTAAAGTCATGGTCTAATGTACTGCAACCTGGTGAATAAAAGCGAGCTATTTGAGTTAATTTTATGAACCAAAATTGCACACCAACAGCTATAGTTTCGGATCATTTTTCGAAGCCATCTCATTGGAAGATGTTGCAGTACATTAGACCATGACTTTACGATGGCTCTATTAGTGTCGTGAGTGGATATGTAGATCTGTAGTTTTAAAATATTTGAGGGCCCTTACTGAAGCTCTATGAACCCTCCAAATAATCCAGGCCACATAACGCTTCAGTGTTTCTAATAGGGAATCTGTTGCCTGGATTATTTTGGAGGATTCATAGAGCTCCAGTAAGGGCCCTCAAATGTTTTAAAACTACGGGTGTAAAAAATTAGTCTCCCATAACAACTGGTGCTTATTTCCCTTCCCTGTGAGTGAGAAATTAGTTATTAGTGTTGTATGATATCTTCCTCAAGAATGTACTCTCTCTTCTACACACGCAGTATTAATGGGGGTGTGGGAGTAGGGGACAGGCTTAGGGGGGGGGGGGGTTCGTCTCTGGTCAGGGATTACGCATTACGACTGTACACTCACAATCAAATAACCACCGACACCTTCCTTCCATGGTACAAATAAATCAGTATCATCATATCAAAATATAATCATACAACAACACCTTACGTCAACTCAACCCCCTCAATTATTATTATTATTATTATGAGGTGGTGCAAAATTATACACGTGTTGTTCTTTATTACCAAGATATTTACGACGATGGAAGACAAGTGTGTGTGGAGATTTGACCCAGTACAGTAGCTCGTGTTGCTTTACCTCACTCTCTCCCCTTCCTCTCACTATATCCCCTTCCTCTCATTATAATCCCTGTGTGTGTGGAGATTTGACACAGTACAGTAGCTCGTGTTGCTTTACCTCACTCTCTCCCCTTCCTCTCATTATAATCCCTGTGTGTGTGTGTGTGTGTGTGTTGATGATAGTTTCCCGTGACAAATAGCTTCAGTTATGCTTTGCCTCGCTGACTGTTCTACCCTCAATAATGATTACGATAGTAGTAAGTCAGGCGTGTATGTGTGTGTGTACTACTAGATACTAAATCACGCGTGTGTGTGTGTGTGTACTATATATGACTGTATGTGTGTGTGTGTGTGTGTGTGTACTATATATGACTGTATGTGTGTGTGTGTGTGTGTGTACTATATATGACTGTATGTGTGTGTGTGTGTGTGTGTGTGTGTGTGTTATTCATTACCATACACACACACTAACTAACAGAGTAACTCACCCTGTCTTAAAAGCATAATATTATAATTATGTCACAAATTTAATCATGCATCTTAAAACCGAGGTCCCACTGTGAATTGGCCCTATGATATAGAGAGTAACTTATTACTTAGGCCCGTAGTTTAAAAAAAATTGAGTGCCCTTACTGGAGCTCTGTGAATCCTCCAAACTAATCCAGGCCACAGAACCCTTCCGTATTTCTAATTGGGAATCTGTTGCCTGGAGTAGTTTGGAGAATTCATAAAGCTCCAGTAAGGGCCCTCAATTTTTTTTTAAACTACGGGTGTAAGAGTTAGTTAGGTAGGGAAAAAGAAATTATAGATAGTTATAAAGGTGGTATTATTAACCTATACTTCTTGGAGAAAATGGTTCTTTGTTACTCAATTTGTATTATTATTTTTGTAACTTGAATTGAGCTACGAATTAAGATTTGAATTGAGCTACGAAGACTTGAATTGAACTACGAAGACTTGAATTAAGACTTGAATAATTATTGAGCTACAAAGACTTGAATTGAACTACGAAGACTTGAATTAAGACTTGAATAATTATTGAGCTACAAAGACTTGGCTACGTTTTTCTTTCCCTACAAGAAGAAGAGGCTTAATAATATCATACAGGTCTTTGTATATTTCCTTGGTATTATTATTATGGTGAGGAGAAAACATATAATACACTCATTTATTACTACACGAACTATAACACACACATACACACACACACATATATATACACATACACACACACAGTTAACTATAGTACATGACACACACACACACACACACACCTGCCTTGTTCCTAGTTAGTGTGTAACGTGTTATCATCTTACGGTGTATATATAGGAAGGAAGTAATTTATACCTTGGTTGAAGTTGAAGTTGACTTGGTATTATTCTGACAATGAGGAAGTTACTTTGGCCCTCCATCTATCACACCTACATACACACAAATACACACCAACACCACAGCCAAAGGGGGGCTGACTTTATTCTCTGACACCCGTAGTTTAAAAAAATTTGAGGGCCCTTACTGGAGCTCTATGAATTCTCCAAACTACTCCAGGCAACAGATTCCCTATTCGAAACACTGAAGCGTTTTGTGGCCTGGATTATTTGGAGGATTGATAGAGCTCCAGTAAGGGACCTCAAATGTTTTAAAACTACGGGGGGTGTGATTCTCTGTGAATATGTAGGATCTGGTCACTTTGTAGTGGATTTGACCACATCTGTCCACATGGATTAAAAATATACCTGAGGTAGGCCCTATACTGCAACCAGAGGCTCTTAAGGGGGTGTGGGAATAGGGGGACAGGCCTGGGGTGGGTAGAAAGCCTGGTAACGTGAACTTGTGACCACAACACAACACTGACTCTGACTGTCAGTTGTTGTACAGTTATATTATAATTATACTGTATTGTCAACGGGTTTGGTTTCATTAATCTCTGTGCCATTAACATATATATACAAGGTGTGTTTTATCAGTCATTTTACACTTTTAACATTTATATAAGGCTTTTAGTTTCATCAGTCATTGTACACTTTTAATAACTATACAAGGTTAACTAACCCTTGATTTCTCACCTCTTGTAACAGTTGATGACACACACACACACACACACACACCTTATTACTCAACCCATTACTCAACTATATACATACATACATACATACATACGTACATACATACAGTCTGCTCTCTCTAGCAAGTGGCCGAATAATTAATTAATATTATTATTATGGCTACTATTGCAAGAACAAATCGAACCTTGATTGTACAGTTGTGGACAAATGAAACAACACACACCACCATAGGGTATACGACGAGATGTTGTTGTTGTTATTTTGTTGTTGTTGTTGTTGTTGTTGTTGTTGTTGTTGTTGTTGTTGTTGTTGTTGTTGTTGTTGTTGTTAAGGTGGTGATTCCTTTTTTGTTACATACATTGGAGTGCCTTGATTCCTCCAAAGTATGCCAGGAAACAGGACAAGATGAACAAAAAAATAATGGTGTTCTGTTGCTTGGAATAATAATTTGGAGGATTGAGTTGCTCCTCCAGATTTACCAACACAAAAACTTTAAGGAGAGTGTTGTCGCCCGTAGTTTAAAACAATTGAGGGCCCTTACTTGGAGCTCTATGAATTTTCCAAACTACTCCAGGCAACAGATTCCCTATTAGAAACACTGAAGCGTTCCATGGCCTGGATTATTTTGGAGGATTCATAGAGCTCCAGTAAGGGCCCTCAATTTTTTTAAAACTACGGGACTTTACCCTATCTATAACAATGGCTTCATCTTCCTGCCAGCCAACTTTGGTTCGGGACTGTACAATACGTGTTCATATTTTATGTTTGATAAGTGACTCCATGTTTTCCTGAGTGTGTCTGTCTCATGTGTCGGCTCGGGTGTGAAGAGAGAGAGAGAGAGAGAGAGAGAGAGAGAGAGAGAGAGAGAGAGAGAGAGTTCATACATACATGCACGAAACTTTGTCCGTGTGTGTGTGTGTGAAAGAGAGAGAGAGAAAGTGTGACGTGATGAAGGTCATAGTGAAGGGAGGGAGGGGTGGGGTACTACTAACATACTATATATAATATGCTTCCCTTCACTACCAAACCTTCACTACACTAGTCACTCTCCCTCTCGTTACAAGGTAAAACCCATATACTATACTGTATGGTGTTGGTGTTGGTGGTGTTGAAGTTCCTCAAGGTGTTTGGCCCCCCAACGGGAACCGCCTTGACGTGGTGGAGGGCTTGTGTGTCTCTGAGACCTGGCCAGCTAGACTAGAGGGGGCTCCGGCCCCTGCTCTGCCCCGATTTCGAGGAGAGAGGGTTTCCCATGCTAGGAAGGTCGCTAGTAAGAGACCAGACTAAATGATTCCCATCTTTCAGTTCTTCAACTGTTCCTCTTTTCTTTTTATTTCCTTCCTGCTTGCTGTCACACCTCTCTATCACCTTTTTCTGGCGCTATACCACCTCCATGTTGACAAGCCGTATATCCACCAATCAATCAAGGTGTCTGGCCGAACAGCCCCGAGTTCCTAAGGAAGGTCATGGCCTGAACCGGGCTCTCCCACAGTGCCCTCAGAGAGTGTATGTTGTGTTGTTGGTGAGTGTGGTTGTGTGTATTGCAGTGTTCAATAATGTGTTTAATAGTATGGGGTGTTGTGTTGTGTTGTTGGTGAGTGTGGTTGTGTGTATTACAGTGTTCAATAATGTGTTTAATAGTATGAGGTGTTGTGTTACATCCTGGACATATATCTACAATGGTTCCATCCAGCTTCTTCTGGTATGTCAGAAGGGCCGGGTGGTGGCCACATCACAGCCTGGCCAGGTGGACTCTGTCCTCACGGTGAAGGGAGCATTCAGATGGATGGATGTCAGGAGGTCATACAAACAGCTGTGTGTTGTTGTGTAGTGTTTGGATGGACTGATGAGTGATTGGAGTATGTCAGAAGGTCATACAAACAGCTGTATCACAAATAGCTAGGCGTACCAGATTCATGTGTGGCCAACTATACACTCGTGATACGTAATTTCTAACCAGAGACGAACGGCAGGCACACACATTGCATTCGAACTTAGCCTCTATAGGTGTACTGGGTGGGGAAATGAACAACACCAGGCGATTCGAATCTTTCTGCTCCTCACACTCTGGTCATAAATTATGTATCACGAGTGTACACCATGCACAGCATTACTATTATTTTTTTTTTCCAGGATGAAGAGGATAGGAGTACAGAAGGTGTTAGTGTTGGTGTTGGTGTTGTGGGAGACATCATCAACACCACCAGCAGTATGTGGCCAAGAACACACACAGACACCATCACCATCACCACCAGACCAACAACACAACAAAGATGACATCCCTTCACTAGATGCCGACCCTTCTTCCTCCTCCTCACAGCAGTCAGCTATAACTAGACAGACCAACCCAGCACTGACAAGGTATTAAATATATACTGTACACTCGCAATCCAATATTTATATTCAGGTCTTGTTGAAGTTTCGAATCATTATCCTGTTTTGCTACTAATATGTTACTCTATATTCCCGGTACAGATTCAGCCCGGGTGTACTGAGTGGGTTGAATGTACAGGGAGTCTATTATTGTATATCTATTTTTACAGCAGATTTAAACACTACTAATACTACTAATACTGTATGTTTTTATATTCGTGGTACAGATTCAGTCCGGGTGTACTGAGTGGGTTGGATGTGTTTGGTGTGTTCGGTGATCATTGTGAGCGTTGTTCTCCTGGTGACCTTGCCTTGGCCCATCGCTGCTGTTCCTCAGGTCACACCCTATGTTGTGCTCTCATTCACTCCCCTCCACCACCACCACCACCACCACACGTGTTTCCAGGACAAATTCCAGTACTGCCTGGAGGTCACTTTCCAGGTGGTCCAGTCTCAGGCCCACACATACCTGGACTAGGACACCACCAGTTACCAGTAGGAGTAGGACACCACCAGTTACCAGTAGGACATCACCAGTTACCAATAGGACACCACCAGTTACCAATAGGACATCATCAATTGTCTGGTGTAAAGAGTGGGTCGTGTCCAGTCTTTGTTGGTTTACACACGGGGTTTTCCAGGTATAGTACTGGTGGTGGTGGGTGTATAGCAGAGTGTACCAGTGACCACCAATGTCCGTCTGTCATGAAGTGTTGTCCAGTAGGATGTTCTACTGTTTGTCGGGCCCCAGTCGGAGGTAAGCAAGTGTCAATGTATGTAACCTGATAATGATTCTTCCTATACACTGAACTGCAACTCATCTATCTCTCTCTAATATTGAAAGTGTGAATGTAACCTGATATGATTTTTTCCTATACACTGAACTGCAACTCATCTATCTCTCTCTAATATTGAAAGTGTGAATGTAACCTGATAATGATTTTTTCCTATACACTGAACTGAAACTCATCTATCTCTCTCTAATATTGAAAGTGTGAATGTAACCTGATAATGATTTTTCCTATACACTGAACTGAAACTTCCTCTATGTCTCCATAAATATTGTCCTTGTGATTGTAACGTAATAATAATTTTCCCTATACACTGTACTTAACCACACACACACACACACACACACACAGAAAGAGTAAGAGTGAGAGCAAAAAGGGGTGAAAAGGTGGAAAAGAGACTGATTATTATTATTATTATTATTATTATTGTTATCATTATTATTATTATCATTATCATTATCATTATTATTATTATTATTATTATTATTATTATCATTATTATTATTATTATTATTATTATAATTATCATTATCATTATCATTATTATTATTATTTTTTTTTTTTTCTCATCAGCACCACCACCACTCCTCAAACCAGGCTCCTGTCCACCACCGAAAACTTTCCTGGGTCACCTTGGTTTTCGCTCATCCAACAGTGATCCACAACAATCACAACAACAGCAGCAGCAACAACCACCACACAAGAGACAACCCCAGGAACCGGAGAAGGAAGAAGAGCTAGCAGCAGAAACAGTAGCAGCAGCTGTAGTAGTCAATCCCAATGAACCTCACATCAGACGAGAAAGGGAAATAGTAGAAGGAGAGTCTGTGGAACCCATTGACAATCTGAGAGTCATTCGGGAAGCTCATCACAAGGAAGACAGGAATGACAGGAGAGAGGTTAGACAGAACAGACAGGCACGCAAAAACAGACGTGTTATTCGCTCAGCTCATCACAAGGAAGACAGAAATGACAGGAGAGAGGTTAGACAGAACAGACAGGCACGCAAAAACAGACGTGTAATTCGGGAAGCTCATCACAAGGAAGATAGGAATGACAGGAGGGAGGTTAGACAGAATAGACAGGCACGTAAGAATAGACGTGTCATTCGCTCAGCACATCACAAGGAAGATAGGAATGACAGACGGGAGGTAAGACAGAACAGACAGGCACGCAAAAACAGACGTGTAATTCGGGAAGCTCATCACAAAGAAGACAGAAATGACAGGAGGGAAGTTAGACAGAACAGACAGGCTAGAAAGAATAGACGCGTAATTCGGGAAGCTCATCACAAGGAAGACAGGAATGACAGGAGGGAGGTTAGACAGAACAGACAGGCCCGAAAAAATAGACGTGTCATTCGCTCACCCCATCACAAGGAAGACAGGAATGACAGGAGGGAGGTTAGACAGAATAGACAGGCACGCAAAAACAGACGTGTAATTCGAGAAGCACATCACAAGGAAGACAGGAATGACAGACGAGAGGTAAGACAGAACAGACAGGCTAGAAAGAACAGACGAGTCATTCGATCTTTGCTTTCCTCCACAAGGTCAAATCGACACGAGAGAGTAACCAGACAAACCCAAACCCCCACCAACAAAGATGATGATATTGAAGCTGAACAACAACAACCACTTAATACCCCAACACAGAGGTTCTTCCCTAATCACTTGTGTCGTACTGAGTGTAGCAATGACTACGAGTGTCCAGGCAACCTCAAGTGCTGCTCCAGGGATAAACATTGTCTTCAGTGTATCAATCCTATTTTCTTTTGAGAACTGATGACTCTATAAAGGGAATCCTATTATTTTGTTGTTAATTATATAATCTTATTATTATTATTATCATGTGTAGGCTTACAATTAGAGAGCCTATATGGTTTCTAGTACACAATATTGTCTTTAGATTTTAGGCTGTGCAATTTTTCGATGTTTTTTTCCCCACAGAATCAAGAGTTTGTGTTCTGTGTGTGTGTGTGTGTGTGTGTGTGTGTGTGTGTGTGTGTTTATCAATTAAATATTATTGATGTTTGATATGAAGTACTTGTCATTTTTAGGATGGTTTTTCCTCACACGAATTTATTAAGTTTATCAAATAACTCTTCAAGGAAAGTGTTCTTCGTCGCTTAATTTGTATTATCATTTTGCAATAAGAATTGAGAGACGAAAAGGCTAAATTTTCCTCTAATATTTAATAATATCAAAATAAACTTTATTTGTGTAAGAAGTGGTTTAATAATATCAAGATAAACTTTATTTGTGTAAGAAGTAGTTTAATTAAGAGGGTAATACACTATCACACCCGTAGTTTAAAAAAAATTGAGGGCCCTTACTGGAGCTCTATGAATTCTCCAAACTACTCCAGGCAACAGATTCCCTATTCGAAACACTGAAGCGTTTTGTGGCCTGGATTATTTGGAGGATTCATAGAGCTCCAGTAAGGGCCCGAGAGAGAGAGATTGTATGTCTTTACAAAAATACAATATCTAATTAATTATTCACTATAGACCGTGAAAAATCCTGGCATATTCAGGGTTCGTAACTTCATTTGGGTATATGGTAAAGTTGTGTGGGTTTATTTGGGTGTGTTTAGTATTTATGACTTCATTTGGGTTATTTATGATAGTTTGCCCAGGTTAGGTCCCTGTAGTCTGCCTAGGTTAGGTCCCGGTAGTCTGATGCGGTCTAGGTTAGGTTAGGTTAGGTCAGGTAAGGTCAGGCTAATTTCAAAATGAAATATCTTGGATTATTTAGGCGTTTTAAATGTTTCTGACTTTATTTGGGTATATGATATAATAGTGTGGGTTTATTTAGGTGTTAACTATTTAATCGTTGGAATAACAACAAACACACGGCGCCTCCATTTGTAAGGTATGTTGGGGCTTAATTAATACCGTATGCAAGAACATTCGTGGTGTATACGATGGTCTGGTACTGGTACGATGGCTCCATAGACAATACAACAGAGCCATCGTACCGGTACCACGCTATCGTATGCACCACAAACGTTCTTGAATATGGACAACATCCGGTAAATGTTTCCCGAGTTACACATGTACGAGATTTTAGAATAAATATAATAGTCTTTCTTAAAGTTTGTCACGTGATTCGTTATATTTTAATATCCATTTATTGTGTAAATATCCTGTTTTGGTCATAGATCAACAAGACAATGTTGGGAGATATGTTAATTTTATTGCTGGATATTAGGGTTGTCAACATGGAGGTGGTATAGCGCCAGAAAAAGGTGATAGAGATGAAGGTGTGACAACAAGCAGGAAGGAAACAAAAAGAAAAAAGGGACAGTTGAAGAACTGAAAGCTAGTGGGTGGGGCCGAAGGGGCGCCAAAACCCTTACCTAATCGAGTTTATCTAATGGAGATATAGTGGTGAAATAAGAAGTAGGGTTCTTGTATTGTACCGGTACCCCACCTCTGGTACTTGTCAGACAATTATTGTATTAGTCTTATGTGTCTGTGATATCAGGTTGGTGATAAAGATGATATAAATGCCTCATTACACAAGTTCTCATTACAATAACACACTACATTAGACCACTAGTAATCATTATAAGTAGTAGTAAAGTAAATATGGTTGGTGATAGATGAGATATAGACGCATCATTACACAAGTTCTCATTACAATAACACACTACATTAGACCACTAGTAATCATTATAAGTAGTAAAGTAAATATGGTTGGTGATAGATGCGATATAGACGCCTCATTACACAAGTTCTCATTACAATAACAAACTAGAGAGTGTGGTGGTGTGTAGGTGTTGTATTGATGATGTGAACACCCAGGACGGATGAGATCAGACTCGGCATCACGACCCACACCAGTAGAGTTGGGGCTACAACCATCCATTGTTACTACATGTATCTTGTCTGTAACGTAACATAATACATTGTTAATACATGTACCTTAACAATTTTTTAATACATGTATCTTGTCTGTAACATAACATAATACATTGTTAATACATGTACCTTAACAACTTTTTAATACATGTATCTTGTCTGTAACGTAACATAATACATTGTTAATACATGTATCTTGTCTGTAATCATGTAATGTAACATAATACATTGTTACTACAAGTATCTTGTCTGTAATCTATATACATAAAGCCGAAATTCTGTGTGTGTGTGTGTGTGTCCTCTATGCACGCCAAGATCCTTGTCTAGAGTGAAAATTTTTACATGGGTGTGATCGCTAATACTTGGGGGAGTGTTTTGGACCAATAAAAAAAATGTTTTTCATGTTTTTCAAAAATTGTTAATGTTTTGAGGGGGATTCGAACCCTGGATTAGTGACACGCACAAGCTTTCTCTCTCTCTCTCTCTCTCTCTCTCTCTCTCTCTCTCTCTCTCTCTCTCTCTCTCTCTCTCTCTCTCTCTCTCTCTCTCTCTCTCACACACACACATGCTCTCTCTCACATGCTCTCTCTCTCTCCCTCACAGGCTCTCTCTCTCTCTATCTCTATTTTAATTTCAGAGAGAGAGAGAGAGGGTGTGGTGTGTGAGAGCGAGAGAGGTAATACTGGGTTTGGTTATATTTGTGTGTGAGAGAGAGATAGTGTGTGTGTGTAGGGGGGGGGGGGGGGGAGAAAGAGTGAAAAATAGATATAGTGTGTGTGAGAGGTAGAGATAGATAGATAGCTAGACTGTGAGAGAGAGATAGAGAGAGAGACTGTGTGTGTGTGAGAGAGAGAGAGAGAGAGAGAGAGAGAGAGAGAGAGAGACTGTATGTGAGAGAGATAGACTATAGATGCGGGAATAAGGGACAGGCTTGGGGTGGGGGGGTTTGCGGGGTGCTGGAATAGGGGACAGGCTGGGGGGGGTTAAAAAGCCTGTCCCCTACCGTCACACACCCCTAAGCATGCCCCATACACACACATACACATAAATACAAACACACACATCCCTACCGTACACACACACACACACAAACACACACATACACTAGGTAAGGCAAGGCTTGGGGTGGGGGGGTTGGGGGTGCGGGAATAGGTGATGGTGGTAGTAGTGGAGGTGGTAGTGGTTGATGTAGTGGTGGTGGTGGTGGTGGTAGTAGTGGTGGTGATTGTAGTAGTGGTGGTAGTGGTGGTAGTGGCTGATGTAGTAGTAAGTGGTGGTTGATGTAGTAGTAGTGGTGGTTGATGTAGTAGTGGAGGTGGTGGTAGTGCAGTTTGCATTTGCTACATATCAGTGTTGTATTATTATATCCTTTGTTTTATTTAGAACTCTTTGATCGTGTATGAAAATTGGAGGCTTCTGCCTGATTACTCCTGTCTATGCAAGAAACAAATAAGCTCCTTCATATAGCATCCACCGCCCCGAAGGGCGGCCGTAGGCCGCCAGCCCTCCGCAGAGCTAGCGGCTCCTAGCCGCCCGAAGGGCGGCGGAGCAGCTAGTATAACATAATACATTGTTACTACATGTATCCAACCTTACCTGTAGCGAGTGATAGAGTAATACGTTGATAGACACAGTAAGTCGAGTGAGGACAGTCCAACACGTATCCACTCGACCCATCAAACTCCCAACAAGGATACACGTAGCGACTATATCTCCACACTCTCTGACTGTTATGTACACACTCGTAGCACTGTAGTCCACACACTGTACACAGAAACAAGGAGAAAGTAAGTATGTACATGTAGAATAGGAGTAACGTAATATATCAAGATTATTATTATTATTATTATTATTATTACAAGCACTTGCTTCGCTTGCGGCGCTGCTCGGTGCGCTCGCCCCCCCCCCCCCCCCAATACATGGAAGGAGCTTGTTTTTGGCATGGTCAGAGGAGGAATTAGAAGCCTCAAATTCTCATACACGAGAGGTAAATAATGCCATGTTGTACAGTTGTAGACAAATGAAACATATCGTGACGTGTGTGTGTGTGTGTGTTTTGATGTGTCCATAATAAGTGATACTGTACCTGGTGTTGGGTGTGTGAGGCAGACGAGTACAAGTAGGCATGAGGACGAGTGACAACATACAACAGGAGGAGGACTGTAGCTTTGATATCTCACTCAACACCATGCTCA
>JAWZYT010002766.1:15000-48716 GCA_034508575.1 Petrolisthes manimaculis | reverse complement strand
CCTCTATCTGTCTGTCTGTCTCTCGTCTCTCTCTCTATCTCTGTCTTCTTTCCCTCCTTCATTACCTCCAACCATTCATTTGTCTCGTCTTTCTTACTTTCACTACTTTACACATACGCGTCGTTTCTTCCTCCCCCTCCACCATTTCCTTCACAGTCTCGCCATTGATCGTGTGTGTGTGTATTTACCTAATTGTAATTAACAGGAAGTGAGCATAAGCTCGTGTGTGTGTGTGTGTGTGTGTGTGTGTGTGTGTGTGTGTGTGTGTGTGTGTGTGTGTGTGTGTACCTATAGTATTTTTTTCATGTAACTATATCATCTCTGGGATCCTATATACAGACGACAATAATTTCTTATGTATGTCATTTTGTCTCTGTCCTCTGTTTTTATATATATATATATATATATATATATATATATATATATATATATATATATATATATATATATATATATATAATATATATATATATATATATATATATATATCTTTGTCTCGCCATAGATATTTCTCTCTTTATCTGTCTTTCTGTCTCGCCATATCTTTCTCTGTCTCTGTCTCTCTCTCTCTCTCTCTGTGTCTTTCTCTGTCTCTGTTTCTCTCTGACACCATTGCATAGGAGAGATCATGGCCATGGTTTGAGGTGTGGCAAATCCTGCAACGATGGAGGAGAACAAAATTTCCATAGACTTCCCATAAAAAAAAAGGAGAATGTCGAAAATGTAAACAAAACATGTGAGATACTATTATAGTGGGTGTTCTATGCCAAAGAGAAATTAAATGTGATCACGTAGGTTTCTCATTAATTAATTATTTTTAAATATTAACAATATATTATTAATACTTTCTAACCCTAAATTGCAGTTTAGAAAGATTACCATAATAAAAGTACTATCGGCTGTGTATTGATTTCCGTCTTCATCGTCAACTTCGTCACTGAAGATGGTGTGTCGACAACTCCCCAAGTTCACAACAGTCAGACGCAACTATAATAAGTAAAAATAAAATCGACGGAAAAAAAAAGTGCTGGAGTGACATCGGCTTAATGCAACTCTTTTCTACAACCTTCAGTCTCCTTTCTTTTTCCTTCTCCTTTCTTTTTTCCTTCTCCTTTCTTCTTCCTTTTCCTTTCTTTTTTCCTTCTTTCATTTTTCCTTCTCCTTTCTTCTTCCTTCTCCATTCTTCTTTCCTTTTCATTTCTTCCTTCTCCTTTCTTCTTCCTTCTCATTTCTTCTTCTTTCTCCTTTCTTCTTCTTTCTTCTTCCTTCTTTCTTCTTCCTTCTCCTTTCTTTTTTCCTTCTCCTTTCTTCTTCCTTCTTCTTTCTTCTTCCTTCTTTCTTCTTCCTTCTCCTTTCTTTTTTCCTTCTCCTTTCTTCTTCCTTCTTCTTCCTTCTCCTTTCTTCTTCTTCTCCTTTCTTCTTCCTTCTCCTTTCTTCTTCCTTCTCCTTTCTTCTTCCTTCTCCTTTCTTCTTCCTTCTCCTTTATTCTTCCTTCTCCTTTCTTCTTCATTCTCCTTTCTTCTTCCTTCTCCTTTCTTCTTCCTTCTCCTTTCTTCTTCCTTCTCCTTTATTCTTCCTTCTCCTTTCTTCTTCCTTCTCCTTTCTTCTTCCTTCGTATTCCACTTGTTTACACCTCTTCCCTTCTTTCTTCTCTCATCTATCTTCCTTAAAAATTCATCCTTCAATTTCCTTTCATTTCCATTTCCTATAATCCTTTCACTTTCCTTCATTTTCTCTTCCTTCATTACCCTCATGCATCCTACATCATTTCTCTATCCATTTCGTCCCTTCATTTCCCCTCCTGGGATTTAATTCTTTCATTTCCACATTATTAATAAACAAATATACACACGTCCAAAATCATGTCCAAATTCGTTAGAGATGCCTATACAAATTTCGTACACTAACCCTTCCTTTCTTCCTTCCTTTCTCTTCTCCCTCATCCTCCTCTACTTCCCACGCCCCCCCCTCCCCTCCTCCACTTATAACTCTTCCTCCTTCCTCCCCCCTATTGATACTAAAGAAGGGGAGAGGGAGGGAGGGAAACTATAGTCAAACTGATATAATGAAGGAGGGAAGAGGAGGAAGAAGAGGAAGAGGAAAAGGAAGAGGAGGAGGAGGAGGAGGAGGAGGAGGAAGAAGAAGAAGAGGAGGAGGAAAAGGGAGAGTTAAAGATAAAGACGAGGGTGGCTTCTGTAGGTCAAACACTTGGGAGGAAAATTACCTGAGAGAGAGAGAGAGAGAGAGAGAGAGAGAGAGAGAGAGAGAGAGAGAGAGAGGTAAGTCTAACCATTATAAAGACACCATCACTCACCCCACCTTTGTTCTCTCGTCCCTCCCCCCTTCTTTCCTGCTTCCTCTTTTTGCCTCAATTTCTTATCCACCTCTCTATTATATCTCCTTCTTTTCCTTTTCGTAATTTTCTTCCCTCTCTTTTTCATGTCTCTTTTTGTCTTCTTTTTATTTTGTTTCCTTTTCCTTTTTTTTTCTAGTTTTTTTTATCTCATTTTTATGTAATTTTTCTCTTTGCTATTTTCCTCTTCCCATTCTTTTTTTTTTCTCTTTCTCCCTCTCTTTATCATATCCCCTATTTCCTCCCATTACATCTTTCCTCACTTCTCTATTTATATTTTCCACCCTCCTTCTCCCTCTTATTCTTTCCCCATCTCATTTAATTTGTGTTTATTCATTTAGTTATTTATCTATTTATCTATTTTAGAAACAAGTATACTTAAACCCAGAAACCATATCATCATAGACCTAAAAAATATTCAAAAATAATTTCAGAAAGTATAATTAAAGACTAATTTAATTAAAGTAGGGTGGAACGAAAAAGAAAATTAATAGAATAAGAATGGGAGACACTGAAAAATATAAACACTAAAAATGCAGAATAGAAAGAAGGACAAATATTGAATAAAGGAGAGAGAGGATTAGTGACAGAGAAAAGGAGAGAGAGGGGGGGAAAGCGAAACAAAGAAGTGAAGATATGGCAGGGAGAAAGGAAAACAAGAGATGATATTATATTAAGAGGAAATTAGATATGGGAGGAAAAGAAAGACGAATGATGAGGGTGCGTGCATGTATGGACAAAAGATAAATAAACCGATAGTGAAACAGAAAAATAACAGACGGACAGAGGCACATACAAGGACAGAAATGGGCAGGCAGACAGAGGCACATGCAAGGACAGAAATGGGTAGGCAGACAGAAGCACATACAAGGACAGAAATGGGCAGACAGACAGAGGCACATACAAGGACAGAAATGGACAGGCAGACAGAGGCACATACAAGGACAGAAATGGGCAGGTAGATAGAGGCACATATATAAAGGAAAGAAATGGACAGGCAGACAGAGGCACATACAAGGACAGAAATGGGCAGGTAGATAGAGGCACATACATAAAGGAAAGAAATGGACAGGTAGACAGAGGCACATACAAGGACAGAAATGGGCAGGCAGACAGAGGCACATACAAGGACAGAAATGGGCAGGTAAATAGACAGATGGATGATACAAGGAGAGAGACAGGCACATATATACACAAAGACAGTCGTAAGAACAGACTTGAATTAAGGTATGTAGACAGACAGAGACAGTGACAGTGACATTACAGATAAACAGACAGGGACAGTGACATACAGATAGACAGACAGACAGACAGACAGACAGATTAAGGCAGTGACATTACATACATACAGACAGAGGAACAGTGCAAGCTGAAACATTGACTACAAATTGCTGAAAGAAAAAGTTGCCAGTATACCTAAAAAAAAAAAACTCTGATAGCCTACTCCAACATTTATTTTGACGTGGTTTTGGTGGTGGATAAGTAAAGAGTGGAAGGAACACCTCATTGGTCCACATCATCCACCCTCCCCCCCACCACCCCCTCTTGTCTTCCCTCCCCTCCCTGCCATCCCATCCCTCTTAATTACCAACCCTACCTGTCCTTTACCTTCTCCCTCGGTACTAATTTCCACCTCTTTACCTTCCCCTTTAAGCCTCCCTCAGAGACCCTCTTTTATTTTATCTTATTTCTTCCACCTAAATGTTTCTTCGTTATTTTTGTTTTGTTTTTTCGTATTTTTTACCTTTCTGTATTTTTTTTTATTATTCTTGTATTTCTTACTTTTGTATAATTGTAATCATTGTGTTAGTTATTATTCACCAACGACAAGGTGAGATTAGTTCTTTTAATCCTTGTGTCTATTAACGTCATACGAATATATATATAATGAAAATAATGTAAGCCAATTTTTGTTCACTAAATTTGAGAAGCACAGATAGGATACCGGTAAGCTGTGAGGGAAAAGGCATTAGATAATTTTCTGGTATAATATAGTTAATAAGACCGAGGATTAATTCTCGGGCGACTGTTTTTCATGAAGGTAAAATATATTCTATAAAAAAAATATACCTCCATAGATTCACGAGTTCTGGCCAGGAATATAGAGTGGAGGATGTTTGGGTGAAGTGATGCTTTCTTTAGCTTGGTGGGAGTTTGTTGTGGTTTCCTAAAGTTCGTTTTATTTCATAATTATATTTTTTAAACAATCTCCATTTCTTGGTTATATTTTTTTCTCATCCTGTGCTATTCATTCTTCTTAACACCAACACCCATTTCCTCTTCTCTTTCACTTAATCCCTCCCTCCCCCACCAACGCCCCTCTCCCATTCTCTCTTCTCCCATTCATTTCCTTCCCTCCTTAAAACCCACTTCCTCTTGCATTATCACCGTGACCTCATTGAGATTCGAGTCTGATATAATATGTTAAATCCCACCCATTACCACGACACCAAGACCCGGAAATCACACACCAACCCATGAATGTAACTTTACCTTTTGACATTTATGGAGATTATGATTCCTCCAAACTATTCTAGGCAACAGGATACCATTATTTTTCTTCATCTGGGTTTGTTTCCTGGCATACTTTGGAGGAATCAAGGCACTCCAATGTACCAAAAGTGTATCCTCTCCTTAAGGGGATGTATAGTATGCTTTTAATTGACTGTAGTGCCTCGATTCCTCCAAAGTATGCCAGGAAACAGACCCAGATGAAAACATAATAATAGTATTCTGTTGCCAGGAATAGTTTGGAGGAATCGTTTACTCCAAATTTATCACACAAAACAATGTGCTATAATATTAATAAATGTCTTAATAATTCCCCTCCAGACATACATACATATATACATACATACATACATACATACATACATACATACATACATACATACACACACACACACACACACACACACACACACACACACACACACACACACACACACACACACACACACACACACACACACACACACACACACACACACTCACACACACATATCTACCCTATTCATATTTATACTCGGTTCATTTTCTCATCTACTGTATAATATTAATTTCACTTATACCTCCATTTCTCCAGTAATATTTTAAGAGAGAAGTACAGTGTTGGTAAATCTGGAGTAAATGATTCCTTCAAACTAGTCCAAGCAACAGAACACTATTATATTTGTTCATCTGGTCCTGTTTCCTGGCATATTTTGGAGGAATCAAGGCACTCCAATGTACCAAAAGTATACTCTCCCCTTAACTTCTGTTCTTCAC
Source organism: Petrolisthes manimaculis (assembly GCA_034508575.1). NCBI lineage: Eukaryota > Metazoa > Arthropoda > Malacostraca > Decapoda > Porcellanidae > Petrolisthes > Petrolisthes manimaculis. The sequence continues at coordinate 43,096 of JAWZYT010002766.1, read as the reverse complement.
ACATTTCTAGGTTTACTTCCCAAATAGTTTTTTTTTTTTTATCATTATTATAGGAAGGAATTGTATGGGTTGCTATATACATCTATTTAGTAAGAAAGATTTGATGGTTTGAAAATAAAAGATATAGATTTCTTGTACAAAAGGTGTAAGTACATACATACATACATACATTGTGTGATGGAATGTACTATAGACTACGCTAATCCTTACCTCTCTCTCTCTCTCTCTCTCTCTCTCTCTCTCTCTCTCTCTCTCTCTCTCTCTCTCTCTCTCTCTCTCTCTCTCTCTCTCTCTCTCTCTCTCATCACACACATTCTCCTTTCTCTTATTAACTTAGTGTTCCATTTTTATTTCCTTATCCATATTTTCCTCCTTATTTCCTTTTACGACTTCTTCTTTCATAATATTATAATCAATGGCCATTCTTATCTTCATATTTTCTACTATGCCTTCTCTCCTTCATCCTTCCTACTTTCCTCTCTCTTTTTTCGTACCCATTCCCTTTTCTATTGCTCCATTACCTCTCCCATTTCCCCCTCCCCCGTCCCTCCTCACTATTGTACTTAAAACCAGCAGATGGCAGTCAGGTCAGGTCAGGTCAGGTAGGTTAGTCGACAGGCGTCCCAGAATACCTTTTAACTACACTCCTCACCCATTCTCTTCACTTCTCCAGTCTCTCCACATGCACCCCACTACTGCCACCCTCCATTCTTCCATCACCTCTCCTTTCTCCCCACTTTTATCTATTTATTCCACTCCCCTTCCTTCTCCCCACCCTTATCTATGTATTCCACTCCCCTTTCATCTTCCCACCCTTATCTATGTATTCCACTCCCTTTCCTTCCTCCCTCATACGTGTCAATCCCCTTTCCCTACTTCATACACCTCATCATTTTCCTTCCCCTCCCTCCCAACCAACCAACTCGCCACCCCACCTCACCTCACCTCACCTCGATCAGATCACAGACAAACAACCCAATAATCCCTAAATTACCAACGCATGGCCTTGAACACACCCGTGACGCACACACACACACACACACACACGCATACACAATCACGAGCACATATTCACAATCACTAAACACACACACACACACACACACACACACACACTACTGGAGAAATCACAATTGCGAGACCACGATGAACTTAATCAAATTCCGACATTGAATTAATAGACGAAATGATTCTTCCAACAATTTCGGCGACTACATAAATAATTTATGTACTGTCACCCACTTCAGGGAAATACAAGAAGAGAAAACTAGTAATGGTTGTAGATGTGGAGATTGTGATATGATGATAATGGTTGTAGTGGTGAAGGTGGGTGGGTTGCCGCTTATGGTATAGTTGTGGTGATGGTTGTAGTTTTAATGGTTGTAGTGGTGAGGGTGGGTTGCCGCTAATAGTATATTGTTGTGGTGATGGTTGTAGTGGTGTGTATTATAGTGTTGTAGTAGATGTGGCTATTGGTGGTTGTTAATCAGTTTCCCACGGGAGGGCCTCGACTCACGCTACCTGACTGGCCCCCACCTGGTCTGTCCTTCCTTAATCATTAACACTGGGAGGAGATTACCAAGGGATAGAGGACAGAGGGAGGAAAGGAGTGGAGGTGGAAGGTGGTAAGGGGTGTGTGGATGGGTATAGCAGAAGGGAGATGAGTGACTTAGACTTGTCAATAGAGCATTCATTTATATATATATGTGATAATATTAAATAGAAGTATAGACAGTCATATAGCCGAGAATCCATAAGCTTGCCTGAGTAATTCTAAAACTCCTTATTTTCCAGTTTCTTAATCCATGAGTTGACCTGTAGGATTCCCCGAGTCCCCAAAGTTAAAGAGTGTTAAGGCCCCTGGAGAGGAAAGGGTATGGTGAGTCAGAAAGAGAGAGAGAGAGAGAGAGAGAGAGAGAGAGAGAGAGAGAGAGAGAGAGAGAGAGAGAGAGAGAGAGAGAGAGAGAGAGAGAGAGAGAGAGAGAGAGAGAGAGAGAGAGAGAAATAGTAGACCGAAGAGCCACTCAGACGTAAATTAAACCACGGTCGGAGTTACTAAATCGACCGTGAATTAAATGAACTCACACCGTCTATTCCGTAGTGTAATAATGAACTCACTACTTCACCCTATTGTGTGTAACTCTGGCTACACACGGAGATCTGAGAGTAAACAAACCTATATTGTTTCGCCATGGGTGTCGCGGAACAACCCATTTTATATACCTTGAATAAATACTACCACCAACCCATTCTCCATTTTTATATTAACCAGGATTCATATATTATCATTCATATAGTCGTTTTATTTTCACGGATTGTTTATTATATGGTAATCTTAACAAAAATTATAAAGATCATGTGGTATTTTTTTTCTGTATAACGGTGAGCGATATTACTAGTGATCCAAAAGCTTCAAATTATATCATTTAATTAACGTTAACCTTCCCTGACTCATTTCTCATTATTTTTTTACCATTCTCCAAAACTATTAACCTCGTCTCTATTTCCTCCACCTTTCATGTCTTTTTCCTTTCTATCTACCTTCATCCACTGCCCTCTGTTGATTTCAAGTGTCCTTTCCTCTTCATTCCACTTGTAAGCTTTCTTTCTTTTTTCTCTCCCTTTACCTGCCTCGAAATTCCCCATTACATTCTTCTCTCCTTTTCCCCCTACAAACAAATTTCCTTTCTCCTTCACGGCATAAGCCAAGGGAAGGAAAGTGAGGTCTGGTGGTCGCTGATTGAGCCTGTACCCAACGTCCTTTCTGGCCTTGCCCCTTGCCTGTACCCAACGTTTTTTCTCAAGTTTTCAGTCCTTGCCTTTATCAATACGCCGAACACCAGTCATGACAGTATACCTCCTGCCAAGTTTTCCTACCCCAACACTCATCAGTTCCCCAGTTTTAATATTAAAGCGCAAAAATTGAGAAAAATGTTATTTTATATCATTTTTTGCATACTAAAAAAGATATAGAAGCAAATTGATTAGTAACACAAGGTGGTTGGTTATCTATGGGGTCACTGGCAGACATATGACTTTCTAAATTGAAAAAAAAAAAATTGAACGACAATGGCATGAGAAGAATAATTTGATAACTTTGAGACATTCCCTAATTCACCACTTTGACCCACATCCCTTTCCTCCAAACACCTTCCACACACACACGTCAGTTTTTCTTCATTTATCCCTCAAAACTTTTTCCCTCCCCCTACAACCCCCCAAAATCCCAATCAACCCAAACTATTTACCTACATCCCCCCACACCCACACCACCACCCACCCTTTCATCCATCCCCTTCCCAAACATTCACCCGATCACAACCCAAGCCCACCATCACCCCAACTATACCTCCTTTCCCTTCCCCCCTCTCTCCCCCCCACATATATACCTTTCTTCTCTCTTTCCATCCTTCCTTCGACCCCCCCCCCCCCCAGCCTGCCCCCAGCCATCCAGCCCCCGGGGACAATATAGGTGGTGTTATTGGACATTAATGATGACAAGGGGTGGTGATGGTCGGTGCCGGGAGCTTTGTCGCCACCGAACCCCGACTCAACACCAATATTGCCGCCTCTTGAGCTACACCACCTACCAACCACCTATACCTAGCTTCGACCCTCCACCTACCCACCACCTACCACCCATATACCGTATCCTCGATCCTCCACCTACCACCTACCTACCCTCGATCCTCTACCTATACCCACCATCTACCACCTTACTACCTACATCCTCCACCTTCCTACCACCCATATACCGTATCCTCGATCCTCCACCTACCCACCACCCACCTGCCACCTACCCTCGATCCCCTACCTATACCCACCATCTACCACCTACCCACCCACTTACTACCTACCACCTACCTACCTACCCTCCATCCTCCACCTATAATACCACCTACCACCAAGCCAGGCAGTGGACACATGAGTTTTTTTTATTTTTTTTATTTATATATATATATATATATATATATATATATATATATATATATATATATATATATATATATATACTTATTTTTATTTAGTTGTGGTGATTTTTTATTATTATTATTTTTTTTTTTTTTTCATTTGTTGGGTAAGGATTATTTATTTCTCTCTCTCTTTGGACTTCTTTTTCTGTTGGGACAGGATGTGTAAAATAAATTGTGTTTTCTACGTGTGAGTGTTTTTTTTTTTTTTTTTTACTTTTCTTTTGCGATTGGAAGGGTTAGTTTTTATTACCTATGCATTATTTCTTAATATATTTTTTTAAGTGTTCACTGATTTTCTTGTTGCGTCTATTTTTTTTTTTCGTGTTTCTCCATTATCAGTTTTACTTCAACTGTTATGTTTTGTACAGTCAGTATACACGGATTTTCTCATTTTTTTTCCTCCATTTTCCGACTTTAAGGACCCTGTGATCATGTATGAGAATTGGAGGCTTCTGATTCCACCTAACCATGCCACGAAACAAGCTCCTTCCATAGAGGTAGTGTTTCGTGGCAATATTTGAAGGACTCGTTTATCTCCAATGTTCTGACTACATCACAGGGTCCCTTAATTAAGGAGGAAATTCAGTGTTGGTAAATTTGGAGCAACTGAATCCTCCAAACTATTCCAAGCAACAGAACACCATTATTTTTGCTCTCCTGTTCCTGTTTCCTGGTGTACTTTAGAGGAATCAAGGCACTCCAATTAACAAAAGCGAATTACAACCATAAGCACCTCTCCCTCATCTCCTTTACTCTCCTATTATTGTTATTATTTTATTTTTTATTATTATTCGTTCTTCGTTCATTGTTTTGGTGTGTTGTTGTTGTTTACCTTATGAATGCAATATATATTTCTTTATTGTTTCTTTGTGTTGGGAATATCAACGTTTCTCCTTTTTTATATGTATATACTATTTATTATGATTATTTCCTTTACCACATTTTTATTTCTGCTGTTTCTAATGAAATCTTTTGTTGCATTATTTTCTCAGAAAGAAAAAGAATATATGCATTTAAGATATTGTGTATAAAGACTTACAGTAATTCTGGTCACGTCATAATTATCATATATAGTATTTTATAGTATTTTTCTTAATCATAATTCATATATTATACCCTATTGTTGTACAAAAAGCAAAACCACCTCACCACATTTACAACCAGACCTTCAAGACCTTTAAAATGTACGAATATGTTTAGTGATGTATAATAATAATAATAATAATAATAATAATAATAATAATAATAATATATAAAAAAAAAAATATATATATATATATATATATAAATAAAAAAAATAAAATAATAATAATGATAATAATAAAAATAGAAATAGAAATAGAAATAGAAATGATAATAATAATGATAATAATAAAAATAGAAATAGAAATAGAAATAAAAATAAAAATAATAATAAACATGAAAATAATAATAATAATAATAATAATAATAATAAAAATAAAAATATTAATAAATAATAATAATAATAATAATAATAGGGACTGGTAGGCCTATGAACAGTGGTTGCCGTGACCCTATACAGTCAATAATATCGCCAAGGGGGAAGAAGGCCTAGTTATACCTCACCCAGTAATGATTAGGACACAGATAGAAAGAGAAGGCAAGGAGGAGGGGGAGGGAGGAAGGGGGAGTTTGGGAGAAGAGGAGTGTGGGGAGGGGAGGGAAGGACAGAGATAGAAAGAGAAAGCAAGGGGGAGTTTGGGGGAGGGGGAGAGGGGGGAAGGGGGAAGGGAGGGAAGGACAGATATAGAAAGAGAAGGGGATTTGGGGGAGGGGGGGAAGGGGCTGTACTGGGACCATACACAATAGTCCTTGCCTTTCCCCCCTATACTGCTCCCCCCTCCTCGCTCCCCTCTTACCCACTCCCCTCACTCTCTTCACTCCCTTCTCTCCCCTCATCATTCACTTCTTGCCCTCATCCTCTCCCGTAATGATGTGGGCAATACTTTAAGGATTTTGGCGCCCCATCGATCCCAGCGACTCAATTTCAGTTCTTCAGCCTTCCCTTTTTTTCCTTCCTGCTTGCTGTCTCTCTTTTCTCTTTTATCTTCTGGCGTTATATGACCTCGCTGTTGTGGCGTCTAATATCAATCAATCAATCCCTCATCCCCCTTGAGCCCCCTCACTCCCTTCACAACCCCCTCACTCCCTTCTCACTCCCTTATCATTCCTCTCACTCCCTTGTCATTCCTCTCACTCCCTTCACAACCCCCTTACTCCCTTCTCACTCCCTTGTTATCCCCCTTACTCCCTTCTCACTCCCTTATCATTCACTTCCCCTCCCCTCATCCCTTTAGTTTAGCCTTCTCTCTCTTCTTGATTAATCTTTGTTGCCATCACTCCCATCTCTACCCTCCGTTCCCTCACTACCCTCTATTTCTGATTACTCTTGTCTCGCCTTTCATGGTTCTCTCCCCTTCATGGTTCTCTCTTCTTCATGGTTCCCTATAGTTGTCTCTCTCATGGTTCTATCTCCTATGGTTCTCTCTCCACATAGATCTCTCTCACCCATAGATCTTTCTCTCCCATATACATCTCTCCCATATATGTTTTCCCATCCTCATGGTTCTTTCTCCTCCATAGTTCTCTCTCCCATAGTCCCCCCTCCCTATGATTCTCACCTCCACCCTACACCCTCCATGGTTCTCTCTTCCCCCATCTGTTTACTGTGTTGGGGAGGAGTGTTGTGTCAATGGGAATGGGGAAGGGGATATACTGGGGAAAATACTGCATGCATGGTGGGGGGGGGGGTCTTCTGTACTGGGGAAAATACTGCATGGGGAAGAGATGGAGTAACTGGTGACTGAGTGAGAGGTATCGACAGTGGTGGAGAATGGATCCGTAATAGTGGTGGGTGTGTGGGTGTGGTGGTGGGTGTGGTGGTGGGTGAAGGAATGGATGTGTTGAGAGTTGATAAGGGATTTAATTAAGAGTGGATTAGATTGATAGTGAATTTTAAAAAGTAGTGTGAATGGTAGATGCAGGGATACAAAAGGAAGGGATTAAAAGTGGGTCAGGTTGATAGTTAATTTTTAAAAAGTAGTTGGAAAGGTAGATGCATAGAAACAGAAGGAAGGGATTTAGAGTGGGTCAGATTGATTGTGAATTAAAAACAAATAGTGGGAGAAGTAGATGCATAGAAACAGAAGGAAGGGATTTAAGAGTGGGTCAGGTTGATTGTGAACGAAGGAAATAGTGGGAAAAATATTATAAACGTACTAAAACAGAAAGAAGGGACTAAAGAATGGGTCAAGTTGATAGAGAATAAATAAAATAAAATAGTGGGGAAAGAAGACGCATAGAAACAGAAAAAAAAAAAATTGAAAAGTGAGTAGATCAAGTTAATAATGAAAATAAAAAAAAATGCTAGTAGGTAAAGGAAGACACATAATAGAAACAGAAAGGACCCCCTAAGAACAAAAGAACAGGGGAAATTACTGTACTGTATATAGGTCTGTCTGTCTGTCTGTCTGTCTATAGGTCCATTCAAGCCTCCAAGCCGCTCCCAATTTATAGAACCCCCCAAAAAAAACACCGAGACAGTAATTGTTATCTGTCTGGTGGGCTATTTATAAAACTTTTTGATGATTGCACTTATTACTTACTTCCTTTGTGAGTTGGTTCCATTCATCCACCACTTCTGTTTCTGGACCCGTGCCTTCCCATCTCGCTTCTATGGATAATCGAAATGTCTCTATAACTTGAATCTTTAAACTTTGAATGTGTGTTGAGAATGGGACAAAGGGGGGGTTGTGGGGGGAGAGGTAGGACTGTGTGTGTGTGTGTGTGTGTGTGTGTGTGTGTGTGTGTGTGTGTGTGTGTGTGTGTGTGTGTGTGTGTGTGTGTGTGTGTGTGTGTAGGGGAGGTAGATGATTAAAAATGGAGAGGGAAGTGTGGAAATGAGCACGATGGGGTAATTAGGGAAGATGGGAGTTAATAATTCGACAAAAAAAAAGTATATATGGAGTGAGGCACGGTCGAGAGAATGGAGTGAGGATAGAGATTTGTTGTGCCAAGGAGGGTAAGTAATAAGGATAGGAGATAATTTCGACATGGGAAGACAGGGATGTGATGCTTTGATGTGAGATATAGAAAGGACAGAGAAGAGGGGTGCTGAGGAAGACAGAGAAAAATATAATACAGCTTGAAGATAGAAAGAAATTGGTCGTGAAAATAAAGTTCAGATGAAAAATATTAATTAAAAGGAAAAACAGTTAAAAAAAAAATAAAATAAAAGGAGAACAGATAAAAAAAAAATAATAATTCCTCGTACTACATAGACCATGATAAATACTTCACCTTGGGTAAGTAAGTAAGTAAGTATAGGGAATGAAAGTGACGATAATAATAATAGCTAGTGTCTGTCTGAAGTAAGTAAAGTATAGGGAATGAAAGTGACGATAATAATAATAATAAAAAAATGTCAGTCTGATACATGGTTCCAATTTGCCGTGTTCCTTCCTTCCTTGTTGTTTTGGTGTTAAGTGCTGCTGGTGTGTGTGTTGCATTAAGGCCCAAGACCCTATATACTGTGCCCCTTTAAGAATCCAATAATAACAACAGCGATAGCACAGTGGTGGCCCAATAAACGTCTTCTACTACACAATATATACCCACTGTAAACTCCATTAAGATATTTTTTTTGTTCATTCCCACACAATCCGATAGAACCCATTAGAATTACATTATGGCGTTTTATAATTTGGTGAATGGAGTGTGAATACCCATCTTTTGTAATTCCCACTAACGTCATATAATTAGAGTCTGTTTTGGCCACTTCAGAACTCACAATTGTTTATTTATTATACTCTATCTCTCTGGGACTGGCAGAACAGAACCCAAGGCAGCTCTCTTTAATTAACTTAAACTTGATTCAACCCATCCTTAAGCCCACCAGGACACACCACAACCCACTAAAACCCCACTTCAACTCACCAGATACCACCCAACCCCACACACACAAAAAAAAAACCATGCCAAGTCTTCAGTACCACTCTGATGGTGCCAAAAACTCTCATCCCAATTCAACAAAATCCTACTCTAATCCCAATAAAACCCACTCCAACACAACATAAATAATCCCAACTCAACCCCACCAAAATCCCCATCTCTCCAACCCAACAGTCCCAATCCAACCCAACATAGATAATCCCAACCCAACCCAACATAATCCCGCTAAAACCTTACCAAAAATCCCACCCCAACCCATCTCCAACCCCACCTCCCCAACACAACATAATCCCATCTCCAACTCCTACATAAATAATCCCCCATCTCCCCACAACAAGCGACGCCCATGCACCCAGCCCCACAGGAACCCCCCATCACCCCACAACAAGCGACCCCCATGCACCCAGCCCCACAGGAACCCCCCATGACCCCACAACAAGCGACCCCCATGCACCCAGCCCCACCGGAACCCCCCATGACCCCACAACAAGCGACCCCCATGCACCCAGCCCCACCGGAACCCCCCATCCCCCCACAACAACAGACCCCCATGCACCCAGCCCCACCGGAACCCATTCTAAACCGCTCTAACACGCGTGACATGGGATCCAGTGAGCTAAAAGGTTAATATTTCCCCCGGCCGTCGGATGGTGAGACAGATACGGGCCTGGGGGTAAACTTATACTTCCACGGGCTGGTTGGGTAATGGAGTTTTGTGCTATACAGAGGGAGGGAGGGAAGGGGGCGTTGTTAGGTTGGACTGTATTTATGTGGATAGATGGATGGATGTACTGATGTAGTTTTAGGCTGTGTGTGTGTGTGTAATAGGTTTAGTTATGGGATGTGTGTGTGTGTGTGTGTAAGGAGTGTAGTTATGGGATGTGTGTGTGTGTGTGTAATAGGTGTAGTTATAGGCTGTGTGTTTGTGTGTGTGTGTGTGTGTGTAATAGGTGTAGTTATAGGTTGTGTGTGTGTGTTTAATTAGATACTTTATGTGTAAAGTCATGGTCTAATGTCCTGCAACACCTTCCAATGAGATGGCTTCGAAAAATGATCCGAAACTATAGCTGTTGGTGTGTGCAATTTTGGTTCATAAAATTAACTCAAATAGCTCGTTTTTATTCACCAGGTTGCAGTACATTAGACCATGACTTTACGTGTGCCTGAGGATGATTAGATGGATGGATATGATAATAAACAAAAATACCTGTGTGTTTATGTGGGGATAATTGTCAAGTACTGTAGTTATTAGCGTTCATATAATGTTGATCTTACACTACATAGTTTCGTGGGTTGACAAGGCAGTGTTTATTATAGTTCTGTTTAAGGGGGTGCGGGAATAGGGGGACAGGCTTGAGGGGTTTTAGGGGGTGCGGGAGTAGGGGGACAGGCTTGGGGTGGGGTTAGGGGGACGTAAATAGGGGACAGACTTTCTACCCACCCCAAGCCTGTCCTCCTATTCCAGCACCCCTTACTCCCCTCTCCCAAGCCTGTCCCCTACTCCCGCACCCCCTTAAGGCAACAGAGACAAGGTTAGCTCCCCGTGGCGTCTGTTGTCCGGCTCAGTTACACGACGCAGCAGGAAAATAGCAATAACTCCAGGCCATTAATTTATTTGAAGCGGTTGTCACACGCCTCTCACTCCTGCACTCATGAAGGATGTGTGTGTGTGTGTGTGTGTGTGTGTAGAGAAGGGAGAGGGAGTGTAGGGCAGGGTAAATGTGTGTGTGTGTGTGTGTGTGTGTGTGTGTGTGTGTGTAAAAAAGGGGTAGGGAATGTAGGGGAGGGTATATATATATATATATATATATATATATATGATGTTTTTTTTTGGGATAACTATGCGGACTGATTCTTGAGTAACAGGGAATACTCAAAATAAGCATATTCCCAATAGCTATATAGTGCTGACGCAGTCAGTCTACCTATAAATATATATATGTGTGTGTGTGTGTGTGTGTGTGTGTAAAAAAGGGGGAGGGAATGTAGAGGAGGGTATAAGTGTGTGTGTGTGTAAAAAAGGGGTAGGGAATGTAGGGCAGAGTATATGTGTGTGTGTGTGTGTGTGTGTGTGTAAAAAAAGGGAGAGGGAATGTAGGGCAGGGTAAATGTGTGTGTGTGTGTGTGTGTGTTGTATAGAGAGCATATAGATAATACAGCCATAATTTCCAGCCAGCCAACTGATCACGCCCATAACTCCGGTGGCATCTCTCTCTCTCTCTCTCTCTCTCTCTCTCTCTCTGTACTCGTGTGTATGTATGGCCGGCTGCCAACATGTGCGGGGGACAGGGCGGCTCTAGGCTGTTTCTGAGTTATTAAAGGCTATTTTTGGGGGTATTAATGTCGTTGATGCTAATAAAAGAAGATATTTTGGTCATTAAGTGGTGTTAGATGTAAATGAAATGGCTCTTACGTCCTATTTAGTCTGGGAACGAAGAAGTACACACAGTAGCTAACGTAACCTATTAGTTGGTTAGTTATTGGTGTGTGTGTGTGTGTTGTGTGTGTGTGTGTGTGTGTGTGTGTGTGTGTGTGTGTGTGTGTGTGTGTGTGTGTGTGTGTGTGTGTGTGTGTGTGTGTGTGTGCGTGCGTTGATTCAAAATAATATTATTCACAGAGGGAATGGAAAGGATACGAAAACTAGCAGTAATTTCGACCCTCTGTTGTTCATTGTATATCTTTATTAGTCCTATGAAACGACGCTGAGAAGACTACGAAGATCTTAGTAACCTCGACATAAAATAATATCTCATTGTACGATAATTTTTAGTGATAGTGAAGAGGGTAATAATGATGATGGTAGTGCCTCAATCCTCAACTCCCTCATCTCCTGTACTGTACAACCTCACACTGTATCTTTCAATTTCCACTTTCATTCACAAGCCACTTTTTCTTCACATTTATTATATAATTTTTCTCCACCATAAGCTGTGTATATTTTTACTTCTCCATCACCCATGCATGCACCGGCCCTCAGTCACCCTCGCCTCCCTCCCACCACCACATCATCTCCATCATCACCACTTCTACCTCCACCTCCACCTCCCCATCTCCACTCACAACTTTACTTTTATCTCTCAGTGCACTTCCAACGCCTCCCACCACTTACTCCCTCACCCGCCCCCCTCTCCCCCCTCACACACACACACACACACACACACACACATTCCTGCCTCCAACCCCTGGCACCCACTCCCCACCATCAATTACCAGGCAGCCAGCTACCCAAACCCGAGCAACGTCCTCCTCTCTCAAGCAGCTGATCAGATGTAAACAAACAACAGCTGATCAGAGGTAAACACAGCCCCGCCTAGGAGAAACGTTTTCACACACACGCCTTTACTGAAAAACGACATGTGATTGTATTTTGGGAAGATTTTACGATATATCCTCCCCCGTCTCAGGAGTCCCGGGATATATTAGAAGATCTTATTATTGGAACAGGATTTTGTTATCTATAGGTTGATTATTGTGTTGTGTAGTGTATTCTGGTATTGTTTAGTGGTTGATTTGTAGGTAAAATGTTCGTGGATGGAAATGGGTGGCATTTATTATCAAGGTACATATGTATAGCTACGCGTAGCTATATTGATACAACATTAAATATATTAATGTCCATAGTTGTTTGTAGGGATTATAAGTATGTATTACAGGATGTTATGTATATTTCCTTCTGTTATACATGCTTATATAGTCCCTACACAAATAGTTGTGGATATTACTATAGTTAAAGTTCTATCATGATTTGTCGCAATACCTTTTTTGGCAACTGTACATACCTTGCTTATTATACCGCAATTTCATCATAAGAAAGTTCCTATGTGTTGTATAATGTCGCAGCAGAAATTAAAGTAACCAAAGTATGCGAAGTCAATATATTATGTCAAGAATTTATATATATAGGTGTTGGGTAAACCTTTAGAGATGACGGGAGTTAAAATCACCTGACGCTAACCAAAATATGACACACAATGCGTCAGCCAGAATGTCTCCTCAATTTTAGTTAGGTCGTCCATCACCAGGGGTTACATATTTCTCCAGCAGGCCTGACGCACGTATCTTCCAGCGGTGGAATAACAAACAGACCAGAGGATATACAGGTTCATGCTCTACACGGCAGTCATCCATAAGGCCAGGAAGGCAGGCAGGCAGGCAGGCAGGCAGGCAGGCAGGCAGGCAGGTAGAGTGAGAAATATTGCAAGCCTCGGGTAATAGGAAATGGTGTATGCATGTTGGTGGTAGGTCCATGGGTGGGAATGTGGACGACGAACACTGTTCTTATGATTGTTTAAAATGGGATTGATGTTGTTGCTCCCTAACAGCTGACTATATACACTACTAAACTATACCATACCTGTGTCTGTCGTGGTTGTGGGATAGAGGAGGAGGAGAAGTAGGAGGAGGAGGAGAGGTTTAAAGGTGTATTTACGTGTATAATAGTGTGTTTGTTTGTGTATGTATACGTACACTGGTGGGGAAATGTTGGTATTGAAGGGTTGTGTGTGTGTGTGTGTGTGTGTGTGTGTGTGTGTGTGTGTGTGTGTGTGTGTGTGTGTGTGTGTTGTGTTGTGTTGTGTTGTGTTGTGTTGTGTTAAGAGGGGCTTGTGGTATTGTGAATATATGTTATTATGAAGGTGTATTGTGTTAAATTAATATGTGTCAGAGGTGTTATGAATGTTATGAATGCTGGTGTGTTGTGTTATGAAGGTTTGGGGTGCTATGTGTGTTTTTATTCCTGCGGTGTGTATGTATATGTGTATGACTGTATGTATGTATGTATGCGTGTGTATCTGTGAATACGACCTTTAGCGAGAAGTAGGGTTGTGAAAGGTCAGAGAGAGAGGGGAAGAGGGAGAGGGAGAGGGAGAGAGAAACTTATTACTGGCTCTGACCGTGTTCTGTTTTCACTGGACACACACACATAAACACACATACGAGGGAGAGCAGATTGAATGATGGTGTGCAAGATAATACTCTGTTATTTAAGGGGAGAGTATAGTTTTAGTAAATTGGAGTGCCTTGATTCCTCCAAAGTGTTCCAGAATACAGAACCAGCCAGAGGAACAAAAGTAATGGTATTCTGTTGCTTGGAATAGTTAGGAGGAATCAGTTGCTCCAGATTTGCCAACACTATACTCTACCCTTAAGTGTAAAAGGATGAGGCAAACTTTTATATATATGAATGAAAGTATGTATACTGTATGAATAAGAGTATGTATGTGTAGCTGTGAACAGTAATTACAAACACAGCCAGAACAGATATAATGGAATTAACACTTGGAATATCTCTTTACTGGTTTGATTTAACACATACAAGTACATATTTGTGTTTTGGTTTACTAAGTCGACTACATTTTGCTCACTAACACTAATACAACTCCATCCAACATACTAATACTACATCTAGCATACTAATACTCCTTCCAACATACTAATACTACATCCAGCATACTAATACTACATCCAGCATACTAATACTCCATCCAACATACTAATACTCCTTCCAACATACTAATACTACATTCAGCATACTAATACTACATCCAACATACTAATACTCCATCCAACATACTAATACTACATCCAACATACTCTGATACTGTAACATTAATTTTTGCATACTCATCATCCTTATGGTGTGTGCTATAGTTGTGTTTCGTACAGTCTAGTGGGTGCTACACTCTTTCCCACTGACTGTCACTCATTGGCGGACCTTTAACCTTTAAGGGGGTGTGGGAGTAGGGGACAGGTTTGGTGGGGGGGGGACTGGGGGGGTGCGGGAATAGGGATACAGGCTTGGGGTGGGTAGAAAGCCTGTCCCCCTATTCCCGCATCCCCCCTAACCCCCCAAAACCACCCCCAAGCCTTTCCCCCTACTCCTGCGCCCCCCAAAACCCCCCCAAGCCTGTCCCCCTATTCCCACACACCCTTACCTTTAACTGGTGGTGCGTTCTGCATGCCAATAACATACTAACATACTCACAAACACTCCACTAAGTTCTCACACCTAATTAACATGTAACAAACTCAACCTACAAACGTGGTATATAAAAGATTGGTTACCCATATACAGTACATTCCCTCAATATGAACCGTTCTGGGTGGCTGGCTGCCTAGAATTATGGCTGGCGAATCCATAATACCTGTATACTGGCTTCAAAAATCTCTCGAGTAAGACAGTAGGGTGTGATGGTTGTGAAAGTGAGGCAATGCACCGATTTCCTCATGTTATAAAAATCATCATCGACCACTTTGTTGAGATGTTTTTTTTGTTTATTTTTTTCCCCTCGTGTCGTGCATGTTGCTTCCACCAGTGTACAGTCACGTGCCATAATAAGTATCCAGAGGTCTGCTTCGAATATACTGATTGATCGAGTATTAAACGAGACAGGATAAGCGTTGTAATTGGTTCACTTGTATGTGGGATGATTTGAAACTACAGCAAGACCTGGATATTTATAATGGTTCACGACTGCATACATATAATTAATTTTTGTAGCCTTGGATCTGATGTGTCCTTTATACTCCCATACCAAATGATACTACTTTAATGTTACTATAAATGGCACTACTACATTTGACGTTGTTATAAATGTTCTTTTTTCTTAGGCTTATACAAATATGTATGTATGTATGTATATATGTATGTATGTATGTATGTAGCCTATGTATGTATGTATGTAGCCTATGTATGTATGTATGTATGTAGCCTATGTATGTATGTAGCCTATGTATGTATGTAGCCTATGTATGTATGTATGTATGTATGTATGTATGTAGCCTATGTATGTATGTATGTATGTAGCCTATGTATGTATGCTCGTGTGTATGTATGTATGTATGTATGTAACGGTGGTGTTACTTGAGCATCCTCGCTGAGGCTTGTGTTTACTCGGAGTTTTGGTGATGTATACGGCGTGGTGGCGGGGGTGGCGCCCCCTTAATGCCTCACAGAGTTATGGCGCACAAACAGGATCCCCCCCACCCCACCACCAGCACCCCCACCAGCACCCCCACCACCCCAACCCCTTTGCCTTTCCCCCTTCCCGATGTTGGTGTGATATGGTATATAATCTTTGAGTGGAAGTGAGGAAGGAACGTAGACCTTGTTATTCCACATTGTAGCTTTGAGGTGTAAATCCCGTAGTTTAAAAAAAATAGGGTCCCTTATTACTGGTGCTCTATGAATTCTCCAAACTACTCCAGGCAACAGATTCCCTATTCGAAATATTGAAGAGTTCTGTGGCCTGGATTATGTTGGAGGATTCTTAGAGCTCCAGTAAGGGCCCTCAAATTTGTTAAAACTACGGATCTAAGTCCCGTAGTTTAAAAAAATTAGGGTCCCTTACTGGAGCTCTATGAATCCTCCAAAATAACCCAGGCCACAGAACCCATAAGTATTTCGAATAGGGAATATGTTGCCCGGAGTATAGTTTGGAGAATTCATAGAGCACCAGTAAGGAAGGACCCTCAATTTCTTTTTTTAAACTACGGGCGTAATCCCTTGTGTCCCATACATGTAGAGGGTTGTTGATTCATAGGTTTACATTACAGTACCTCCTCTGTATACCTCCAAACCTCTGTCAATAATTCAGTAACCAAATAATGAAGGATAGGATTTCAGTACCTTCTCTGTATACCTCCAAACCTTTGTTATTTATTTAATATATTTGTCAGTACAACATCCCTATCTAACCTATATGTAAATACTCAACACAATTATGTACACTCAATACCTGTTTGTTGTAGCATATATAGATAGAAAGCCACCGTTGTTTGTCAGTATAACATCCCTATCTAATCCCTATTATATACTCCCCACATTTATACTCCAAGGCTGTTTGTTGTTAGTTGTGGCATAGATAGAAAGCCCCTGTGTTTCTCAGTATAACATCCCTATCTAATCCACATTCATCTAATCTACACACCTATATAAGCCTGTTTGTTATAGCCATAGACAGAAAGCCGCTGTGTATATCTGTACAGTACAACATCCCTATCTAATCCATATTTAACTACTCTACACACCTATACTATAAATTATATAAGCCTATTTGTTATAGCCATAGACAGACAGAAAGCCTCCTCCGTGTTCTTTACCTTACTAAGCTACGGTGGCTGGTGTGTGTGGTGTGTGGTGTGTGGTGTGTGGTGCCTGGTGTGTGATGTGTGGTGTGTGGTGTGGTGGCTGGTGTGTGATGTGTGGTGTGTGGTGTGTGATGTGTAGTGCCTGGTGTGTGGTGTGTGGTGGTGTAACAAATTATCTCCCTCTAAACTACTCCAGTGTAAGTCACGATAAAGGATGTTCTGACGCCCTCATATAAATTCTTCCTTTAAAGCTGGAAAACTGTGAATATAATATACTTGGTGATGTTAATACTCAGTTGGATATTTATATATATTTTTTTTTTATATTATATTTTGTGTATTTATATATTTTTTTTTCTTGGTAATTTTGATGATTATTTAATTACTTTCCTCGTCATTGGGATTATTATTAACTATATATTGATGTGATTTTTTTCATGTTTATTACAGTGTTAGATGTTTATTTGATTTATTTTTTTATGATCATTTGTATATAATATGTCATAGAATAGATGCAGTTTATTTTACCGTGTTAGTGTGTTGGTTATAACTATGTTTTTATTCTCTACATATAAATTTTCCTCAACTTTCTCCCTCTTTCTTTCATTTCCCTGATATTTTCTTTTATTTCTATCCCCCTCTTCTCTATTTCTACTTCCTCTCCTTTCTTCCAGTTTTTTTCCTCCCCCCCTTAATCTCTTTCAATTCCTTCTTCTTCTTTCTCTCTCTCTCTTTCCTTTCTCCACCGTCTCATTTTTCATAATTATTTGCTCTTTTCTTGCCTCACACCTCCTCCTCCTCCTCCTCCTCCTCCTCCTCCTCCTCCTCCTCCTCCTCCTCCTCCTCCTCCTCCTCTCTCCCTTCACAGCTTACACCTTCTCTTTCTCCCCTCCCCTTTCCCTTCCCCTTTATTATCCTCTTCCTCTCTCTGTTAATACTCACATTCTCCTCCTATGCACCCTATTCTCTCCCTCACCTTCCTCTCTTTTCTCTCACCCCTTTCTTCTGTATTATATCTCTTCCTCTCTCTGTTACTCCTCACCTTTCCTTTCTGTTCATCTCTCTCTCCTTTCCTATCCCCCCTTTCTTCTCTATTATATCTCTTCCTCTCTCAGTTACTCCTCACCTTTCCCTACCCCCTACCCCTACCCACTTCCCTCACCTTCCCTTCCCCCCCTGCCCCCTTGGTCGTGGTGGTGGCCATAATTGCTAATGATATTGTCCCTAGGAACGCCTGGCCCCTAATTTGACTCCCCTTTATTCATCCAGCTGAGAGAGAGAGAGAGAGAGAGAGAGAGAGAGAGAGAGAGAGAGAGAGAGAGAGAGAGAGGGGAGGGGGGCAAGGGGAAGGGGTTCATACGTGATGTGAAAGGGGAAGAGGGGAAGGGATTCAGTTCAGCGTTTAAGGTTGAGGAAGAGGGGAAAAAAGGGAAGGGAAAGGGAAGGGGAAAAGGCATATACGTGTTGAAGGAGGGGAAGAGGGGATAGGGAAGGGGAAAAAGTATATACGTAATGTGTAAGAGAAGAGGTAAAAGAAAGGAGAAAAGGTATATACGTGTTATGGAAGGGGGAGAGGGAAAAGAAAGGGGAAAATGCGTATATACGTGATGTAGGATGGGTAGAAGGAAAGGGAAGAGGACAAAATGTATATACGTGTTATGGAAGAGAAAGGGGAAGAGGGAAAAGGTGTATACGTGTTATTGGAGGTGAAGAGGGAAAAGGTACATACGTGATGTGGAAGGTGATGAGGGAAAGGGATAAGTACCGTATTTAAGAGGGTGGGAGAGGGGAATGTAATTATGTGTGAATTGACGGAGAGAGAGAGAGAGAGAGAGAGAGAGAGAGAGAGAGAGAGAGAGAGAGAGAGAGAGAGAGAGAGAGAGAGAGAAGCATGGATAGAAAACAGATGGAATTACCTTATAGAATCCCCTTTAACACGATGTTTGCTTATGATATTATAAAATTATTTCTGTAACATGTATCCTACAGTAAATCCCATAACCTGTGGAAATAATATTGCTTTTAATTCTTATTCTTCCGGGTGTGGTCCATTGCTGTATCTATTTTTATAAGTGCTGTGTATTTCTCGACATGTTCTTTAAGTGTGATATAGGGTGTTTGCGGGATACGCCTCATTCACACCCCCGACTACCGCATTCTCCCGCCACGGTCTGGGATGCGGGAGAGTGAATACAACGAGGACACACCTTTATATATACAGTACCTTTTACACTTCTTGGAGGTGGAATGGGATGTACAGTTGCCAAAAAAGATATTGTGAGAACTTTTGATACAACATTTAATATATTAATGTCCATAGTTTGTACAGATTATAAGTATGTATTACAGAAGGACATGTATAATTCCTTCTGTTATACATGCTTATAGTCCCAACAAATATTTGTGAATATTACTATGGTTAGCGTTCTATCAAGATTTGTCGCAATACCTTTTTTGGCAACTGTACATCACATATATGTATGTATGTGGCGGTAGCAGCCATAACCGAAGCTGACATGGGGCTCACGTGGGTGGAGAGGTCTGTGTTTCATACACACAGTGTGATGCTACACTCTGTCCCATTGACTACCACTCATTGACGGACCTTTAACCTTTGTGTCACTTTAGTACGGTTCCGGTAACACACACACACACATGCACACACACACACACACACATACACACACACACAAGAGAAGAAGAATGAAAGGAAAGAAGGGAAAATATGAATGAAAAGGGAGATGTACGCAGAGAGAGAGAGAGAGAGAGAGAGAGAGAGAGAGAGAGAGAGAGAGAGAGAGAGAGAGAGAGAGAAAGAGAGAGAGATTAAGTACATACGGATGAGAGAACACGATGAGAAGGGAACTGGAAAGGGCGTGTAAGAGAAAGGGTCGAGGAGAGAATGAGGACGAGAATGAGGAAAGGGGAGATGCCAGGGAATGAAATGTGTTGGAAGCGGAATGAAATGAAGGGAGGGAAGGCTACATACACACATATGTACATAATTACATAAGGGTACTGTACATACATACATACATTCATACTGTACCTATTACACATGAGTATTATTGTACAGGTAAATAATTTGCTCACTACACACACACACACACACACACACACACACACACACACACACACACACACACATTCATTCATTGAAATCATAAGACAACAATTGACTCAACAAATCTCTCTCTCTCTCTCTCTCTCTCTCTCTCTCTCTCTCTCTCTCTCTCTCTCTCTCTCTCTCTCTCCCTTTTCTCAACCCCTTCACCCTCTCTCTTTTCGTGTTCCCCCAAGCGACATTCAATTGATTGCTTCTGTGCATATATATATTTTTTTACCCCTAAATATTTGTGCACGTGTTGAAAGAGCAATGATAGCGTTCTTGTTGTTGTTTGTTGCTGTTGTTGTTGTTTGTTGTTGTTGTTTTGTTGTTGTTGTTTTGTTTGAGTTCTTCTTGGTGTTGTTCTTGTTCATGTTCGTTTAATTATTGTTTTGTTGTATCGATTTTGGCTATTGTTGTGATAAATAATTATGATGGTTGTTGTTATTGACGTATATAGGTGATGTTATGATTGTTAAAGAATTGGTTATTGCATGTATGGATTACGGTTCCTGTTGTTTATATTGTGCTTGTTATTGTAGTTATTTTTTTTATATATTTACGTTATTGATTTTGTTGTATTAATTTTAAAGATGTTGTTGGTGTTGTTTATGTTGTTGTTTTTGCTGCTATTGTTGTTGTGGCTGTTGTTGTTGTTGTTGGTGTTGTTGTTGCTTTGGGTGGTGGTGGTGGTGGAGGTACTCGTGTAAAGTGTTGTTATTGTTGTTGTTGTTGTTGTTGATATAGTTGTTGTTAATTGTTTTTGATGACGTGTGTAGTTGTTGTTGTCGACAGTTTTAGTTGTTAAAAGTTGTCATCGTTGTTGTCAATGGTATCAGGATGTGCATTTTAATGGTGGCAGTCAGTGGTGGAAATGGTATCAATGGTGTAGTAGATGTTGTCAATGATGGCAGTGTTGTTAGTGGTTAATAATTATGATGTCGGTGGTGGAAATGATGGAAGTCAGCTAGTAGTGGGAAATGATTGATGTCAGTGGTGGAAGTGTTGTCATTGGTGTGTATATAGTATCGTGATTGATGTAAGTCGTGGTGGTGGTGTTGTCAATGCTGTCAGTAATATGGCTGGCATTGGTGGCAGATATGGACAGTGTGAGTAAAAGGTAACATTTTTTTTTTTATGTG
The DNA here is from genome assembly GCA_034508575.1 of Petrolisthes manimaculis. Classification (NCBI taxonomy): domain Eukaryota; kingdom Metazoa; phylum Arthropoda; class Malacostraca; order Decapoda; family Porcellanidae; genus Petrolisthes; species Petrolisthes manimaculis. The sequence continues at coordinate 21,815 of JAWZYT010002766.1, read as the reverse complement.
ATTGGTGTTATGACAAGAGAATGTGGAAGGTCAAAGAGTGGAGAAAGGAGGGAGGGTAGTAGAGGAGGGAAGGAGAGAAGGGGGGAGGGGGGTAGTAGATTACGATGGGGATGGGGGTGGAGAAGGAGAGGGAAGGAAGGAAGGAAGGAAGGAGAGAAGAGGGGAGGGGGGAAGGTCATAATTAGAGTGGGGGAAAGGGGTAGGGTAGTAGATTACGATGGGGATGGAGAAGGAGAAGGAAGGAAGGAAGGAAGGAGAGAAGGGGGAGGAGAAGAGGAGAGGGAGAACACAAGGAAATATGCAGTGCTGAAAGAATGTGCTGTTAAGGGAAGATGAAACAGACGGTGAGAGGAAATGTAAAAGAAAGCAAAGCAGTGAGAGAGAGAGAGATAAAAAAAAAGAGAGGTTTAGAAAGAAGACGAAGAATAATGAAATGAAATACGCAAATTTATTAATGGGTGAAGAAAAATTGAAGAAGAGAAAAAAAAGAACACATAGATACTGTTGCTAAAATAAATACTCCACACTACTGTACACCATTTCATAATAGATCATAATCCTGACTCTATTTCAATTCTTCTCTGCATGGCTATCACAACCATCAGTGTTTTGTCGTTGTACGGTAGTGTTCTTTATACGATGATCCTTTTACATTCCAAATCAACCGGGTTTTATTTTATTTTATTTTTTCCGCGAGTGTGGTTTTGGCGAATTCATATGAGGCCTCAAATTTGTTCACATGTTTTCGTCGTTTTACAAGGCTGAATTTATTTTTAGTTTTTTTTCCCCTTCGCGATATTTTTTTTTTTTTTTTTTTTTTTTTTTTTTTTTTTTTTTTGCGCCACCTCCCAGATCGGGGTGATTAATAAATGTTGTTTTGGTTGAATGAGTGAACTGCCAGGGAGGGATGGGAGCTGCAACGTCCATGTCCTTTCCTATATAACCCCCCCCCCCCCCCCACCTCACGTCACACTTTACTCTTACCTGATATTTTGACATCTCTCTCTCTCTCTCTCTCTCTCTCTCTCTCTCTCTCTCTCTCTCTCTCTCTCTCTCTCTCTCTCTCTCTCTCTCTCTCTCTCTCTCTCTCTCTCTCTCTCTTTTAATTCAATTTATTCCTTAGCAGTGAATACAGATGAATATTATTACCTCAGTTATATATAATTATGTTAAACAATACAATCTTGTTATTAATAGAAATGTGTGTATATATTTTTTTTGCCCTAAGTGATTGCAAATAATGTACTCTGGTTTTAATTAAAGTTATCAGGACGTAAGGGGACAGTATACTTTTGGTACATTGGAGTGCCTTGATTCCTCCAAAGTATGCCAGGAAACAGAACCAGAGGAACAAAAATAATGGTGTTTTGTTGCTTGGAATAGTAAGGAGGAATCAGTTGCTCCAGATTTGCCAACACTGTACTATCCCCTTAAGTCAGTCTATAATAAAACAAAGGCGACATTGGCACTCAAAGGATTAAAAAAAAAAATCCTGCTTACGACTTTTTTAATTGCTGCTGAGTTTCATCCTACGATTTTTCTTTTAAAGGAGAATCATTTTGTGTCCAATTGTTATACGGTAAAAATGTAGTAGTTGGTCAATAAATACCAGTTCGCAATTTTGTATACGCAGAGAGAGAGAGAGAGAGAGAGAGGAGGGGTTAAGGGGGGGTATCACGCATCACACACCCCTTCCGCATCTAACTCTCTCTCTCTCTCTCTCTCTCTCTCTCTCTCTCTCTCTCTCTCTCTCTCTCTCTCTCTCTCTCTCTCTCTCTCTCTCTCTCTCTCTCTCACACACACACACACACACACAAACTTTTAATTATTGTCTTTTCAACCTTCAATTTCCCCCTCTTCCTCCCTCTGTCACTTTTCCCTCCAACCAACCAACCGACCGACACACACACACACACCCTTTCTCTTCATTAATTTTCTCCCTCTTACTTCATTCAATTTACAGTAGTTTTCCCATTACCTCTTCTACCCTCTCTGTCTCAAATTAATTCACCCTCAACTTAACTCGCCCCCCTCCCTTCACTCACCCTCCCATGCCTTCTTCATTATTCATCCCCATACTCGCGTATTCGGTCGGTCACACTTTTTAACTCCAACAAGGCTCTTCTATCCCTCAATTCATTCCTTCGAACACGTTTTATTTATATATTCTTATCGTATATATTCGCCCCCCCCCCCCACTTCCCCTCCCCCTGTAAAGAAGTAAACACCACGTGAATTGTTTTGTTGTTATTTCTACTCTATCTTCCTTGGTCTTAATTCAATCATATTCATCTCATCTGTCATCCTTCCTTTCTTTTTCTGTTTTTATTTTTCATTCACTGACTGCTGCTATGCTATAACCTCATCTCTATATTCCTTGGCGGTCTGTGCATCTGCCTATTGCATCGAATCTAATGTTATTATTATTGTTATATATAAAAAGTCACTTTCTCATCAATCAGCCAGTCACATTTCCTTCCTTTTCTTCACCCCCATCCTCTCTTATCTCTTCTTCTGTCTCAAATCTCCTCTTTCTCCTTCTCCCTCATCTCCTCCTTCTCCCTCTGTCTCATCTCCTCCTCCACCCTCCCTCATCTCCATCTTCTCCCCCTCCACCCTCCCTCCCTCACCTTCTTTCCTCCTCTTCCCCCTCATTCCTTCCTTCCTTCCCGCCTCCCCAGAGACTAGTGAGGCCCCCCGAGGAGAACATTGGGATGGGTGTTGTATTGTGTGTTAAAGTTAGCAGGCAACCCACTCACCCAGGCTGCTTTCATTGCCTCGGCATGTGTATTACCCTCTCCCTGCCTTGTCCTATACCTCTCTCTGTTTACCCTGCCTCTCCCTGTTTACCCTGCCTCTCCCTGTTTACCCTGCCTCTCCCTGCCTTGTCCTACCTCTCCCTGTTTACCCTGCCTCTCCCTGTTTACCCTGCCTCTCCCTGCCTTGTCCTACCTCTCCCTGTTTACCCTGCCTCTCCCTGTTTACCCTGCCTCTCCCTGCCTTGCCAACTCTATTCCTATTTACCCATTCCTCTCGTGCCCTACCCTACCCTCCCCCACTCTCCTAATTTTACTGGCTTCCTTGCCTTTCCAAACCCCTTTCCTTAACTCTTCTTTACCCTCCCCCAGCATCTGTCTAAAAAAAAAAAACCTTCCCCCGTTTTCATAGCATCACTTTTTCCCCAACCTGCAGCTTCATCTCACTCACTTCTATCACTCCCATTGACCAACCAACCAACCCATACTAACCTTTGCATCATTGCCTACTAATAATAACAATACAACTGCTCCCTCGCCTCGATTACACCGTACTCTATACATTATACCTCACATGGGTGGTTGATCTGTGTCTCCCCTCATCATCTTCATTCCTTCTTTCTCCATTCTCTGTCTTATTATTTTTTGTTCCTCTCCCTCCCTCCCTCCCTCCCTCCTGGTCGGAATGATTCAGGAGGCAGGACAAGGGAGAAGGCCCCACCTGGGATTCCAACCTTCCTCCCCATGTTGTAATTTCCCTCTAGACTGCAAGCACATACCTAGGCTTTCCTACCTTACCTGTGCCTTCCCTTCCCTTACCTTTCCCTTGCCTTGCCTTGCCTTGTTCCCTGCTGTCCTTTCCTGTTGTCCTTTCCTGTTCTGTCCTGACCTGCCCTGTCCTGTTTTTCTTCCAAGCTGCCCTTCATTACTCTATCTTTCCATTTTTCCACTTTTCTTTATTCCTACTTCTCTTTCTTTCTTCTCCCTCCCCTTCACCTATCCCTTATCTCCTTTCCCTTTCCATTTTACATGTTTCTCTTCCCGTTCCCTTTTCTGTGTTGCTTTTTCAACCGTACCTATCTCGTTTTCTGTTCTCCCTTCCTTCCTTTCCTTCCCTCCTTTCCATCGCCTCCCCTCCCCTTCCCTTTCTTTTCTTCCTCCCTTACCCTTCCCACACACCTCGTCCTCGTCCCTTCCTTCCTTCCTTACCCTTCCCCCACACACCTCGTCTCTTCCTTCCTTACCCTTCCCACACACACACACCTCGTCCCTTCCTTCCTTACCCTTCCCACACACACACCTCGTCCTTCCTTCCTCCCTTACCCTTCCCACACACACACCTCGTCCCTTCCTTCCTTACCCTTCCCACACACACACCTCGTCCTTCCTTCCTCCCTTACCCTTCCCACACACACACACACACCTCGTCCCTTCCTTCCTTCCTTACCCTTCCACCCTGGCCAACAAGTTCAACAACTGGTGCACAAACTCATCACAGCTTCAACATGGTGGTGGCGTCACTCCCGACTTTCACACACAGTAATCATATCCACTTTAATCTGTACTCATTCTAACTTCTCCTCACACTAGTTGGGTTTCAGACTTTTCGATGTGAATTAAGAGGAGTTTCGGCTGGAAGAGAATTAACGCTGGGAGGAGGAGGAGGATGGGAACGGGGAGAACGGGAAGAGAAAGAGTGAAAGAGAAAGAGGAGTAGTGGTGTGAAAAGAGTCTGCATGTGTGATTTTCTTAGCATAATTACCGAATGTATCATGTTGGAAACGATTTAAATTGAGCCTCCATTCACAAATCGTCATCATGTCAAAGTTAAAAAAAAAGTACTTAATAGCAATGGCAGTCGAAGTTTTCAATTCCACAGATCATTTAAAAAACCTCAGTCACATAACCGAGCAGACAGACGCCCAATCTCTCTCTTAAAAAAAAAAAACAGGCTTTGTATCATCAGCTTTTTATCTAATCCCATGCATGTACCGGATGAATTGGAAAAGTGCATCACGTGGTTTATTTCACTACACGACCAGATGCGAACCAAATAATATACAGGAGGAGGACAGTGTTGTGATATAGGACTGTTTATTTATTCGTGTACTAACAACCTAAATTGTCCCTTATTTCACTTATGGATACAGATGTTCCGTTTACTTGAGACTTCCTCTAGGGCTGTAATACTTGTTTAGTTTTAAATGTATGACCAATTAAATGATATAGAAAAGGATCACCTATTATAGTACCTCAAAAAGTGTTAAGCGAAAAGTTAAAGATGATATAAAAATGTGAGTACGAGGAGAAAAATGCAGAGGAAGAAGAAACTAGATAAGACAGGGAGTAAGAGGAGTAGTGAGCGTGGTAAAAGCCGGGGTGGGGTGGAAAGTAATTGAGTTTGGTGTGGGGCCCCTCAAACATTAAGTAAGGGGAAAATTCTCTTTCTTGTTGGTGAATTGGAAGGGCTACTGATTCCTCCTAAGTATACCAGAAAACAGCAGACGCCCTCAGTTGTAGTACTAATATAGGGGTATCAGCTGTTGCTTGGTATAGTTTGGAGGAATCAGAAGCTACTGATTCCTCCTAACTATGCCAGAAAACAGCAGACGCCTTCTCAGTAGTAGTAAAATAGAGGATCTGCTGTTTCTTGGCATAATTTGGAGGAATCACCACACACCTTCCAAGACATCAACATTAGAATCTCCCCCTAAAAATAATGGAGGAGCTTCACTCACTGCAGGCTCATCTCTTGTCTCCTCAACTCACCTCAAGTCACGTTTTACTTCGCACGTGGAAAAGTTTTAATAATCATCTTCCCGTCATGTCATATACACCTTTTCGAATCTCGCAATTATTATTTTTTTTTTTTAATTTTCAGTCATGTCATATATACCATTTCGCATCTCGCATATATTTTTTTTATTATTATTTTCATCTCTGCTTATATTGGGTGACTTTTCCTATTATGTTGTCCTATTGTCCTATTATATTTCCTATTATATTTTCCATTATATTTTCCTATTGTCTCTCACCTATCATAGTTATTTTTCACATCTCGTCACGTCACATATAAGAAATTCGTCGATCATCTCACTTTATAATTATCTCTCCACAATTCTCATCATTTTTTTAGCAATTATATTCACTTCTATTTTCTTCTCTTATCTTCTTTTCATGTCTACAGTATAAACATTCTATTTTTTATTATATTTCTTTTTTTTTCTCTGTCTTTTCATTAACGGTACATGATAAATTTATGCTTTATTAAGGAAATGTAAAGTCACGACACTCTTATAATTATTATTCACGTAAGCCTCAATCACATCCGCTTCAAAATGATCCAAAAATGTATTATAATTATACCCTGTCATAAAAAAATAAAAAAATAAAAAAATAAAATGGTATGAACATTGTTTCGACGGAGCGAGAGAAAAAATAAAAATGATAATAATAATAATAATAACGCTGATTATATTATTTCTCCCCGAACCGTAATGCAAGAAAATTGAAAATAGAGAAATATTGCGGCTTAAACTCGGGTCCTGTATTTCCCTAATATAATGTTTATAGTTGGGAATTTTTTCATCTCCACTTTTTTATCTGGAATTTTTTTCGAAACTCAGAATAAGCAAGATTTTTATCCAGCCTGCAAATAATTACTGCATTTTTTTTTTTTTTTTTTATTTCACTAGTTTGTTTCCCTCCCTCCCTCCTCCCCTCCACTTCCCTCCCTCCACTTCCCTCCACTTCCCTCCCTCTTCCCCTCCACTTCCCTCCCTCCTCTCCACTTCCCTCCCTCCTCCCCTCCACTTCCCTCATCCACACCTCCACTTCCCTCATCCACACCTCCACACCTCTACGCTCCACTGCCCTATATACTCCACTCTCACACCGTTTTAGTAAATAATCCTTTTCTTTTTTGACCTTCCATTCTATGTTTCTACTCCCCACCACTCCACTCCACTCCATCTCTTCCGTTTCACTACTCCACCACTGTCCCTCTTTACTTCATTCTTCCACTACCATCCCACTCCACTTCACTCTTCACCCACTCTC
>JAWZYT010002766.1:0-12500 GCA_034508575.1 Petrolisthes manimaculis | reverse complement strand
TGCTCACAGGGGTGGTAACCTCTAGCATGTATGTATGTATGTATGTATATAAGAGACTCGACTATGACACATGTATCTATAAGTAATTACACACTTTCATTATAACATCCCTCACTACCACCAATGAATGTATGTATTTATGAATGAATGTATACAAGAGATTTTACGTGACTATGGGGTATGGAACTATATTAATAAAAACACCTTAATAATAACAATCATCACCACCATCACTATATATGTATGTACTGTATATAAGAGACTTTATGTGAATGTAGTGAATGTAGTGTATGTATGGGTGTATAATGACTGCAAATCTAACTTTATTAATCCCGTCCCCCTTCCCCTGCCCCCCCCCCCTCCTCACTGTGTATAAGAGTGTGGGAAATAGTGTGGTCGTGTGGGAGATTAAGATGGTGTGGGATTAGGAATAAAGATGAGGTGGAGGGAGAGGAAGAGGAAGCTGCTGCCAAAGTTATCTCCTCTTACCTCATCCTCTCTCTCTCTCTCTCTCCATTTATATATCTTCTGGTACCTCTACATCTCTCTCTCTCTCTCTCTCTCTCTCTCTCTCTCTCTCTCTCTCTCTCTCTGTATTTATCTCTTCTTTTTTTTTCATTTCTCCTCAGTTATCCCATGATTTACTTTTATCTCTTTTCAATGTGTACCCTTTTATCTTCCTTCGCCTCACTCTTCTTCTCCTCATCTCTCTGTTTTCCTCCGTTTTATGTCTAACCTCCTGTTCATTTTCTTCTCGCTTTTCTTCAGTTTCCCTTCTCCGTCTTCTTTCATTCTTTCCCGCCTCGCCTCTCCACTACTCTCTCTCCCTTACATCCCCTACCCTCCCTCACTCCCTCTCCCTCTTATATTTCCCTTGCATCCCCTCTCACTTTCTTCTCTCTTATTTACATTCCTTTCAACCTTACATCCCACTCTGACTCACTCTCTTCTCCCACCCTCTCTCTCTTATCTCACTCTTCTCCCCTCCAATCTCTATCTCAATAATCCCTCCTTCTTTTCTCTTCCCCTGTCTCCCTCTATCTCCCTCTATCTCCTCCTCTCCCTGTCTGTCTATATCGTGTCTATTATGTCTCATATTACAGATGGCTGCTGCTGTCACCTTCCATCCTTCAATTACCACAACATATCCCCCTGTTCCTTCCCCACCCATGCATCCCCCTGTACCTTCTCCAGCCATCCCCATGTTCCTTCCCCACCCATCCCCCTGTTCCTTCCCCACCCATCCCCCTGTTTCTTTTTCCTGCTGCCCCCCCCCCCCCTCCTCCCTTCCTTTCCCCTCCATCCCACAGCCCCTCCCTTCCTTCCCCTACCTACCCATACCCTGCCTCTGTGACACAATCCCCTCCCACACACACACCCTCCCCACTCTCTGATCCATTCTTTTCCTAGTTTATCCCATCCCATCTCTACTCCTCTTCTCGCCTATTCATACATGCTATCTCCACTCCTCAATTTCCCTCCCTTCCTCTCATGATGTACAACGGCAGTGATGATAATGGTGGTGGTGGTGGTAGTATAGTAGTAGACGAGAGAAACTTCGAGGAAAGATTAATATGCAGAGAAAGAATCACTGGAGTATAAGAGGACATCATTGAGAAACCATGTCAGATCCACTTCCCTTCCCTTCCTTTCTCCACTCCTCTACCCCCCCTACCCTACCCTCCACTCCTGTCTCTACTCCCACAACCACCTTCCTTTCTCCCCTCCTCTCCTCCTCTTCCCTCCACTCAACTCCCCTCCTGTCTCTACCCCCACATTCACCTTCCTTTCCATCCTATCTACATTTCTCCTTGTCTCTCCCTCACTTCTATCACTCTTTGGACTTTTTATTGTTATTTCTCCTTCCTCCTTACACTACACAGCTTTTACAGAAAATCAGGTGACTTGATGGCAGAGCTGTGAAACGTCATCAGCAAAATATAAAGCTCCTTCTCAGTTGATGTGCATTTTTCTGTATAGATTTATTGATACTGGAACGAAATTTTGACGTTCATGGGGCAATGTGTTGTATAGGAGTATCGTTCGTCCCCCCATCCCTAGAACATTTTGATATAATCTTGGACGCTATACTTGGAAATACATTGTGACTTACACCAGACGATTATATTTTGCAGAAGTAAAGAGGTGAACGGGAAAATAGTCACACACTCATGCACGGTACTTTAAATTATTATAGTCAACATATTATCAAAGTTACACTAAACACCGGGATAATTATTATAAGTGATTAATATTTGACCTTTTAATTAAGCTGAGTGTATTTAGTAATGATCTTGGGAGAAAATGTTGATAATTATGATGATGCATATATGGGTAAAAATCATGAATGTCAAGACGAAGGGTAATGTGACTATGGAAGTGAGTGAGTGAGTGAGTGAATGAGTGAGTGAATGAGTGAGTGAATGGGTGAATGAATGAGTGAGTGAGTGAGTGAGTGAGTGAGTGAGTGAGTGAATGAATATGGAAGTGAGTGAGTGAGTGAGTATCATGTCCAAGTGAGTGACCCATTGATGCTGATGGTCTCTCCTCTCATTCACTCTCCCTCTCTACTTTGTCCTGTGCTGGTGTGTGTGTGTGTGTGTGTGCATAAAGGTACTTAGGACATGTGTTTGTGCATATGTGGGCATGTCTAGGTATGAACCGGTTTCTACTTGTGTGTGTGTGTGTGTGTGTGTGTGTGGTTTGCATTCATGAAGGGGTTCGATACTTGCACATGGTTGTATTACTATTCAATACGTGTGTCTCCTCCTCCTCCTCCTCCTCCTCCTCCTCCTCCTCTTCTTCTCTTCTTTCCCTTCCTTCCTTTCCTCCTCTGAGTATAATTATGTTTCTATCATGTGGATGGTATACTTAATATTTCCATGTCCTGGAAATAATATCTTTAAATAATAATACCTTTAAATAATATCAATACTGGAAAAGGATCTCAAAAACTCCACCACCTTATCAACTACTGTACCTCCAAGTCATATTATTATTATTATGTAAATCCTGTATATATATATACTAATAATGTTTTCGTATTCCACAGGTACGTATAGGACGAGTGTAAGAGGGACTGAGGTAAAATCGAACCCAAATTGTTGACGTAAGTAGCATAATAATCTGAGCTGACTGAGTTTATGGTGGGTTGGGTGTTCCTTATTACAGTTCCTTCGTCTATTTTCGCTATCCATCATATAATATCGTTTCGTTTGAGATATTGGACACTATTATTATTCGTACCATTTCCTACAATCATCTTAAATATACAGAGTGTAAATATTAAGTACTTATAAACTCACCATACACAACTAATGGAAATTCAGCCTTCATAGCTTTTATTATATGTGTTATGGTCGACTTTAAACCAGTACTGTATAGTGAATCGGACGTATGATAAATCCGGGATAGGTTAACCTTTGCTTTTTTTTTTAACGTTGTCAGTGTTATAGCGAATAATTAATTTAGGATTTCTATAACCTGTGTCCTCCCATGTTGAGACAATGGTCGTTTGGTGACTTCATATGATGCTTTGTTGTCTAATGTACAGTTGTCAACCAAAATGTCTATCCAACCAAACTGGAGCCTGCAACAAATTAATAAACAAATCAACCTCAATCTTTGCAACATTGTACTCCCGGGCATATCGGAACTTTAATATGAAGTGCCAGGGTTACTTGATGACATGAAATAGTGGGGATTAATATAGCATTGGCTAAATCACCGTAAAAATGAACGTGATTAGTTTTATTATAATCACATGCATGTAATCTGAGACATGCAATTGTGTCAGAGAGGAACTTGCTTGCTTGCTTGTTGTTACTTCCTGCATGTGGAACTCAGGGTCGATCGTGGAGTGTTTTTGAGGTGTACAGTTATTTAAAGTAAGAGGAAAAAGAATATAATCACTCTTTTCGAAAATTACGTACCGTACCGTAGTATGTCTCGAGTCTGAACTTGTGTCACGTCATCTTCGTACACACCGAGATAAAAATGAGTCCTTGAAGCTGAAAGTTACGTATGTCTCGAGTCGGAACTTGTGTCACGTCATCTTTCGACACACTGAGATAAAAATGAGTCCTTGAAGGTGTAGCAGCATGTAGTGTAAATTCATACATACTACACAGTTACACGCAATGAGGCTTAAAGTTGCTGTTGTCTTTTTTTTTTTTTTTTTTTTTTTTTTTTTGGTTGATTTGGAGGCCACGACTAATTCATCAAAACCAAAAACCATACCACGAGACAGGTAACCTTAGTATTGTTGTTGTTGTTGTTGTTGTTGTTGTTTTATGGTTCAGTTTGGAAGAATCAGAAACTTTCAATTTATCGATGTATTGTTAGTCCCGTAAACATTATTCTCATATCAGAATGTTATTGTAAATATTAGTTATTATTACCTTCAGTTCTTTGGTTACTCTTTAATTAATTTTCTTTGGCAACGGCAGACGATTTTCTTATCCAGAGGGAAGGTCGTGGATCGAAGAAGTTAAGAAAGAAAAGAAAGAAGGAAGGAACAAAGTTAAGATTTCATACATTTATATTTACAGTCATCTACAAAATCTTTTAAATATCCGCTGGCCTTGCGTCACCACATTCATTAATAAAACTCTTGATATTGAAGCGTTAGACACAGACCAATATTCTCCCCCACACAGTCAGAAAATGTGAGATAAACAAGTCCTTCAAATATTACCACGAAACACGACCTACATTGAAGGAGTTTGTTTCGTGGCATAGTCAGCAGGAACCAGAAGCCTCCAATTTTCATGCACGAGGTTGTTGTGGCGACGGATGCATTCTTTCAAGTAATGGTTGGGTGGTGTGCGTGAAGGATATTATTATTTTTATTGTTATTGTTATTCTTTTGGTGTATTTGTTATTCTTTTTGGTGTATTTACGTGGGCGTCAGTCGTGTTATTCTGATGTCATTCATTAAATTTTCTGAGCTACATAGTAATATTTTACACGCTCATGTCTACACGCGGAACCACACTCATCTCTACCTACACACACACACACACAAACACACACACACACACACACACACACACACACACACACACACACACACACACACACAACAAAGACGTCCGGTTGGTATCTGTGTTCTGGAGAGGCTATATATCAGGTTCGGTCATAAGTACCCAAGTCTTCATTGTCCGGCTGTCGATGGTGGGAGGCAGTGAGAAGGAGGAGGAGGAGGAGGAGGAGGAGGAGGAGGAAACGACGAGTGAGAGGGAGGAGGAGTGAGAGGGAGAAGGAAAAGGAGGAGAAAACGAAGAGTGAGAGGGAGGAGGAGGAGTAGGAGGAGGAGGGAACGAAGAGTGAGAGGGAGGAGAAGGAGGAGGAGGAGGAGGAGTGAGAGGGAGGAGGAGGAGTGAAAGCAAAATGAGGATAGGTGGATAAGAAAAAAGAGAAAGAGAAAGCGTAGGAGACAGAGAGGAGGAGCAGGAGGAGGAAACGACGAGTGAGAGGGAGGAGGAGGAGGAGGAGTGAAAGCAAAATGAGGCTAGGTGGATAAGAGAAAAGAGAAAGAGAAAGCGTAGGAGGCAGAAAGAAGGAGTAGGAGGAGGAGGAGAAGGAAACGAAGAGTGAGAGGGAGGAGGAGAAGGAGGAGGAGTGAAAGAAAAATGAGGATAGGTGGATAAGAAAGAAGAGAAAACGTAGGAGAATTTTTTTTTAGAAATGAAAATGAGAACTATCAGAGAAAGAAAGAGTTTGAGGAATAGTAGTAAGACAGTAGTAAGAAAGAGTTGGTTGATAATATGAGGGTAACTTTCCTCAGAATTATAACCCATATAATTATAATAATGTTTTATAGTGACATGTAGGCCGTATTTATCTCTGTTCCCAACACGTGGTATAAATTAGTGTACAAAACAAATAATCAATTTTAATTATATAAAGACCAATGCCTGTGTTGTGCAGAATTGAATTGATTGATGGATATTAGGCGCCGCAACATCGAGGTCCTATAGCGCCAGAAAAAGGTGATAGAGAGGTGTGACGGCAAGCAGGAAGGAAATAAAAAGAAAAGAGGGACAGTTGAGTGTTATGCAGAAGGTATAATTATATTGTTTGAAAATATATAAACGAGTATTTGGTCTTTTAAGGTATATATTGTTTGAAATTATATAAACGAGTATTATTTTTGTGTTTTTTGGAATGAAGTCTCCGGGGAACGTAACGTGTGATTCTTCAGTAAAATGCAATATTTGTCTGTTTTCTCTTTCGCCACCGAACAATTAAATTAGTACCTTAATTTGCATGTGTTGCGTCAGCTTTCGAAATATGAACGTAAGATGGATTATGTACAGTTCTTCGTGCATGGCCTAAGTCAAAAGATCAGTTAAATAAATCCCTTTGTCTGCGGTCGGGTCGGGTGTACTGAATAAGCATGCGTGTGTGTCTGTCTGTTCGATAATTATGTTTCCCACAGTTACCCCTAAGAAAATACAGAGGAAATACATAACTTTTTATTATTGTTACTTTTTGCGACCCTTTAGTTTCACACCAGAATCCACACTAGTGAAACAGATTATATTCCCTTCAGACACACAGGGACTATTTTTCGGGCAGAGAATAACAAATGGAATAAGTTGCAGAAGTCAGGTTAGGTTAGGTTAGGTTAGGTTAGATTAAGTTTGGTTAGGTTAGGTTAGGTTAGGCTTGGTTAGGTTAGGCTTGGTTAGGTTAGGTTATGTTAGGTTAAGTTAGGTTAGGTTAGGGTAGTTTCGGTCAAGTTAGGTTGGGTTATGTTCGATCAGGTTAAGATGGTTCACTTCATATCAGGTTAGGTCAGGTCAGGTCAAGTGATAGGTCATACATAGGCTTGGGGTTCGTTGCCCTGTCCCCGGATATCCTTTGTGTGTTGTGACCATGGATGTTAAGGGTGAAGTGATGATGCAGGAGTCTCTTTACTGTATATCCCCCTCCCCATCTTCCTCATTCCCCTAACACAATCACCCCCACAGGCTCTTCCTCTTCTCCCTTCTGTCTCCCTCCCCACCACTACCTCCACCTCCTCCTCCTCCTCCTCCTCCTCCTCCTCCTCCTCCACCTCCTCCTCCTCCTCCTCCTCCTCCTCCTCCTCCTCCTCCACCTCCAGCATCACGCTTCCTATAAAAAAAATAGAAGTTGTCACCAAGCGTCACTGCGCACGTCACACCACCTTCCCTGCCTCGTGTAACACAATGCCACCACGCCTTCCATAGCTTGTCTGGCGTTACTCCGTGTCCTTCGGTTAGTCGGTGTCCGTGTGTGTGTGTGTGTGTGTGTGTATTTAACGACGGACTCGGAAGTGGCGTCTTCTGTGATACATAGGAAATTATAAGGCAATGTAGAGAAGAATGGAATCTAGCTACGTGTCACGATTCATAGTGGGTTCTTTGTTGTGAGTTATAAATAGAGGTATATTAGAAGTAGTATGGTTCATGGTAATAATAAGTTTACTCGCTGAAACTACGATTTGCAGAATAGATAAAAAAATATCATTATTATTATTATTATTATTATTATTATTAATTACTTAATTAATCAATTAATAATGTTCCATCTATTATTTTCTGGGTCACATTTTCAATAAAACAGCCAACTGAGAACAACAAGGAAATTATCTATATATTGCGGGAAACTTTAGCCCAACTTTACTCCCTGGATGTACACTTAACCCGAGCTGCAGCAGTCAATGAGTGTATAGACCAGTTAGAAGTGAAGTGAACTGTGCCTGCTGTATCTTGGAAGCAAACCTGATTTCCCTAATTGGTGAACAGGAGGGGGGGTTGGTTGGAGGAGACTTAGTGGAAGGGGGGCGTGTTGAGAGAGCGCTTGGCATGGCGACTAATGTAATTGTATCCAGACTACCTAACTGGGATAACTTCATTGGTGGTGGTGGTGGTGATGGTGATGGTGGTAATGGTAACGTTAGGCTGATTATACTATTCTTAGGCAGGGAGGTTTCCAGGTTGGAGCGAGTCTTGCATGGTGGTGGTGAGATGTGAAGAGAGTGGTGTATTAAAGTGAGGAAAGAGATTAAGAGATGTGAGATGTGAAGCGAGTTGGTGTATGAACGTGAGGAGAGAGAGAGAGAGAGAGAGAGAGAGTGAGAGAGAGAGAGAGAGAGAGAGAGAGAGAGAGAGAGAGAGAGGTGAAGAGAGTATGGATAAATATACAGCGATGTGAGATGTGAAGTAAATGGTATGTGAAAGTGAAGAGACAGATGATAAATAAATGTGAGATGTGAAGTGAGAATAGTGTATGGAAGAGAAGAGACAGATAAAGATATGTGAGGTATAAAGTGAATGATGTATGAACGTAAAGAGACAGATAAAGAAATGTGAGATGTGAACTGAGTAGGGCATTAATGGAAGAGAAAAAGTTAAATTTAGGTACGTGGAATGGGAGGTGAATGTTGATGATGTAAGGTGTTCCAGTATTATAAAGGTTGGGTCAGAATATTGGAGGTAAGTGAGTCCTTCAAACTTGGCCACGAAACTCCATCTATACATTGAAGGAGATTGTTTCGTGGCATAGTCAGGAGAAATCAGTAGCCACCAGGTCTAATACAAGATCATAGGGTCCTTGATTAAGCTCTCCAAAACCCAATACGTATAGTTAGTTAGTTAGTTAGTTAGTTAGTGTAAGGGGAAGGTCATTATTGTTATTATTGTTGTTAATTACGTGTTGTGTACTATATAGTGTTATGGTCACCGTTGCTGCTCCTATTGTCAACACCTTCATACCTAATTGTTGTTGTTGTTTTTGTTGTTGTTGTTGTTGTTCACCATTATCGTTTGTTAGTTGTTGTCGTCGTCGTTGTTATTGTTGTTAATCGTGGTGGTGGTGTTATAATGTTTATCACTGTTCTCGTGTGTTTGTTGTTGTTCCTGTTGTTATTGTTATTGTGGTGGTGGTGTTATGTTATATTATTTATCACCGTTATCGTGTGTTAGTTATTGATGTTATGCTGTTATTCAGTGTTTATAATATGGTTTGTTGTTAATGTTGTTATAATCGATTGTCTATCCATTCTTTATGTGTTTTGATATTGCTGTTATTCTGTAATCCTATCAGTGTTATTATCATGCATTTATACAGGTCATGTTCTGTGTTATTTACGACTGTTATCAAATCCTGCACACTGCTATTCCTCTTATATACATTAATTACTTCTATTTTCGTGCTATTTTCATTGTTATTATATTATTTGACACTTTTGTAATTTTATGTGTTATAATGTAGTCTGTTGTTGGTGGTGTTATTTATTGTTGTTGATTTTGTTATTGGAGTACAGTAATAGTCAATGCTAACAGACAGACAGACAGACACACATACAGACAAGGATGAAAAGATGTTCCTTCTTCGCCGTCAGTCCCGTCAGGCAAATGGGTTTAACTATAATAATAATAATAATAATAATAATAATAATAATAATAATAATAATAATAATAATAATAATAATAATAATAAAAATAATAATAATAAAAATAAAAATAAAAATAAAAATAAAAATATAAATAAAAATAAAAATTAAAATTAAAATTAAGAAATAAAAAATTGCTCTTGACCACAACCATTACAACTACATACAAACAACCTCCACTAGCACAAGAACCATATCATTTATAAAACATGACTACCCAAACCTTCTCTTACCATCACAAATAACCCTACAATGAGATCACCTTTACCCTTCATCCTGTTTACAGTCCCGAGAAACATATATATAGCGTATCTACTAGGCCTGTGAGACAAGTGTTAATTAGGGCACCCTGTGAGGTAAATTGGAGGTAAATGAGTCCTTCAAATATTGCCAATGGGACGCCACCTCTAGGGATGGAGCTTGTTTCGTGGCATAGTCAGGAGGAATCAGAGGCCTCCAATTCTTACACATAATCACAGGGTCCCCAGCATCCGTATGAGTCTTATGTCTTATCTCTCTCTCTCTCTCTCTCTTTCTCTCTTTTTTTTTTTTTTTTTTTAGATGTCACTTCCTTTCCAACTCAGTGATAGTCATAATCACAGGATGTATATATATATTTAATTTACAGCTAGACCCAGTTAGTTATTTTTATATATTTATTTTCAATTTTAATGTCGTTCTACAAATTATATATCTGCCTTCTTTTTGACATCCCTTATGACGCAGACGACTTTTTAGACAGTGTGATATACAGTAGCTTCCTTCCATATATTCATCCGGGGACAATTAAATAAAGCGAAAAAATATTCACAGTTACTGAAGCTAGAGGATGTAATGTAGCAACGAAACAACAATTACAGTATACAGAAACAATGACACAATTACAGTATACAGAAACAATAACACACTTACAGTATACAACAACAAACAACAACACACATACAGTATACAACACATAAAGACACAATGACAGTATATAACGAACAACAATACTATTACAGTATTACAACAACGGCACAATTACAACATACAGCAAAATGATTACACAAGTACAGTATACAACAAACAACAACAGAATTACAGTAAACATCAACGACATAATTTTAATGAGGGTAACATGACACATCACTGAATAAGATGCCGCAGAGATAATAATAATAATAATAATAATAATAATAATAATAATAATGATGAGATAAATAACACGAGTAGAGGCCGGAAACGTGTTCTATGTATGGCATATCTCGTGTGTCCTATTATTATTTTATTTTTATTATTATTTTATTTTTATTATTATTTTATTTTTATTACTATTATTATTATTATTATTATCATTATTAGTAGTAGTCTGGGGGTGTAATGATGTCCTATTATTATTATTATTATTATTATTATTATTATTATTATTATTATTATTATTATTATTATTATTATTATCATTATCATTATCATTATTATTGTTATTATTATTACCATTACCCTGGAGGCATCATGGTGTCCTCTAGGGGGGGGAGGGGGGGAAAGGGGGGGGAGGGTCACAGGGTCCACTACATACATACATACATACACACATCGCTACATATTCGTACACCACCGACCTATGTGTTGTCTGTGTGTTGTGTTGTGTTGGTACTAATAAGACCCGTAGGCGAGAATAACAGTGGGGTTGACGATAGCATGGTACCGGTGTAGTGTGTGTGTGAGAGAGAGAGAGAGAGAGAGAGAGAGAGAGAGAGAGAGAGAAAGAGAGGAGTCATCGTATCGTACCAGTACCACGGCATCGTAAACACTATGATTGTTCTCTAGCCTAAGGCCCAAATTTTCAGGTCCTATTATTTTATGGTCGGGTTTATGATCAACACGTGTAAGTCTAAGTAAGATATTATTATACACCTCCATCATCATCATTAGTAAGGGGAGAGTATACTTTTGATAGATTGGAGTGCCTTGATTCCTCCAAAGTATGCCAGGAAAACAGACCCAGATGAAGCAAAATAAGGGTATCCTGTTGCCTGGAATAGTTTGGAGGAATCATAATCTCCAAAAATGTCTGTCAAAACTATACCCTCCCCTTAATTAATAAACTATAACATATAACTTGACTAATTCACAGACGTAATATTTCCCGTCATTACGTTATGTAGTGTAATGACGGTGTTATGTAGTGATATGTTATGTTATGTTATGTTGAGGTATACGTATATATGTTTTGTAGTATTGTGCAAGCGGTGTTTTGTAGTGGTATGTTAAATCGAGTTATATGTTGGGATGTTTTGTAGTTTTATGTAGTGGTGCTGTAATTTAGAAGTATGTGGTATGTAGTGATAAGTTATGTTGAGATATTTTACGTTGAGATGTTTTGTAGTTTTATGTAGTGGTGCTGTAATTTAGAAGTATGTGGTATGTAGTGATAAGTTATGTTGAGATATTTTGTAATTTTATGTAGTGTAGTGTTGCTGTAATGTAAGAGTTTAAAATGATATTGGTATGCAGTGTTATGTAGTGATATATTTTGTTAAGATACAGAGTGGTATTATTGTAGTTTTATGTAGTAGTGGTGCTGTAATGTAAGAGTTTCAAATGATATGGTGTTATGTAGTGATATATTATGTTAAGATACAGAGTGAGATTATTGTAGTTTTATGTAGTGGTGGTGCTGTATATAATATAGATAGGAGATAGGAGTTCCAACACACAAACAAATACAATGATTATACCACAATATAAACACACGTCAACAATGCTTTGCTGTGTTGCAAGTGGTGGATCGAACAGACAGGCACCGTGAACTCTAAACTAAAAAGACTTCCTACAGTAGAATAGAATATGTGGTAATGTAGCTACTTTTTTTTATGTTATTCAAGTTGGAAGGAATATTACAATTCTTTCCTGTAATCGTAACACCAGTTTGCCTTTTATTACTATTTAAGGAACATTTGTACTTGTATATTTATTCATTTATTTATTTATTTAGATATTTATTTGTTACGTTTTCACTATATGTTTCTTTTTCTCTTTCCATCTCTCTTCGATTCTTTCTTTTCTATTCCCATTTTTCCCTTTCCATCGACTAACT